>OZ037785.1:19538803-19706303 GCA_964035525.1 Porites cylindrica
GCGTGATGTATGAACAGTTCATGGGTAACCTAACAAAATGTTGCCTAAATAGAGCATGCGTTTTACTGTTTTGGAAAGTAAAGCTGTTTCAGTTAGATTTGTGAAAAACAACATCAGCCTCCACTAGTAAACAAAACGCCTACCAGACTACGTTAACATGGGAAATTCAAAATTCAATGTTTCGAACGCCAGTAGGCTGTTTTTTTTTCCCGAATTTTTAAGGGCTCAAAACATGGTTCGAGTTATCGAGGGTAAAATTATATAGAAATGATCTGAGGGGAAACAAAAACTACTTCGAGTTAGTGTAGAAAGCCATTTAATACCTTCTGCTGCTGTACATCAATAACGTGAACTCGATTCCCAGGCATGTCGCTGAAGAAGATAAGTTCGTCTCTCACCACTATATTCTTACCGAAGGAACATTTATCCCTGATAAAAAAAAAACAACAACAACAACAGAGTTACAATTCACATTGTAATCAGCCATATTTTTGGCGAGGCATGTGAAAAATTTCGGCAAACACTGTTGTTTAAGCACGCTCACCTGGAATACCTGTTGTTTGATTTGGTACAAACACCATCAGGACCGATTGTAGACGAAATTTCTTTGCTCTTTGGATCTATGATGTAGATGTTTTCTGATCCGAACACGTAAAACATAATACGTTGGTCAGTTTGCCCCTGAGTAGCTTTACCGACACTGCAAGAAACTAAACACATGATAAAAGACAGTGAAAGAACTGAACATTGATCAGCCGACATAAAGGTAGACTAACTAAACAAATATTTCCTCTTATTCTTCTCGCCCTCCTCGTTTTCCCTTTTCCTTTTTCTTTTACTTCCTCCTCCTACGATGTTACTAAACGCAGAACGAGACACGGAGAACGGGAAAATAAAGCTAACACTAGCTATTCACTATTATTATTATAACATAGCTAGAATATTCGCTTATGCCTGCATCAAATCATAGTCTCTCAACTGACACTCCGTTGGAGAGACTATGATCAAATTCAATAGCGCGAGCGGTATATACTAGTGTTCTTCGTATTCCCATTGTGCACGCTGATGAAGGTAACAACTAAGGCTATTTTCACACCATACCGGATCGAAAACCGTGCTTTTGTTCACACATAAGAGCAATGATTTCGGCGCAATTTCTGTAACGGAGCGAAGCTGCGCAGCGCCGATCTAGAAAGCCTGTGGAGCGTCACCTATCGGATAGGCTCTTTGCCACACTTTGGTGTAGTGTGAACAGGTGGTCGGACTGTAGTATAGCGGATCGGGAACGTGAATAAGTAGGGGCGAGGACCGGAACCAACTGACACGTAAGAAAATGTTCCGAAGTAAGGACTGGAATGTTAAGTTCAAAAAACCCTCTTGGCCAACCGCACCGGTCTGATATTACAGGTGTGTGAACGACTTGTTCCAGTCCCGAGCCGTTGTTGTTGTTTTTTTTTTTACTGTATCGAACAGCGTTTCGTGTCGACACAAAACGTTATACGGTATAGTGTACACATAGCTTAATACATAGAGTTCTTGAGCGCTTAGCAATCCTCCCGAGTGCATCGATAACTGGAATGAGATGAGTTTTGTCATCTGCGCGCGCTATGGCATGTGCAAATAATTTTTTGCGAAGTCTTTTCGTTTTCAGCGTGCAAAGAAAGTAGTGTCCGATAGGCCGGGGCTAGTGGATTTTGCTATCGGGCTATTGAATTCTGTTTTCAGTTTGCCCGACGAGCAAGAGATGTTTTTTGAGGAATTCGATTAACAGAAGAACTGTGACATCAGTTCTGCTAGTCAAAACGTTTTGGGGGCTAGTTGAAATGACGTCTGGGCTAGTAAATGCTAGTTTCAGCTTGCCCGAATGGCAACCTGTAAAAATGATTTTCTCTGCACCCTGGTTTTGGCAAAAAATCGCCCCATGTGAGGGGCGATTCAAGGATAGTCTTGAATTCTGGATTCTAGCCAGGTACTGGATTCCAGAATCCAATCGTTAGTGGGATTCCGAAATCCTTGAGTGTATTCCGGATTCCAAAGCCCAGGATCCTGGATTCCATTAGCCTGTGCCAGGCTCTCAGATAGTATGGTGGGAAGGTGTTAAAACGAGCAGAGCGAAAATAAAACGCGTGCGACTTGGGAAAGGGGCGGTGGTGGCGGGAAAAATGTCTCTTCCGCAGCCCCTACGCGTTTTTCGCATTTCTTTTTACGCCTTTTTACTGAACGACTTTTCACCACTACCTTGGAGCCTGGAACGGGCTAGGATTCGATAAGCGAAAGTTCCTAGGACTGTGGATTCCGGATTCCCTTAAAGGGGCGAAAAAAAATCCTTTCACTGAATTAATAGTTCATCCGTCTTAATATGGAGCGTAAAACCCGGTTATCTTAAACAAATTCTTTCTCCCACTATTACGAGTAAAACCTTTGCAATCTATGAGGTAAAAACAATGCACAAAACAAACAGTTTTACCTACGTTCGCGGCCAGTTGAGCAAATTTGTTGTAACTTTAGAATGCTAAAGTTGCTACTTATTTTTTCTAGGTGCAAACTTCGTTCAAAAGTGAAAGCTTACTTCCCTGCAGGAGAGGCATATATGTGGAGTAATTATTAGATTTACGCATATTTTGCTTTACTTTTGCTTCCGGTATCAAATCTGGTTGTTTTCCACTTACATGGGTAAACCGGTCGGTGCGCGTACCATCCTTTGTTTAAAATTTCACAATATCAAGGGAGTTGATCACGTTTATGACCCTTCTCGAATGTTCCCTCAGCCTGCGGCTTCCTTCTTTGCATGCTGTTTTTGAATTACTTGTTTCTCTTGCTACGGCTGATAATTAGTCTTTGGGGCTTGTTTTGAAAGGAATGAAAAGAAAAGAACTTGGCCAATATCCAGCCATCTTGACCTCACTAGGGATATAAATAACACAGCAAATACAAAAGGAGGCAAGGATGGACAAACTTGAAGAAGATTAAAACGGATTGCAATTGTGACTTTTGAAAACTTCAGTAGCCTAACAGTTTTTCATCATTTTCCTTGTTTGCGACGTATGCTTGGAAGACATACTGTAAAACCCCGCGGCTAAGAACCTGGATGTTTCCAAGTTAAGCACAATTGAGCCTATTTAGGTTCTTAAATAGGTTCTTATTTTCTGAAGAAAAAAAATACAATTAAGCTAAGAGTATTCAGTGGTTCAGCTTATTCCTCATATAAAACCTGCAGACCGTTAGATTGTAGTTGGAGTGATACGACACCTTTGTCTCCAAAGAGGATTCTGAATCTTGACTTCTCTTGTTTTCCCAAGTGTACTGAATTTTTTCATAGGTTATAGAAAATAAGAAACTGTTTCAAATGTTAGGCTAAACAGGTTCTTATAAAGAGGGGGCTTAACTGGCAAATTTTAGCCTAACAGGTTCTTAAAATCCAGGTTCTTAGTCGCGGGGTTTTACTCTATTGACTGTTTGGCAAGAAGCTGTACTTTGGTCACTCAGGAGTAATCGCTCAAGTTCCATATCGAAAAAGGTCACGTAATTGCATCATAAACGAAATGAACAGCCAGCCGTGAAAAAAACAACCCCTTTGATAATAGTAGAGAAAACCACAAACATTCAAAACCGAACCTAACAACGGTATTTGTTTATGAAACTGCATTCCAAAGCGCTCAAGCTTAGCTTGGTTTAGTTCTGGAATTTTCGTCGCACAAAATAGAAACAATAGTTCACTTCGGAGGTTTGTTGTGGTTTGGAATGCTTCATGCGCTTTGAATTATGCGAAAGGGGTTATTGCGTGATACAGCATTAAGCGTCTTCAATTTTCGTGAAAGGTGAAAATACCAAACTAAAATCCGTGAATTACAGTCCTTTCACTTCGGAAATTTTTGTGAAACGCGAATACGGAAGTTTAATCACCGTGATGCCTAATTTCTTCTTTTTAATGTCCGTGAAACCTGCGTAAGACCCACCCGCGCCTTTAACGACCTCTTGGCCGACGACACTTCGGAGTAGTATGTCTTAACGTCAAAATTGTGTTATACGTTTTCATTGTCCTTTTTTTCGATACATTACTCTACGAAGCCAGAACTGAGCTCCAGACTCCAGACATACTGTAGCTTCTGTATTACTGCGTGCTGTGAAGTTTTGCAATAACGTGAAAATATAGGTGCTGGGATGAGGAAATTGTTATCGTTTGACTTAGTTAAATCCCCGGGCCTAACTGCCACTTACGTCAGTGGCTTATCATTGGTCATATTAGCGACTGTGAAAATGCATAATCATGGAAAATCACCGAAATTATATTACTTAGAGAAACAGTATCATATTGAAAACCGAATCCTTGACACACACCCCCAGTCAAATACTGGGCAAATTGGAAAATATTGCGGCCAAATAGGCGAGTCTGCTCAATGTTAACAACTTACCAGACAAAATGACTGTAAAAATGAGAAGCGAAGCTGAATACCAATGCATTGCTCGGGAATTTCTTGTGATTTATCTGCGGTAGATATTGCTTCCTCGCTGACTTTGAGTGACTGACGCGATATGGTCAAGTGTATGCATGGTGCCCAGGCTTCCACTCTTACCGTAATCCGGACTGGAGCTGGTAGCGAGGAAGCCAGAGAGAGGGAATGGAGACCACCGAGATTCCTTCTAAGCTTACACATCAATGGATTAAAACCAGGCCCAGAGAAGACTCGCATACTCACTCATATAACGTTTGGCTGTTGTTAGTAGTATAGAGGGGATGCCTTCCACCTCAACTCAAACCCTATCATTTTCCCTGGTTAATTTCTCTCTTCCTCGATTAACTCGTTCCGATTATTTCCGTCATATTTTTAAACTTCGCTCCGTCAGCTCGCTCGCCTCGGTTGCTCATAGTCGCTCGCTCAGTCGCTCGCTCTATTCGCTTCCCCTCGGCTCCACTCGCTGTCGCTCAGTTTAAAAATATTCCGTCAATAATCGAACTCGCTTTATCTCAGAAGGGAAATTAACCAGGGAAAATGATAGGGTTTGAGGTTATCTGGAAGTCATCCCCTCTATACTACTCCAAATCAAGGTTTAATGATTTAAAGATAATCTAATTTAATAAATGAAAATGGTGAATTCTAAAAACTTTGATGAAGTTTTTGTTGGAGATAAGTGTATTAAATTACCAACTCCTTTTAAAAGAGAGAGAGAATGGTTTACGGAATTTGTGATTTTAAATCAGAATAAACATAAGACATATGATGAAGATTATAGAGAATTTAGCAAAAAAATAGCGGAGGATGATCCTGGAGCATATTTAATGATTAGAAATATTGGTTTTCTTTTTAATGGTATGGGTGATTTTAATTGTAATAAATCTTTAAAACTTTTTGATCTTTGGGATGAAAAAAAGTTGGATATGAAAAAAAAGGATTGAAGTTATTGATCGTTGTTTGGATGTATATGACATATTTTTTCCTTATAGTATAAGAAAACCGATACTTAGTCAGTATGATTTAAGGTTGGTGCATAATCTTATGGATAGATTTTTTATGATACCGCCTATCCAGTTATGGATGAAACCGGAGAAGATTTGAATGTGGAATTAGCAAAGCACCTCAAGTAAGTAAAGCACCTCAAGTAAGCAAAGCACCTCAAGTAAGCAAAGCACCTCAAGTAAGCAAAGCACCTCAAGCAAGCAAAGCACCTCAAGTAAGCAAAGCACCTCAAGTAAGCAAAGCACCTCAAGTAAGCAAAGCACCTAAAGCAAGCTAAGCACCTCAAGCAAGCAAAGCATCTCAAGTAAGTAAAGCACCTCAAGTAAGCAAAGCACCTCAAGCAGGCAAAGCACCTCAAGTAAGTAAAGCACCTCAAGCAAGCAAAGCACCTCAAGCAAGCAAAGCACCTCAAGCAAGCAAAGCACCAGAAGCACCTCAAGTAAGCAAAGCACCTCAAGTAAGCAAAGCACCTCAAGTAAGCAAAGCACCTCAAGTAAGCAAAGCACCTCAAGCAAGCAAAGCACCTCAAGCAAGCAAAGCACCTCAAGCAAGCAAAGCACCTCAAGTAAGCAAAGCACCTCAAGCAAGCAAAGCACCTCAAGCAAGCAAAGCACCTCAAGCAAGCAAAGCACCTCAAGCAAGCAAAGCACCTCAAGTAAGCAAAGCACCTCAAGTAAGCAAAGCACCTCAAGCAAGCAAAGCACCTCAAGCAAGCAAAGCATCTCAAGCAAGCAAAGCACCTCAAGCAAGCAAAGCATCTCAAGCAAGCTAAGCACCTCAAGTAAGCAAAGCACCTCAAGCAAGCAAAGCACCTCAAGCAAGCAAAGCACCTCAAGCAAGCAAAGCACCTCAAGCAAGCAAAGCATCTCAAGCAAGCTAAGCACCTCAAGTAAGCAAAGCACCTCAAGTAAGCAAAGCACCTCAAGCAAGCAAAGCACCTCAAGCAAGCAAAGCACCTCAAGTAAGCAAAGCACCTCAAGCAAGCAAAGCACCTCAAGCAAGCAAAGCACCTCAAGCAAGCAAAGCACCTCAAGCAAGCAAAGCATCTCAAGCAAGCTAAGCACCTCAAGTAAGCAAAGCACCTCAAGCAAGCAAAGCAACTCAGGCAAGCTAAGCACCTTAAGCAAGCAAAGCATCTCAAGCAAGCTAAGCACCTCAAGTAAGCAAAGCACCTCAAGTAAGCAAAGCACCTCAAGCAAGCAAAGCACCTCAAGCAAGCAAAGCACCTCAAGCAAGCAAAGCACCTCAAGCAAGCTAAGCACCTCAAGCAAGCAAAGCACCTCAAGTAAGCAAAGCACCTCAAACAAGCAAAGCATCTCAAGTAAGTAAAGCACCTCAAGTAAGTAAAGCACCTCAAGTAAGCAAAGCACCTCAAGCAGGCAAAGGACCTCAAGTAAGTAAAGCACCTCAAGCAGGCAAAGCATCTCAAGTAAGTAAAGCACCTCAAGCAGGCAAAGCACTTCAAGTAAGTAAAGCACCTCAAGTAAACAAAACATCTCAAGTTAGTAGAGAATCATAAGTAAGGTATACACCTAAACTAAATTAGAGAAGAAAAGTATCTCTAGTAAGCAAAGCTACCAAAGAAGATAAGTGAGATGAAGTATATGGACAACTATATGATGGCTTGACATGAAGTACTTCCCGAAAAGTAAGATTACAACGTAGCTCTAGGGGCTCTCTCTAGGAGGACGACGAGTAAAGGCTATGCACTAGATCTAACGGCGCACGGCAAGACTTGGCCTCGGGCGACTGAAAATATTGTCTAGGTGGCCCAGCCGGGCGACTTGCTGGTGTTGGTTTCTTGTTTCTATTGATTTACAGTCAAACAGCTAAGAATGTCTAGAATTTATTACTTGCGAAATCGTAGCTCGCTCGGTGGCTTCCCGGCTTAAAAAGAACGCTCAGCTCGCTACGAAACTCTTGAAGTCGACTTGTAAGTAGCAATAAGTAGCATGTCTATCAAAAAGCTTTAAAAAAATGTTGTTAAATCGGGCAGCGGGCACGCGTTGTATTGATGTTCAAAGGTCGTTTCACGTGAATTCACATGTAACATAATCCTTGACTATGAACGTGACAAGCGGCACAGTTTTCGATAGTAACAGCTTTTCATAATAACATTGAAATTTTTCCTTCAAATTAGGATGGTTCATTAGTTAGTCTTTCTAAACAAATTGTTACTTTTGCTCTGACAGGCGTAAAGTACGGTCGGCGACGCAAAACAATAGTTTTGTATTTTGAAAAATCGCTGAATAAACACGGGAGTCGGTCTTTTCTGTTAGTTAAATATTTTTACCTTTTTTTACTGCTGTGTCTGCGAGGCTAAAACATAACTAAGATTGTTATTCCAGTAAAATACGATGTGTAAAAAAGAAAAGAGACGACTATTATTGTGATTGTTCTAGAATCGGGTATAAAGGGGGTATAAATCTATAAAATCCCGCATTGTCTTTCGTGTCGTGAAAAGGCATTACGTATCACGTACTAAAAATAAATACGCGAAAGCTAACCGAATCCACATTTGTCCTGAACATTTCACCGATAATATAGAAAGAAAATACTTCCGTTTATGCGCTTAAACGACGACTTTACAACAAGATGATCTATTCAAAAGAGATAATAGTTTTGGGGCGGCCCGGGCGGGGGGGGGGGGGGGGTCACTTCCTTTTAAAGAGGCTAATGGGGATGTGCCGCTGGATGGGGTCGCATTTTCACGACTGGATGGACTATAATGGGGTTGCATTTTCAAAAGAGTTACTAGAATGGGGCCGCACATTTTCGGATTTTTGGGGTAAGAGAGTTGTTCATATTTACGATTAGCAAACGTACCTGTAGGTGAAAAGTAAAGTGTTCTTCATTCAATTTATTAAAAAATGGGTCAATTCATTTTTTGATGACCTATTTAAAGGATTGATAAGGTAGATAAATAAATAGAAAGTTACTAAGTTGGGATCGCAAAAACTACATATTTGCCCAAGAGTGACTAATATGGGGTCTAGGGGCTCTGAGAGGCCAGCGGCACATACGAAGCAAAAATTACCCGACGTAACCCCCCGGGGGGGACCGTGGTTTCGTTGAAATCATAACAGTTTTCCTGGAAAGCTCCACGGGATCTCAGTCAATCTTAATAAGCAAATTTTCTTTTCAACCTAAATCAAAATGATTAGTAAAAAGAATAGCGCGCTTATTTTTGACCCCAATTTTCTTTTTTATAAAAAATACATTAACAGACCAGAATCTTACTTTTCCATTTAAAAAACATGAAATATTCGGCGGCGTTGCCCATGTTTCTCATGGCACGAAAAGTTACTTTCATATGACAACATGCGGGGTTTTTTTTCGCACGCTCAGGAGGTCAAAGGGATGTGATTTTTCATGAAAAAAATATTCACAAAATTCTGCTTGACTTGTTAAGAAAATAATTTGTTTAATTTTTAATAATTAACTAACAGCTCATTGATTTATTAATTTGGGCGACCAACTTGGAGGCCCGGGCACCCCAGCTAAAAATGCTTGGGGAGCCCGAAGGGCTCTCTGAAATCTTCCCTTGAGCACAGCCTTGCAGCCCTGTAGTTATTGGAAGTATGATACATTACATGTTATTGTTGAATGTGGAAGTGCCTTTTTTGAGGATTTTAGTAAAGGAATGCAAATTTTAGTGAACTATCCCATACTCCTAACATATATGGTGGTAATATTGATGTAAGTTTTGCTTTGAGTAGCAAAGGAACCCTTGTGTGTAACTCATCTTCTAGTGTATTAGTCCTTAAAAGGACATCTCCGTCTCTCCTGCACACATTTGTTCCATACACTACTCAATTTTCCATTGCCATTCAACATAACAGTAATTCTTTCTTACACCAACACATCCCGCGTAAACGCCTTCGGGCGTCTTCTTGTTTCTATAAGTGAGGACCATTGTTGTTTCGACGCAGAACAGTGTATTCATTCATTTGCGCAAAGTTCGTACAGGTCATTGAAAACCTGGAAAGTCATGGAATTTAATAATTCGTTTTCGAGGCTTGGAAAGTCATGGAATTTAATTGTCGGTTTTTGAAAGTTAAAGTTTTGTTTGGTAGAGTAGTTACTGCAAATGACAAGGCAAGGTTAACGTAAGATAAAGAGGAGTAATTAAGGTGGCTCCGTAATTAATACAAGAGCATTTAGCTGGGACAAATTTTCCGTCATAACGTTTTCGATTTTAACGCGATGGCTGCGAAACTTTGCAAAGAACAACAGATATCATTCGGCAATAATACGAAATATTCCGATTTCATTGATGGTAAATATTTCTTGAGAAATTAGCGCTTAAAAGGACCCTAATGTTCAAAGAAAATCGTGTCTAGTAAAAAATTTTGCTGATATTTTTTACTGAAATTTCTGGTATCGGCTTTAATTGATATAATAAATATGCCAGAGGAATTTCAGAAAAATCGTTGGAGCAGAAGTCCGTAACTAAAAGTCGCTCAAAATTCTGCTGTGAAATTGTTTTGGAATTTCAAAAATAAATTACTATCAGGTAGAAGGAACCACCAGTTTGAATTTTCGGGACAAGTAAATTCAACGTTTGCTAGTTCTTAAAACAAAAGCCGATTGCCTATCGTGCTATTCTTTAAAAGGTACTTTTTAGTTTTAGGAGCACTATAAATTGCTCCAAACCTTGCTCTGAAGTAGAATTACTTGTTCTTCGACAGTTTTAAAATATCCCTTGGCAGTTTTGGCTCAAACTCCTGCTGCTTACATTTTGATGTATTGCAATGCAGTTTCAACGACTTTTACTGCTATTCGTTGCTTCCAACTCAGGAAAAAAGTATTGAGATTGGACGCTACCTCGTATCAGACCTAAGATAGAACTGTCCAGCACCTTTGTTTATGACTACAAAATGAGCACGAGCGGCAGTTCTGCGAGGAATTCGCACCTCACCCAGGGGGGACGAACGACAATGATGACCATGCCTGTGAACCGAATAACATCACAATGCAAAATAAAATTATCGCAAAAATACTGCCCGTGAATAAATTTACAACTCTGAAATTTTTGTCACTCCTTCCTTCAATGAATGGGTATTTTTTTCTTGATTATTATGTTTTGCTCTGCAATACATGTTTATACAGATCGTTTCACAGACATGGGCATCATTTTCATTCGTCCCCCCTGGCTGAGGTGCGAATTCCTCGCAGAGCTGCCGCTCGTGCTCATTTTCTGGTCATAAACAAAGGTGCTCGACAGTTCTATCTGAGCTTCGATACAAGGTAGCTTACAATCCCAATACCTTTTTCCTGAATTGGAAACAACGTACAGCAGGAAAAGCCGTTGAGGATGCTTTGCAATACATCAAAATGTATGTAGCAGGAGTTTGAACCAAAACTGCCAAGGGATATTTTAAAAATGTCGAGGAACAAGTCATTCGACGTCAGAACAAAGTTTGGAGCAATTTATAGTGCTTCTAAAACTAAAAAGTACCTTTTAAAGAATAGCACGATAGGCAATCGGCTTCTGTTTTCAGAATTAGCAAACACTGAATTTACTTGTCCCGAAAATTGAAACTGGTGTCTCCTTCTTCCTGATAGTAATTTATTTTTGAAATTCCAAAACAATTTCACAGCTGAATTTTGAGCGACTTTTAGTTACGGACTTCTGCTCCAACGATTTTTCTGAAATTCCTCCGGCATATTTATTATATCAATTAAAGCCGATACCAGAAATTTCAGTAAAAAATATCAGCAAAATTTTTTACTAGACGCGATTTTCTTTGAACATTAGGGTCCTTTTAAGGGCTAATTTCTCAAGAAATATTTACCATCAATGAAATCGGAATATTTCGCATTATTGCCGAATGATATCTGTTGTTCTTTGCAAAGTTTCGCAGCTATCGCGTTAAAATCGAAAAAGTTATGACGGAAACTTTGTCCCAGCTAAAAGCTCTTGTATTAATTACGGAGCCACCTTAAACAGCGCGAACGGCATGCATTTTCAGTGGTGGATACCAGACTTTGTTTCTGTTGAACTGTTCAAGGTAAAAAAAGTATGCTAAAACAAGTTGAGTTTTGAAAATTTTCCAAAATAACAGCTAAACTTAAGGTCAAGGAAAACTAGAAAAGGTCATCAAAAAGTGATGGAAAGTCATGAAATTTGAAGAACTCAAAAGAGTACGAACCCTGTCGTGGACAAAAAGGAAGACACCCTGTGTATAGGATTTGGGGGTTATATTGCGGTTAGGAACATAGAATATGGCTACAGACACTTTAGGCTGCTTTTAATGTACATGTGTATTTGGGTTTAATTAAGACATTTTGTTGTTAATTTTCTAGGAACGTTTTCTCGTCGCCAAGGACAGATCTACATGGACCTGCAATTTTCCAACAGAGCCATGCAGGCCATGGGAGATTTCGCAGTTCAATTTAACAAAAACAGGTGATTTGGCTACTGTTCTGTTTCACTAGCTGTTGTACATGGAATACGTGTACAGATAATTTATCCACGTCGCATTTTGAAGTCTAGAGCACGGGTTAACTACAAGTCCATCTCAAACTACTAGCTAGCGTAAATCGTCTACTAGCTAGCGTAAATGGGTTTCTGGTAGAAGATTACAACTTTTAAAACAAATATTAAATAAAAAGCAAAGAGGAAAAGACAAGCAAAAAATGTGTAATTACGTCAAAAACAAGAAAGGCCTTTCGTTTTCTTTTGCTATTTTACCCGTCTTTTTCTTTGCTTTGAAAATTTTGGTTACCACAGCTTAAAAGAGATGAGATAGCGTGACCTACACGTTCAAAGGCTATGCCGATCAGAAATGCACTTGACCACACTTCAAAATGCCATGTTCTCTATCTTCTTCTGTGTATTGTGGTTTGAATTTATGATTACTTAAGTGTCAGGTGTTAGAAAAAAGAAAGTTAGCCACTCGTTACTTTTCACTATGAACTTGTTTTCAATATTGCCGAATTACGCGTCTTAATTCGTTATGGAACTCAACATTGGTTAAGAAACTACTGGTGAGTAACAAAACCACAGCTTCGTGCCAAACAAATTATATCAAACGTTACCAATAACACAAATGAACTTTGAAAAACTGTCAGGCGAACAAGTTTTCAAAAGCCACACTTTCAATGCGTTTTTAAAATTTTCTTCAAAGTTTGTTCGGCCATCTGTGCCTTCCTTTTCTATTTTCCGTTATTTATCCCTTCTTCTGATGCTTTGAGCGGTTTTTTCATGTTCACTCAATTTGGCGGCAGTTTTCAATGTTTGAATTTTGACGAATTTCGTGGCACAGCCCATTTAACGCTATATATTGTGCTATGAAAAGTTTCTTGCCATGTGTTATAACTGCAGCTTTTTCTTTTCCAGTTTTGGCCTTGCTCCAGCCTCACCGTTGAACGTTCCAACTCCTTTACTCGCCAACAGTTCAGCTGAAACTTCGCTTCCTGTCAACACAAGTACGTGGTAACAAAGAACTCTTGACCCTTAAAGCCCCAATATCAACGTGCATTTTCTCCACACTGAGATTCATACATTTCTTTTGGTACTGCTGGAGAGAATTTGTTTCAACATCAAGACTTATAATCTTTGATGTTCATTTTATTAATTCTCATGGCCTGTATGTTTTACAAGGCCGTGTTCCCTTTTGGAGAATTACAGAAATTGGATGCTGGTAACTTGGAGGTTGAAGGGTTAAAGACCCAACGTTAGACAGTAATTGCTAGAGCATCGTTAACAAAAATTGTTTTAAAATGGGGTTCACAGTGCCTATAATATTTTGTTTTTCTTTTCATTGTGGCGGTCATTGGTGGATGTTACCTATCCAGGGATGATGTTTGCAAACTGCCAGTCTTTCCCAATGTATCTACCTGTTGGTTTTTTAAAAAAAGTATGATATTTGTGGTAAAAGATACATGATTGCTTTAAAGACGGCGTTTCAGATTGCAAGTGCTTCCCGTCCAAAAAGCTCTGGGTTTTAGTGGAAGTTGCGGCACTTACTTAAGAATGACACCCCAACTAATTTCGTGGTCATAGCGCCCCCTGATCAAACGTGAGGGCGGTGTTACAGCAAACGTTTTGTCCTGTATAGGATTGTTCATTTGTAATTTCGAGCAAGGAAGGACCTTGAAGCCACATCGTGGCCATAAAAGTAGGGCTGGTGTACGATATACCATGTGAATAGCAAGTCTCGAGTTACGGCACAAAGAACACAACAATGATCCCCAGCCCTTACACAATAACACAATATACTTCACCCAATAGAACGAGACAATAGTGCACATATTGACTTGGTAAATCGAGCATCACCCAAAAGTAATCATTGTTTCTTTTGATCCTTTGTAGCGGGAGCTGTTCAGAGAATGGACCCATTAACCAACCTTCAAGTTGCTATTAAGAATAATGTGGACGTGTTCTACTTCAGTTGTGTTGTTCCTTATAATGTGCTGTTTGCTGAAGACGGACAAATGGGTAAGCGAGCAGTCTCTTATGTTTCTTTTGAGTCATAGTACAGTAGATCGAGAGCACGCGTGAGGGGCGAGCGGTGAAGCCGCGAGGAACGAGGGCTGAATCTCTCCTCCTTTTTACCATTAATTTGCATAAATTTACCTTTTCGCCCGCGTCGGCCCGTGGCTCTGACCGCTCACGTTCTAAATTTTCTTAGTTCCATTTTAGCAAGAAAATAGTGGCTGACTCAAACTTTCTTTTTCTTGCAGACCGCAAGGTCTTTTTAGCAACTTGGAAGGACATTCCTGCGGAAAATGAAGTGCAAAATCAAGTCTCTAACATCATGTTTTCCTCAGGTAAAACTTTTTCTTCTCATTGGCCAGTGAAATTTTGAAAGTAGCGAGTATTATAAAAGTGTCATTGTTTTCGTTCTTTTTACTTTACTGTAGACGTAGCTCAGTCAAAGCTTTCAGTCAACAATGTTTTCACCATCGCTAAACGCACTGTGGAAGGCCAGGTGAGTTCAATTACATTACTCTTCTTATTATTGCGTCAAATGTTATCTTAAAGGGACACTTCCACTGTTAGAAAAGTGACCGAAATTTGGTTGAAAAAATGTCAAAATTCTAAGTTCACTTTAGATGTTTTTGGTGGACAAAGAACTGATGCGATAATCGCCTTTATAAAGTAGAGCTTCCATTTAATGACATCGCGTTTATTATCCCAGCTCAACTGTTGATTTCTGGGAGATTCTGATGGCGCTGCGTTAGGAGGTTGTACCTGTGGATGTGTTAACCTAAGGCATTTATGTTCTCATGGATTTCTTTCTTTTCCCAGGACATGTTGTATCAATCATTGAAATTTACCAATGGAATATGGGTTCTAGCAGAGCTCAAGATGCAGTCTGGTAATCCTGTGGTACAAGTAAGTGAACCGGCGCTGGTCATTTCACTTTCCTGTTGTTAGAAACTGTACAAACTGTAGCTCTGAAAGGATCCTTTAATCAGTCCAACTGGCCGTTAAAAAGCCTTTTTTGAGGGACCATTTTATCCTTTCTAAGCATTATTTAAGGTCTCATGTCCTAAATTCCCTGTAGCCGGCGCTTATTTAAAACATGAGAATCAAAGAACGCTTGCTTTATTATCGAGTATCCCCAGGGTGTACCCTGTTAAATGCCCAACAGCTGAAAACGAGTCGTTTGTTCAGTGTGAAAGAGCATAATGGGTCAGTTTAATAAAACTTTTATTTACAAGAGTAGCTATTGTTTTAGGGTCTGAAAACAATAGCTACACTTGTTAAATAAACTTGTAAGAGTTTTATTAAGGGCTTGTTTACATGGAGGTGGGGGACCCCAGATAGGCGAGGTAACATGCGGCGGGTCACCTCACCTATCGTGTAAACGTGGTCAAATTAAAATGAGAGATTATATGGACGGGCGGGTTACCCCACCAGAGCAGGTCACCTCGCCTACCTGGGGTCCCCCACCTCCATGTAAACAGGCCCTTAATTGATCCCGGGTTTCTGTGACGACGTGTGGTTTGGAATGGTTTTTAAGAGAGTGTCGTAAGTTAGCAACTACTAAAACCAATCACGGTGGATGCAAACAGTCAAGTAAACCAACCAATTAGAACACGAGTTAAATATGTGTAGACGGTGTAAAGCGTGGAAAAAACGTTCGATTTAATGAAGAGTGGTTTCATTGTATATAGCCTGTTGTGAACTGGAGGTATCGTTCAGACTAGGTTAATGCGGGGGGATTGGGAACGGTTCCTCACGTAAACCTTGACTGCAATTTAGTTCCAGTTCATTTTTGAATTCTTTATCGTCGTTTCTAACTCGTGTTTGTTGTTTCTTCAGTTGTCCTTGAAGACGCGCGCTATGGACGTGGTTATGGGAGTGCAAAGCATGTACGAAACCATCCTACACAACTAAAATCCAGCGGCACCCAGTAAAGAGGTTCATTTGCTGAGAATTTCCGCCCGTTTAAGAATAAATCGGCTAGAAATGTTCAAATAGAGTAAACTGAAATAAATACATTTGGCGTCAAAAGTTTCTAACTGTGTTGTGTTTTATACTTCGCGGTGTTTGGCGGGAAACGCCACCTGATGTGCATTAAAAAGGCAAGGATCTGAGGGCAACACGTCGATAGTTTCTCAATCTTTGCACTACGGTAACCAATACACTATTCACCTCAGTTTACAAAGTCTTTAATTAACACCATAATTTCTTTACAAACTAAACCCATCAGACGTCGATAAAGACACTTACTACTCAAAACAGTTACTTGTCTTCTAATTTATGATTTGCTTCTAAGACATTGATTGATTGTCCAGTCAAACTGAGCTATGGTCCTCCACTTCTGATCTTGAGACCTCTAACTATCCTGCAGAAAGTTATGATTGCGCACATTTTATCCGTTATTTGTCCATACTTCTCCTAACTTCATCTCCACCTTTTCCCCAGTTGTAAGTACTACACGGCCTTCTTACCCTGTTTTTGTACTATATTGACTCCGATGAGACCAAAATTCATTACTCAGTTCTCTTTATTAACAGTAGAGACAGCTACTTAAAATATATAACCTTGCATTAAATGCACGCATTTTGGTGGGAATCTGTGCATGCCCTTCTCGTTAATAAAAAAAGAAAAATCACATTAAATATTGATGCGGGTTATTGCATCCCGAACACGCCCTATAAGATTTGGAGGACAAACTAGTGGTGGTGTGAATTGATTTTGGCGAAAGTGTTTCTAAAAGACTTTTCCTAACGAGGTGTAAATATAGCCTTAGAATTTCCTTTCTTCTAGCCGGCCATCAACATGTACAGAGTATACAGCAAGGTGAACATCACAATCGCCTTTGAACCACAAAAGCTTCTCCCAGCTCCTTTGGGATATGGCGTCGTTGAGTATGCTGCTATCTCCCTATATGCTACCATCCCCTTACCCTTGACCACACCCTTTATCATCCCATACAGCTCTTGCGTGGCGATGTTGATGATGGCAAGGGATTGGTCAGCAGTGGCTGGAGTCACAAGCCAGGGACCCGATGCTACCAACGGTCGACTTACGGAGTGCATACCGGGTGCCGAATAGACGTTTCCAACGTTTTCGACGTAGCTGATTTGGTGGTTACTAGAGTCGAGAGAGTCGAGATCTAACACTGCTATCTTGTCGCTGTAAATAAGACTGATGTAAGCGATAAAACTTCCCTTCTTTTCGACCTTCTCATAATAAACTAGGTCGCTCACGCCACCAGCGATGTCTAATGTGGACTTCAAAATGGTAGCACTGTCCTTGCCAGGAATAACCAGCACATAAACTTTACTAGCAAGGAGCAGGTTCGTTGACTCGTTGACAGATTTGTAGAGTGCAACGACGTAGCGGCCATCGGGTGAAGCATACGGGACCCCAGCGATGTTCCACTTACGAACAATTGTGTCATTGCTGAGGTTCATCTCCAACAATGCAACCTTCGTACTCGATCTATAGCAATCAAAGAAGGCGTGTTTGTTCACAGGGCTGTAAACGAAGTTCAGAGTTCCGGTGCAGTCGTAGTCAGAAACGTTAACAAAGGTCTTGTATGCCTTGGCTATGAGGTCGATTTGGTGCAGGCCTGGGTTGAACAAGTGAGTGATGTAACCAATTTTACCGTCTTTTACCTCTGGGTCAGCGAACATGTACCCGTGTGTCCAACCTAAGAACGTATACAGTTCAGCAAGAGCTTTGTCATTGTACAACATGGGTAAAACAAAATTACGGAGGGATTTCTACGAAATGCTAACAAATTGAAGCTAACAAACACATCTGTAGCCGGTCTCAGGCCGCTAACAGAAAACATGCTGCCGGTTTCGCGAGCAGGAAAACATGCATATCATGCATCGCTTTCTTTAGTTTCTCCATTCATTCGTGTAATCTTTAGATAAATGATCTAATTGGGTTTTTTTTTCGAAAACAAAGCAAGACTGCCCTTAATGGACAAAAGAAATTTAACCTACACCCGCGTTCTGTAAAGGGGGAGTTAAAAAGTCCATTCCAGAGCCGTAAAATTCGCAGGATGAACTTACAACTGTTGCCTTGCGTGGTGAGGCTAATGTTAAGGTGCAGTCCGCCGAGAAAAAGTTGAAATTTATGATACGTTAAGTTAAGCTCAGATTTCGTTCTTCATTGGTTACACAAAAAAAATGACGCCAACACTCAACTAACACTCTATACTGACCTGGTTGTACATGCGCCTTGATAGCCTTGTGCGTCTTTTTCAGGCTTCCATCGGTGTTGATGACGTCAAAAGTAGAGTTGGTCCAGGCATGTACCCAGACCTCCTTCAGCCAATGTAGGTAGTACAAATCATACGGGTAGCCCTCTGTTAGGATTGTTTCCACGACCTTTGGAGGCAAAATGTTGATATTAATTGGTCATTTTACAGTTGTATACACAGTGTCCTGGCTTGTTTTCTCTCATCGTTTTTTTTTAACGATCGTTGGGAGTTTTTAGACAAAGCGGACCAATACACTTCTCGATCTTGCACAGTTTTCAAACTTTCGAATCGAAATGGTATTTACAGTATGACAATCCAAAACCTTCGTCATCCATATGGCCCACGATGTAAGATCGTCGCTATGCGGACTGCCAAAAGCGAGTCTGATATTCATTCATTTATTTGACTTAATTAAATTCACTGGTCCAAGATTATATCGAGGCTGGATTGTCCCGTTCACTTTTACGCTTTTTTTCAACTAAACTTTCTCGAAACAGCTGTATAATCGGTTTACGTCTATTTTACATGTATAGCTTCAGACCACGTCCACACTTATTTGGTAACCAGTGTAAACACGTTCAATGTTGTGGTCCACACTAGTTCGGGTGTTCATTTACCAATCGTTACGCGACTGTTTACATGGTGTCAACAAAAGGCATGGTTAACTCCCAGATCAACCTCGACCCCAGGGTATTCTCGAACTCGTTTTTCGATATGGCCGCCGACATATTAGAAAACGAGAACAACAACAACAACAACAACACTTTTTTTCACCCCATAATATACAAGAAATAAAAATTTATAACAATAGTACAGACGATGATAGGGGCTGCCCGAAATAACCTGGGGATGAGGTTGCTAACAGATTTCTATTTTTCCCGAGTATGTGTTGTAACTGATGACGCCAGCAAACAGCAACGAAGTCATGAGGTGCGAGAATATAACCGTTAGGCTGATTTAGGGCCTTCCGGTTTCCCACTTAAGACGGAAAACATGAACGGTGAATTATTTGTTAATGAACTCATCATCTGCTTTGTCGACCTCAGTACAGAGTTACAAATTGGAGGAAGCTATTTACCTTCTGCTCCTGCGCATCAATAACGTGAACTCGATTCCCAGGCATGTCGCTGAAGAAGATGAGTTTGTCTCTCACCACTGTATTGCGACCGAACGAACAGTTATCCCTGGTAAAATACAGAAGATATCACAATTTCTATTGCATTCTCAAACTCATTAATAAGTCAAAAAGAAAATACAAAGGAAATTAATGTTAGTGGGGGTTTGGAAATCAGATGAAAAACTGCTCATTTTTGAATCCTTAATTTCTTCTTCTAAAATCATTTTGTTTGACAAGTAATATCAATCATTCGACACCAGATGAAACATCTCGAAGTTCGTCAAAAATACTCCGCTGCGCCTGTGCGTTGTATTTCCAACTCTCTTCTCAGTGCTTCAGTCTTGTCTCATCTGGTGATGAAACACTGCGTCTCATGCTAGATATATATTTATCTCAGCCTTATTTTTGGCAAGGAATGTGAAACATCTCGGCAAACATTGTTGTTTAGGCATGCTCACCTAGAATACCTGTCATTTGATTTGGTACAAACCCCATCAGGACCGATTGTAGACAAAATAGCTTTGCTCTTTGGATCTACGATGTAGATGTCCTCTGATCCAAACACGTAGAAGACAACACGTTGATCATTTTGCTTCGGAGTAGTATTACCAACCCTACAAGAAACTAAACACAAAATCAAGGACATTAAAAAAGCCAAACAATAGCTTCACTAGATAATTTTTTTTATTATTATCATTCTCCAGGCCCTCCTCTTTTTTCTTCTTTTCTGCTTTCTCCTAGTTCTTCATCCCACGATGTTGCCAAAACTGTAGAAGAGAGGAAGGGGAACTGGGAACGATCACTAAGAACGGGAACTAGGTAAAATGGGAAAAAACTTAACCATATCCCATTTTTCATTTTTCCTGTTGCCCCTGCTCATTCCCCTTTCCTCACCGGCTGTCCGTTCCCCAGTTTCAGGTAACATCTTGAGTGCTAGCCTGGCAAGAAAGCTCTGTACAGTAGCCTGAGAAAACAGCCGATATTGCTGGTTTGCCTGTGACGTCACGACGGCCATGTTTGTGGTCAAGAACAAAAGCATTTCTCTCCTCTGGGAACTAAACTCTATTTTCATGGAAATTCTTTGAGAAAAAACTCTATTGTATTGACCCTCAACATGGCCGCCTTGTCACGTGGTTGCAAACCAAGAATTTCGCGACACCACGACTACATTTCCGGCAAAATGATGTCTGAGGAACGGGCGCAGAAATTCTATACTTGTGACGTGTCACTATCCAGGTCAGGGTAGTGCTTCGGATTGGCCACCATTGCCAAAAAGAAACTTAAGCAACGGTGACGGTGATGGCGACGGCAAAGAGAACGGCGAAAAAGCAATAGGTTTAGATAGGCAAAACAACAAGCCTGCATGTGTATCACGCTTTTTAGTACTTTCTTTCTGCCGTCGATCGTTGCACGACTACCACGTGAAACTTCCACAGTTTCAAGTTTTACGATGGAGGACGTTAACGCAAGACAGCGATTTTCTCTTTCTTTTTCTGAACTTAGATATAGTTCTTTAGAATCAACTCCAGAAGAATTTCCCAGCATTAAAAAACTTGTATGAAACGGAACAAGAGTAATGAAGTTTGAAACAGCGCTAACTCGCTTTCTAAGGGCCCGTTTACATGGGGCTGGGGGACCCCGGGTAGGTGAGGTAACCCGCTTTGGTGGGGTAAGCCGCCTGTCCATATAATCTCTCATTTTCATTCGATCACATTTACATGATAGGTGGGGTGACCCACCACATGTTACCTCACCTATCTGGGGTCGCCCATCTCCATGTAAACAGGCCTTAAGTGACGTTTTCGCTGCCGTTGCCGTCGTGGTTGCTTATAAGCACCCTATCGCCTGGTCCCTACACGGCGTCTTCCCAGGCCTTCTCGGTGAATGCTAGCCGAAACAAACTCGTTACGACCATGTGACTCAAAACGCATAGGCCGTGCGGAATCATTAGGCCTAGGGATTCATGTTATCTAGTGCTTTCCAGGGACTAGGCAACGTCTGTCCTAAATTTAGGATTTTCACGTTACCTATAATGCAATTTGTTTTTCCCGATTGCCTCGGTGAAGTACCCGAGGCGATTGCTTACAAGTGCTTTAAACTTAACTGATTTGACTTTCATTGAGTAAAAAAGGACGAAACTGCAATATCATTGGGAAGTGGTTGCATACGAAGCAACTTAGACGAAAGGCACATCGGGGGGCGGGGGGGGGGGGGGGGGGGGGGGCACGTCTCAGCTTTTGTTTCTCGCGCGCCACCGCCACTGTCTCGGCATAGGCTCACAATTGGATAACGCCGCAAATCTTTTTTTTATTATTATTTATGATGAAATTATATCATGTGCATCTAGCTCCAGACTTTCTACCATGTTTGCATTCCATGATCACTCTTAATTATAACATCCGTTTCCTGATGATCGCTGAAATGTCTCAGAGTAAACTGGTTAATCACTGAAAAGTCCGTAATTTTCCAAGTGGAGACAACTGTAGACAAATCAGGATACAGGATACCCTGGGAGGACAATGATGACTTAGTATTTTTACCCGAAGAATATAAACGTGACAAAATAATTCGAGGGAAAGAGCATGTTAAAAACACAAATAATACAGAAAAATAAAATGGCTGTCCTTCACGCATGCAGTCTAAAAAAACATCGCGCAAGCTGGTTTAAAAGTTCGGTTTGCGTGATCTAAACTAGATCTGTGAAAAATATTGCAATCACTTGAAAATATAAATGCTTGGATTTAGAAACTCTTCATCGTTTGCAGTAATATCCGCGTCTCACTGTCAATTGGGTCATGTAGTAGCTAAGCGTGGGTAATATTAGCGATTGGGAAACGTATAGTCAAGGAAAATCACCGAAATTATATTCCTTAGAGAAACACTAAACCGAAGTATCCCCAACACACCCCTTTGCTTAAATTAAACGTTCAATTCTTGGCTAAACTGGGAAAAAATGCAGCCAAATACATATATCTGCTCAGCGTCAATGACTTACCAGATAAAATGACTGTGAGGGTTAGGAGCCAAGCTGAAACACAATGCATTGCTTGGGGATTTCTTTAGCTTTATCCGCGGTCAATTTCGCTTACTCGTATGAAACTGGGTGCGCGACGCGATCAGTTGTTATCGAGTTCGGGTTCAAGTGAAAGAGGAAATGACAGTATCTTTATTGTGCCCAGGCCTCCACCTCCTAAAGTGAAAATAACCATTCTCGTCCCCAGCTAGAGCCGGCTGTTTCTTTTGGCCTGGTGACATAAAAACAAGATAGAGGTTATTCTTTGGCGGCTTGTCCGTGGTACATAACCACAATCACTGAATATGACGGTCTTTGAAGTTCCCTTAGAATTTTCGTGGTTCAGCAGATGTAGCAGAATGTGAACGGAGATTCCCTCTGATTCACTTATTTTAAAAAAGTCTCCCTTGCAGCCGTTTTTGTCTCGTCACGCAACGCTCCTCAACAATAAAGAAGAGAGGAGCGTTGCGTGACGAGACAAAAACGGTTGCGAGGGAGACTACTTAGTAAAGGATTGTAAACAGGCGTGGAGAAGTATTCATATTTCATTGATTGATACTTAGAGAACATTAGCCGCTGTTTTCCTCTTTCACGGAGGATAATTATTTTATTGTCTAACCAGCAATTGCTGGTAATAAGTTTATACGTTATGACAAGTACACCACATTGCCGGGTGAAACAAATAAATACACTACATTCTAATATTGAACCTAAGCGTGTAACCGCAATATGAAACCAAAGTGTTCTCATTGACTACTAGCACGTTCAATAGACTCGAAAAATGATGAGGCACCGTCCTCAAATACGGTAACTTCGGGGAACAAAACAATTCGCACTCTCCTCCCCGTCCACACCATTGAAGGTTGTGATGTTTGACATTGTTTCCGTCCGGTGGCTCGAAATGAGGTACAACATTGCACGAGGAAGTGTGAGAGGGAATGATTATTTTCACCTTTTGAAGCCGTCAAAACGTCAGAAAGGATTTTCAAGAAAAAGTCTCAACTAATTTTGTCACCGATTGTAGCTCTGGCCAAAGCAGCCCTCTATTTTCCCAGGGTTTAATTATTTTGCGCTTCAATGCAGCAGTCAGTTTAAAACGCTAAAGAAGTTAATGTTTCTGAATTCTTTGACTGAAGATCCTAATACGGTAAGAATGCAAGTGAAAAAAAATTCAGCAAATATAGTTGGCGTCTCAATCGCTCTTAATTGTCTCCTTTGTGACTTGATCAGCTGGAGCCTTCTGTTTGTTGTCAGCGGTCTGGTTTTCTTTTCGCTCTTTTTCTTCTTTAATGACGTCATGGTCTGGCTGAGTAAGCCACCAGTTCCAGGCCCATGGTGACCAGTTATTATGCGCGGACGGCAGAGTACACCTGAAAATGTCATACATGATCATATACGCGTCATGTTTGCAAACAGCTTAGTTATATTGCCATTCAGATTCGTTTCCAGGGTTAGTTCTCTCATTTGCCTCCCAGAACGAGCTCAACCCTCTTGTAAAGAGGGCTAGCACGTTGTGAAGATAATAACCAGGGGAGAAATCATTAAAGAAATGATTACATTAATCCATGAATCTAAGGAGCGGGAAGAAATATATTCTGTAGTACTGGGATAGGTTTAGGGTGAAAAAGAAACTGGCCTGTTCTGAAAAGATCGAAAGGACACTGATCCTATACCCGCGCCACAACCTAATAAGTAGCTAATTAACAACTGAGGTTTCAACTTCATGTTTGTTTACCAAACTTTAACAATACATTTTCCTCAGTATATCTTTTAATATTATTGGAGTTTGTGTTTTATCTTGAGCCAAAATACCCAAGGCAGGGTTTTCAGCTTAGCGTTTAAAAAAGTAAGCAAAATAATTCTTACCTGTGAGGTGTGGCGGCAGTTTTTGTTGGAGTTGAAATGACCATTGTATCCATGAAATAAATGGGGCTCTTATATATTGGATCTAGAGACGATAACAAAGTAAGACTGATAAATAGTTATTTGTGGCAATGTTTTTTAAAGGGCTTAGACAATAAACGGAATTAATATCGAAGGTGTCAATTATTTCCATACACTGTAATAAAGCCAGTCGAGAATTAAATAAAATCTGCTAACATCCTCTTAACAACACACTTTGTCATTTTAAAACGACGTAAGATTCCCCCCTGTTTTAATTTTGTGTGTGTGTGGTTTTGTAATTGGTGTACACTGCCCGAGTGCTTGCTAAAAAGTGGTTGTCAAAGATTTAACTTTAATACTTACCATTTGATACCATGTATGTACCAGAAAATATGGAATAAAATATTTACATTGAACCCTTTATGTCATATTTAAGCAACAAACTTGTATCAAAAGTTTGATTATCGTTCAAAATCGATACTTCATGACCTAAATCAGTGTAAACGACTGATTTATAGAGACAAAATGTGCGTTTGTATATGTTTTAAACTAGTTGTTTCAATAGCGATTTTAAAGTTTGACGCAAGTAGTTCACGTTACAGAAACTTAAATTTAATTTCTTACCAACATACTTTTTTCAATCAAAGCAAACAATGCTTTATTCACTTAAATATCTCACCTGCCGCTGCGATGACTGACTAAAATAGCTTTCCCAAGTCGATAAACGGCAATTTTTTTCAGAGTTCTGTGCTTTCGGCTTCGAAACAAAGCAGTTTTCAAAGCGTTGTTTATGCAACCCCTTTTATATCAGGGTGAATCCACCTGCGTAAAAATCCCGCTTGTTAGTAAACAATGTACATAACTTTAGCAAATCAAGAAAGATCTGTCGTCCAATCACAATCGCTATTCTTCAACGGGAAAGAATTTTTTCCTCCTTATCAAAGCCAAGCTTATAAGACTATTTTCACACTATACCGGACACAGCTTCTACTTCACATATAAAAACGGTGTTTTCGGCGCGATTTCTGTAACGGATTGAACGCTGTACCGAACCGATATCTAAAGTGGAGAGTCACATACTAGCGGGTAGACCGAATAGCTGTGCGAGTCTGCACAAAAAGCTTTCCGGTATCAGACTCGCACCCAGTCGCTATGTATGTGTTTTTGGGATGAGTGAACAGATTGAGGTTAGAGTGAGGCGCGCGGGAACTCATGGGAAGAGTTTCCGCGCGCCTCTACAACCTAACCCCAATCTTCCCTCACCCAAATAAACACTTAATTAGCGACTGGGTACGAGTCTGATCTGGAGCCTAAGTTTTCCCTGATGAGAGGATTTTCATGATTCCATGTCATTTCTAATATGAATCGCTAGCTAGTATATAAAAAGCGAAGAAGAGACAAATGGTTTACTGATTTAATGAGTGAACAAAAATAAAATGTTTTCGTAAAAACGTATAATTTGTTTTCACAATTTGCAGGTAGAAACGCAAACAAAATCTGTACCGTGTGAAAGTAAAGTACATTATTCTTAATTTTTATAATGAAAAGGAACTATAATATTAAAATTTTTATTCAATATTTTTTATTTGTTTTTTAGTCACTCGCATTACATAACAATGTAGCATTACAAAAAGTGTTGATTAAAATATAAGTTAATGTGACAAGGAAGCCTAAAGAAGCTGGGAGCTTATATTAATCGGCTTCCTTAAGCTAGATTACTGATTACTTACTTGAGTGCAAAGTGTCCAGAAAACTTAAAACTTAAGCGACAGAACGACTATCGATGAGATTTTTTTAGATTTTTTGTATAAAAAAGGCAAACCTGGAAGAAGAGCTGGTTATCTAATACTATAGGCAATAACATGGGCAACACATCGTAAGTTGGTCATTTAACTGGAGAGATCACATATGTACGTATACTTTCAACTAGGCAACAGAGATGAAAAATGGCTTCTTACATCGCTACATCAGCTTAACTCAGTCGACGTGCCGAATTCAGCGACGTACAAGGGTGAAAAAACCTGGGTGCTTTTGCTGTTGTAATGTCACGACTAGCCTTTGATTACTTTATTGCTTTATGGCTCTACACTGATTCCTTTACAACTTCATAAATAAACTATAGTCAAATGTATGGTACTTCATTTTACGGTGCAAGCTTACTTGGTCTTAGAGCTGAAGACATCAAGTGAGCGGTCTTTCGACAAGAGTGCACGTACATTTTTTTTGAAAGAAAATTTCAAACTTTACTCCAAATAATATTTAACTTGTTTTATTTTGCATACAGTCTGGCCATGAAAGCTCGGTAGTATGCCTAGAAACATCACGTCACTAGTGGTATTCCTACAGTAATAGACCACTCACAAGAGTGGCACTGGCATAAAATTATGGCCTGGACGTTCGTTTTTACATTACATTATTTAGTCACATCGTGGCTCAAAGGCATTGTAATAGTACCGTATCGACTCTCTTCTCCGCAGAAGCTCCGGCCGAGTATCCCAATAAAAAAACAAAAATCAAAAAAGAAATAGCAAGCGCGCGGGGGACGACGGAAAGAGGGAAAGACTCAGATCGTTTTTAAAAGAACACTCAAAATCCCTTAAATCTTCGCCTGGTTCCGCCATCAACAGAGAACCGCAAATCCTGCCAGAGAGTTATATGGCAGAGGCCTCTGTAGTCTCTTTCCCCTTCCCGTCGTAGCCCGCGCGCCGTGACGTCAAGTGAATACGCTAGCCTCGTCCCAAGTTCGTTAAGGGAAATACGAACATGACTTATTGGCTTTCTGATTGGTTGAGAAAAATGGCAGAAAGGTCACTACAGAGCTAGATTGATTGATTCGACATACTGCCTGAAAGCCGCTCTATTGAAAAGTGGATGTTTTAACTAGTTATCTGACTGGACAAACGCATTTATTTCTACCAAAAGCTCTTTCTCAAAATGGCCAATGTCAAAGTTAGGGAAATTCCTTGATTTCAAATTGTTTAAGACCACTTCACGCCTCATTCAGCCGTAAGGTAGGCCAGAATCATTCTGTCCCCACTAAAGCTCAAGCGGCTATGTTGAGCGGTCAAGTTATCCAACACTAACACATCTCTTTTTCGCCAAGGAAATCCAACTGCATTGCGCCAACCGGTTGCCCGAATGTGTTGAATCACTTCCGGTTCTATCTCGCTTCCGTCACCATAAAGGGTGTGCGTTGGGTACATGTGGTCTGGAAGCGTGACACCGTCTAACATGGGTGACTCCTTGTAGTATGTATTATGGTGTACGTTAGGTTGATTGAACCAAATTTTTTGGCCCGTGGTTGGATGAGTCATCAGTGGCGGAAGTGAATACCAGTAAGACAAATTTCCGGTATCCTTCTCCCATTCGTAACTGAAATTTTGTCGCTCTAGGAATTCTTCCACTTTCTGCAAAACAGGTAAGAACCGTTTTTTCACAGAGTTGCCCAGGGAAGCAAAGACTTTAGATTTTCGTTCGCTCCTAAACTAGTACCTTTTAACCTTAAGTTAATCAAGCTCGTTCCCAACAATTCTTTCCTTAGATTCTGGGGACACCAACCTCAGTAGATCTTGAATATGACAGGGCTGAACTATGTACTGCACATGTTCGTGACATCATTGTTTGCCGCCTTAAAAACGCCAAAATGTGAGGTTGTTTAGAAAATCCTTTTGCAAACGATCCTTTCTTAGACCCCAGACCTCTCCTGTCTCTGCACATGCGCAGCCGTTGCTCAGCTCTGTCCTCGAACAGTACAGCAATTGGCCGCTTAGGACTGGGTTGGTGTTGAATTGAATTATGGGACGATTTTTGTCCCAGTGTTTTGCCCAACTTGGTAATAACCAATGAAAGAAGACCAAAACAGTCCCATAGTGCAATTGGATTCTACACCTACCCAGATTCACCCGCAACGTCCAAGTAAACGTTTGGAATCGGTTCCATTTTTCAGACTTTTTAACAGTAATTTAAGGCTACATTTACACTTTACTGGATAGGTTTTTGTTCCGACACGGCCAATCTGTCCGGTATAGTATGAACAGAACTGGAGAAAGTCGTTCACGCACATCGAACTTTGTGCCGGAGCGGATGGCCGAGAGGGCCTGGTGACCTAAATCCCAGTCCTCACTCCTGAACATTCATTTACGTCTCAGCTGTTCTTCTGCCCCGCCTAGATTAGCTTTTGCTACCTGCGGGACAGTATAATTAATTAAGTTAATTCTTACTGAACAATAAAATTATGTTGTTGTTGTAGTGGATTCCATTCCTCGCTCCTACGTATTCTCTTCCGCTACGGTCCGAATACCTGTTCAACCTCCACCAAAGTGTGGCACCCCACTCTCAAGATCGGAGCGGCGCAGAAATCGCCCCGACTGATCACCGTTCTTATGTGTGAGCAAACGTCCGATCTGGTATGGTTTTCGTGCCGGCGCAAGAGGTATCCGGTATTGTGAGAATATAGCTCTAGCCTGCGTAGTCTTAGGCAATGTATTTACATTCGGCGGAGCTAAACGTAGTGGCAGTGACAGAGAATGTAAATACTTTCCTATTGGTATGAACGCACGTGAGCCGTTATGGCGTTAATTGACTCTATTGTTATTAGGTATATAAGGTTTTGACAGTTGTAATGTATTCATCTCAGCTCTCGAACTATAAACTTTTATTTTTATGTCTTACTTTATTCATCTATCGATTGATTTTTTACCTTTAACCCCCAGAGGTTGTGCGACCGCATCGGTTGGGGAATACGTTCCCAATTTTTTCCCATTGGGTTTTTGGGTTTTCGTATCAGGCGGCGCACGTGAATAGTTTAGCCTGAGTGACTTTATTTAGGGATATTTGTATACCATTCTTTAGTTATGATGTTGAACTTTGTATGGTATTTGGACGGCATTAAACACTCAGGCTCCTTAGTTCGAGCTGCACACCCATTCCCGTCTCTTAGTCGTGAATATAAATAGGAACGAGAGAAACGCGAGGACCAGGGCGCCCCTCGCGTTTCTCTAGCGCCTAAAACTCCCTGTCCCTTCCCTTTCAAACGCCTGCCACGCAGGCTAATATAGCTCTAGTCTCACCTTTCGGTCGTCAGTCATAAACGACTGCTGCCAGGATGCATATGGTTTATGTTTCTCGTCTATCAGGTAGCGAGTGTAACGGATCTGTTTTTCTTCCAGCTTCTTCACAACTGCTGGGTCCAGTTGGGCGAATATCTCGCTATTTCTGGCCAAGGGGGTCACTCCTCCCAATTCTTCGTTTGGCTCGATCAAGCAGAAGAAAATAACCTACAATATCAGGTTTGATGAAATGGAAACTGATCAGTGAAAATAGCAGGTGACCGTTGAATAGAGGTCAAATTTACACTGAGTAAATGTGGGAAGCAAATTTCGGGAATTTGATAGGTGACCGCTTAGGGACTGTGCAATAATTATCAGGAGGGCGGGGGGGGGGAGGGGGGGCTGAAAAACTAGAGTTATCTAGCAAAAACTTAGACAGTACCACCCCTCCAAAACAAAAAAAATTAGTTCTAACCCCCTTTTGTCATGTTGAAAATAACACTGGATTTAAGATAACAATAAACATTTCCTTTGCTTTGATTATAAAATCAGGTACGATAACCCTAATCATGAAAAGAAAAATGGACTGCAGTGTACCAATGTGGTGGGAGTTGATAAATTAGAGACTTTAAGATGTTACAACAGAGGCGGCAACGAAAACGTAAAAAAAGCAATAGTTTTGTCAGGCAAAACAACAACTTGCTCGTCCAACACACGTTTTTATATATTTCTTTGTCGTCACTACTACAATAAAAATGCCTAAGTTCACGTTTTACGGAGGACGTTAAACAAGCGACGACGATATTTTCTTTCTCTTTCTGGTCTTAGGAATTCCGTTTCAGAGGAGTTCGCCTGCAGAGTAAATGAGTTGGAATTTAAATCGGGGGCACCCAACGAGAATATAGTTCAAGACCACTTACACATAGCATTGTTAAACGTATTTTAGTATTTAAACGGTAGATAAAGGCATGTTTTTATCCCCTAAAAATTGTTCATCCGTTCAGATTTCCTAGCTGGAGGTCTAATGATCCGAAAATTATAGGGGTCAAAACTTACCTTTTCGAAAATTTCAGCCAGAAAAAAGCCTCCCGAAAATTATAGGTGACTTTTTTAGGGTAAAAATCCGTTAAAATGGGCAATTATACCATTTTTTAGATGTTCGAAAATCCTAGGAGAAGCAGGCAAGCAAGAAATTTTACAACAAACGTTCCGAAAGTTCTAGATCTCAAATCGTCTTCCGAACAGATATTTTCCGAAAATTGACGTTGGGTGCCCTTGTTTAAATCGCAGTAGAGATTGGGAGAACTCAAATAAACTTTTTACGCGACGTTTTTCGCCGCCGTCGCCTTTGTGGTAAATTAAACTCTCTAATGAATCCAGACCTAACTTAATTCTAAACTAATTTTCTTTTCATGTTAGTATTTTTAAAGGGGTAAACAAAGATCATTTGAATATTACTGATATACCTTTTTCGGGTGTACAGGTGAACATGCCATCTCGTTGTGCAGCTCGATGTTAAAATCCGGGGGATCACTTGTGGATAAGTACACTTCCGTCTCCCCTTCAACTAGGTACCTATTTCCCGTTCCTCCTTCATAATTTGTTGGCTTGTACCCAAGACTGGAAGCGAATTTAGCAAAATCTTTTGCATCAAACAAGGGTAGATTGCGGAACAGAACTGCATTGTATTCTGGGATTGCTTTGTCCAGCTGTTCGCGGCACATTTTTCCCCATTTCTCCACGCTTATATGACTTACAGTGTCTGCGCGTAGCGCATATGGAAGCCCTTGTCGAGGAGAGGCCAGGAACTCTGGAAATCCTTTGCCTTGGGAACCAGGCAAGTATTTCCTTCCCGCGATGCGGTGTTTGAATTGAAGCGTTAAATCTCCAGGTGGTATTGGAGTAAAGAACGCAGGATTTTCGACAACTTGAGGACTTGAGACAATGGATCGTGATTGCACGATACAACAGAAGAGTGTTCGCGATACCTGATAGGACTTATTTCTCAGTAGACAAACTTTAGACGCCAGCATCCTGAAAGAATGAAAAAAATCCTTTATATCTTTGGGTTTTGCTATCGTCCATTTAATGTCCCTCGCCCAAAAGCGTTTGTTTCTTCCTGTAATTTTTGTTAGTCTTCTTCGCTTTCTAAGTCTAGCGTTAGTAACACGCATACAAGATTGTTATTTATTTTCAGTTAATTGTTTATTCCACCACCACTTTCCACATTTTCTTCCGTATTCCTCTTTTTCTACACTCCGCATTGTGCGTTTTTCATTTTCCTTTCACCTTAACTCGAGCAATAAGAACTGTAACATGCATGGGAAAGAAAATCTTCGTGTCGCCAATAGTTACCTTTGGAGTTCAGTGCCGGATAGAATTACATATATGTTAGTTACAATTCTGAAGAGAGAATTTTATTGCTATTTAGTTCATATATTTACTTTCGCTGATAAAAATAAGAAAAGTTCATGTAGATATATATCATTTATGCTTTAGTCTTAACTCAGTCTAAGCCGTTAAATGTATTAAGACCCTGTTGACATTCACCAAGCGTAAACTTATGCGTCTAGTCATGTGTAAGAAACTGAAATACTCGCGAAGAAAATAAACGAGTGGTATAAGATTCTCCCGCAGCACTTTATTCTCTTATACAATACCAATTTCAGCACCGAAGCACACTTACCAACTCTGCGGTATGGCCATTCTCGTCCCCAGAGCCACTCTGCTTAATTTGTAACCAACCAGTGGTTTCCGACCACGTGACCAAGAAACGACGGGCTCTGGGGACGAGAATGTGGTATGGCCAGTACCTTACGCATGCGTACAACCGTATCATCCGGGCAGTGGCAACCATGGATAACAGACCTCTCGCCTTGGGCTATACCATGCTGATGAGTCCTAGCAAGGACGAAACAGTTGCTGCCACTGCCGGGGTGATATGGTTGTGTGCATGCGTAAGGTAATAGGCCATACCGCTGAGTTGGCGTGCCGTGTTCTTCAGTGTTGAAATTGGTATTCTTTATTCTCAGAGACTGCTTTTAACCTCTATCTTTTTCAGCTACAACTACAACTAGCAAGCCTATATCACCAGCGAATTAATAACCATACTGCAGACATGTTTAGGATAGCGGACCGCGAGAACTTTCCATTACATATCCTTTTGCTTAACTTGTGGAGAAAATCACATTGGCTATACTGTCGTCATTGACAATTAAAAACGCTAGCGGCAGACTGCTCGATAGGACTAACTGACCCACTAAGAACCGATACTTTAGTGTACTGAGGTAAAACTCAAGGCCAGCTATACTCTCCGAATATGCCAAATATTGAAAGAACTACATTTAATTAGTTTAGTCCATTTAAGTTTAACAAATCCTTCAAATAGACAATACAACTCAAAAGCCCAGGAACTATCAGTGTTGGCTAAACATTGAATAACCTTGCACAATGGACTGTTTATAATTAACACGTACTACAAAAGTAATCATTCGGATACCCTACGGATAAAAAAACTTTAAAAACGCCAACTGTCGAAACCAAACTAAAAGCAACTACTTCACAACAAATGCAATAAGCCGTCAAGCTGTAATCAACCTTTGCTGTGAGAAAGCGTGACCGACCTGCGTAAATTTTCGAAGTAATAAATGTTTCAGATCAAGACGTCATTTCAGACAATTGTTTGCGCTTCCTACAAATGTCAATTTCTAATTAATACTTAATCACGAAATAATCAAGTTAACAATCTCGTATTTCTTTTAAGTCTTGAATTAAAAACCTCTACATTGGAGCCAAGTTATGTGTACAATCATCATCTCAAGGCAAGAGAGGATACCTCTCTTGTCTCAAGGGTATTCAACAGGCGTAATAGATCCCAAACCTTCCCGCAGCCATCGAGTGTTTCTGCCTTTTTAACAGACATTTATTGAAGTTTTTCCCCTCTGTTCAGTTAATTCCACAGTTGTGAAGGCAAAACCTGTTTTTACACGATGTTAATTTTACTGAAGTTATTACATTTGCCCATTCGCTGCATTGATTAGTTTAAATAATAAATTAGTAGCTCTAGATGAAACATAGACTTTTCAAAAATCTTCAAAAGCATTTTAACATGTTTAATAGTAATACCTAGCCTGTGTACAGCCGCCCCTCCCCTCAAAAAAATCGGAAAGGATTTTTTTGAGGGGAGGGGCGGCTGTACACAGGCTAAGTAATACCTGGCGTCAATGGTGTGCAAAGGTTGATAAAGGCGGTCTTTATCGCGCCTTCATGTGCTTTTGAGGCTCAGTACTGATCCATTGATTCATCCAGTGGGTTGACATCGGCAGCACTTGTATCTAACATTGTGGTTTGTTTGGTCGATATAGATAAAAAAAAAACCCTTGGTGCCTACCTCACAAAGCCTTGCTGTGCAGCGTTTCTTCAAATGAACGACATTAGACGCATGCGACAATATCTCTCTCAGGGAGCTGTTATAGAAGACACTAATTCATTCGCTGCCCATACCAGGTATCCAGGTACTGGTAACCAACCACGAAAGTGATTGGCTATTGTAATAGTTTGCCATATGGGTTGCCTAAGTTGCCTTTCAACTGGATAATAAGCCGGCTAATTCTTGGTTTTGACATGACGTCTCCAAAAAGAGCTATCGATCCTCCTTCGTTTACTTTCATGAAGAGTGAAGCCAGCTTTTACAAAACTTATTCTTTATATAATTTTTACTTTGAAAGGGTTCTTCGTTTTGTGATAGAGTACGCTTGAATTTCTAACCTTTTGAATGACAACATTTACGTGGCGACCGAGAGAGCTGTGATGTAGGGCAAAAAGGTGACTTATTTTGGGTAATTTTGCTATCTGAACAGTCCTTGTATCAGAAAAAATATTACTTTAATGTTAATGAGTTTCCCGAGAAATTTTCGCTTTTGCCGCAAAATTAGCCTTAGAAAACAGCCGACATTTCGCGACGCGAAATGACGTCTGAGAAACAAGCGCAGAAATTCCATTCTGATGACGTGTCACTTCCCACTTCAGATTGCTGACGCAAATTTCCCACCCGGCACGGCCAATTAAAAGCACTACCCACGTCTGAGTAGTAGAAGCAGTGACGCGTTATCAGTATGGAATTTTATATGCGCTCGTTTTGTACACGTCATTTCGCGAGGAAACCAGTGGTGGCGTCGACGCAAAATGTCGGCTGTTGGTGCCTCTCAGATGGGTACCAATATGGCGTCTCCATTAGACTGCAAAAAAGTCTTTTTTTCTCAAAATCGGTTTCAGTGCAAGGCGCAAACTGTGTGATATTACAGTTATACGGACCGTTTTACATTCTACGTCTCCATAAAAAGCTCTATAAATTTAAGTAAAATTAAATATTTCTCCAAATATCTCGCATAGAAATGATTGCACTGACATGAATCTTGGCGGGGTCTTTGCATATCTGGAATTTTTCTATTGAACGTACGGCTTCGTATCATCATTTTCGATTTTGTGACAGTGAATACCAGCAGTAGAAATTCCATTACACTCCTTCCTGGACTTATCTTTATGTAAATTCTGCGCATAACTCCCTTTGGGAACTAACTATTCAGTAAGATTTTAATGACTTCTGTACAGGCTTTACATAATTGAACACCTAATTACTTGAGTAATTACAAGAAGCAATTAAGCCATAAAACATTACGTCATTGAAAATCCGCGATACAAATTCATCACTTGTTATTATGAAAATACTATTATATACACCCCTTGTTTCAATGCCGTTCCAAAAGCTTGTTTTGTGCGGACGGATATTTGAAGGTTAATTTCTTGTAAACGAAAGCCAAAGAAAAATAATTATCTAGGGAAATGAATTAAAACTAAATTACTATTATAAACACCTTGCCATACTAGATTTATGTCAATTGCGGGCGACGTTTTGCATTCCTAACAAAATAAGCCGTCAGCTCGACTCTTATGAAATCAGAATATAATTACTTTAAAAAACAATTGTATTGACACCTTTCCGATACTGTACGAGTAAGCGCTCGAGATGAAAGTTTCGAGAGAACAAACCATTGGACAAATATTTCAGTCATTGCAAGATATATAGCCGCTGTGCCCAATTACGAGCATTCAGCTAACTATTGCAGAAAGGTTGAATAAGTTAGTTATGGCCTTAAATACCTGATTATGCATCATAACGTTTTATCAAAGACAGAACCCACCATTAATTATATGTTATCTTGTCGTTGTTTGATTTTGTGTCTCACCTTAATTTCCAGGGGTTTTTAGGGTACGCTAGTAAAGCAATAAAGTCATTTGAAAACCACGTTCTGATAAGTTTGTATAACTCTAGAGGAGCTCTTCAATAGAAATCTCTTAGTTTAATTTATGAACAAGAACGTCGAACTAGCTGCAAAGTGGAAAGCTCGCTTCGTCCTGTGTGATAAAAATATTACGGCTCTATACTTAACCAGATCAGCTTTACCTTGGTCAGAATGTCATTGCAGTTTACGGCTTTAAACCTCGCACACAATTTCCTGACAAGTTGACTACTTCCACTGTTGAAGTGACTCGTAAACTAGTCAAAGCCTCATTAACTCTGGTATTGCCACTCGAGGTGTTAAAGTACAAATATTTTCACTTTTAATGCTTAACTATATTAGCTGCTGCGCAACTCTTTTTGAATCAGTTGAACTAACTTGTTAAAGCTGATTTTCTCTTATGACGTGCATATCTGCGTAGTACAAAAAGATTTGAAAAGATTCATATGGCGTCAGCAAATCAGATTTTAAGCTCCATTCAGGTCTTCAACTTAACAGTGAACGTTTATGAAACGAACAATGCGTATGGTTTTAGCTATTTCCGGCATTTTTGAAGCAATATAGGTAAAGGCTGTCTCAGTCATTTATATGGTCAAATTTAATTACACCGATCTGTGATATCAGGTATATAGGCTAAATGCATTAGTTTATTTTCTTTTCTTTTTATCCTGCTAGAAATTCGTCTAAAGATAACACTTTCTATTCTTTCAATACACAGCGATTAAGTGTTCTTCTTCTTCTTCCCGCGAGGGGGTATTCTTAGCCTTACAGGCCCTTGAGAATGATAACAATAAAATGTTTTGGAGAAAAAAGAAAAACTATATTTAGAGGCAAAGAAGCCATTTCTGACTGCGAGAAGACCATCTCTCCCGGTATCTTGTGATTCAGTTATCATGAAACAGTTTTATTTCAGCTTCCAAGAGAAATACTGAGTAGGAAGTTGTAAAAGAAAGAGTAAACATCATTTTCCAAGTTTGTTGATTTACTTTGTGACATTTATAGACCAGACCGCTTTTTTTTCAGAGAGATTGCTTTTGCTGTGTCGAAAAAGGTTTGGCATTTCCGTGGCAATACAGACTTGATAAATCAGTGCAGCGCTCTAGTGACTTTGGCAATCTGACAGCCAACGCAAAACCGTACATCAATTAATCAGTTTTCTATTGTAGGTAAAAAAAAAAGTTTAAGTTGTAAACTGTGGCATAAGAACGGGTATAAAATACATCGGCCACACTTATCCTTCCGATGATAATCCTCCTTATCTGCTGTATTTTCTGAAAGTGCTTCTGGTATTTTGTGGTATTGTTTATTGATTAATTTTAAAGTGATTTCGATTAATTAATTAATTTTGTGGTGGTGCGCGGAGGTTGCCAGGAGTATCTGACCTTGGGTGGTGGGGTGACTCCCATATAAAAGTGTCCGGGATGCTCGTCGTCTCGCTTAGGGGTGTAAAGGACGGAAAGTCACTATATTTGCCCATTCAGGTATCGCTTAGGGCTCTGCTTAAAGAAATACACAAAAAATGACGAGATGTCTGTTTTAGTATGGTCTACTTTAGGTGTCAGTTTAAGCAGGATGGGCTCCTGGTTTTAGCGTGAGCCACACCCATACTGGTCTCCCTTAGGGGTTTAATTTTAATTTTCCGACAAGCATCCCCGTCACTTTCAAATGGGAGTCCCCTAGAATTTCTGCGCCAAGTAACTGGCGGTTTTCTTTGAGGGAGATGAAGAGCAGTGAAGCCTTCTTTCCTGTTTCCCGTTTTCTCTCGCGGCTTCTCTGCAAATGAAATTTTCTTCACCATGCGTTCGCCTCGCTCTAAAAAAATCACCAAATGCGCAAGTTATTCAGCATGAAGCGAATCCTGCGTTCTGATTGGCTACCCGAGCGAACAAGATTAACCCGTCTTGCCCGCATTAGTCCCGTGAGAAAAAAGTTATTTTTATTGACCAAGCTTGTTCTGTCAAGAAGGCTAGATATTGTCCTCGTTCTTTACTGCGTTTTTGTTGACTGACACTTGGTCTCGGTCAACGGAAACGCAAAAATGAACTTGGCCAATATTCAGCCATCTTGACCTCTCGCTTGATCTTTTGTTGTTTCCGTTCATATTTTATATAATTTGTTGTAGTTATGAAAACCTCTATTGTAACTAGACCAATGCCTCCCTTTGGAGAGTAAGGCGCAATAAACTACCACTACTCCTACTACTACTACTACTACTACTACTACTACTACTACTACTACTACTACTACTACTACTACTACTACTACTACTACTACTACTAAACGCATATACACTGTTCAGGTGAGTGTAACTCTGGGTTAACCTTATTGATTGGAGCACCATAATATCAGACAAATAAAACAGAACATTAGCATCAAGAAGCTGGAGGCCCCTAACTTGCAATTAACTTTATGAGAGCGCGCAATTTGGTCAAAAGTGGCTAATTTGTACATCTCCATTACCTGAGTATTGCGTGGATGGTAGAATAAAGTTTAAATTTATCCACCTAAAGAGTTTCTTCGAAAAGTTTAGATTTTGGGGTAATTCATTTGGATTATGAGGAGAGGGTGTGAGACCTAACCATGGGAATGAATTTGCGTTTTCCAAGGCGACGTAGTGTGAACGGGGCCTCAGATTGAGACTACATGAAGAAAACGCAATGAACAATGATGAATGCTTTCAGTTGTTTAATTATTATTACTATTTCGACGCTCAAACTTCCTCGCAACCCTTGCGCGCGTATTCCCCGTCATGAAGGTCACCAAGACCCCTGTACTCCCCGGTGGGGATTGGGACAGGACTGAATTTTAGGGCCCAGTTTCCCTGGCTGCGTGGTATTTTGATGGCCGCCATGATGCCTGTGCCAGGTTTGTAGTCGGTGTTTTATTCCAGTTTGTCTTTACAATCAATCGCGTATTGTTTTTCGTCAGTTATTTCCTAAATATTATTGCTTTTTTAATTCTGACTTTTTAAGTTATGATTTTCTGCCTATATTATGATCAAACAACCATCGATAGTAGTCAGCTTTGTTACTGAACTCATTTAAGCTTTGGTTTATCACCTGTAGAATCAATGCTTTTCGCCGTGGTTACTTTTTTAACATGAAATTATTATAGAGAAATTTAGAGCTCACTATGCGAACTAGATTAATATCTCATTGGTTGGTCGTTCCTTCTCATAAAGAATTTAGGTAAAATCAATACCCTAGGAATATGCTAACATATTAATTCCCTCACACCTCAACCTCCCGAATCCACGTCCCTTCCATCCTTTGTGTGACCTCATCAGTTTCAATAATATAAAGGTCTTTGACTTTTTAATTGTGCAGGGGGGTGGGGAGTTGGTTGAGACAATAAATTAATGAACATGAGTCATTGAAACATCACAGAGAAAAACTCAGGGTTTGTACAGAGTCCTGAATTCTTGGAAAAGTCTTGAAATTTGCGAAGCAAAATTGAAGAGAAAGTCTGGGTAAAAGGTGAAAAGTCTGGATTTTGTTTTCAAAGAAAGCTACAACAAGTGCTTAGGGCTTAGTGTGGAAAAAGTCTTTTAGATCAAAAAGCCTGTGCAAATCCTGAAAACTAAAAAAGAACTGTTAAAGTGACCAGAAAACTCCAATGAAAATAGCTGAAATTACGCCCAAGCCAAGCAGGAAGATGACAGATGTCTCTAAGGGAGTATGTGAATAGAATGAAGATATGTGTCAAATTCAGGCCACAAATTAGGGTGTTCTGGTTAACCAATTTCAAGTCAGTTAAACTCTACTTTATTGCATATCATTGGTATTTGATGTTTTAATTTTTCAATCTCATCAGAAAATAACAGTCATAGTGTAGACAGTCCTAACTACAGAGACAAGTACAAGACACTGAAGAGGAAACTGAAGTTCTTGCTCTATGTGAGTCACATGGCATTAAAAGCTAAGAACGAAATAATATATTTATTTTGCTTGAATCTGTTCCTTAACTGTTGAACCATTGAAAATCTTCCTTGATTTGAAATACTTTTAAGCAGAATGATTAGAAGTTGGTTTCTAAGGGTGCTTACTGAAAGTCAAAACTTGGTGGCTGGACCGGTAATCATATTTTGAACATAAAGTAGGCTTACAATTACTGTTGTAAAACCTATCACTACCAAGCATACCAATATGGAATGGACGACAGTTCTGATTAGTAGTGGAATTCTCTAATTTATGAATTAAATGGTCTGGTTTGGCCAGCAAATTCAAATTTTGAATTGTCTCAGTATGGCCTCTGAGTTACAACCAACCACTAATATACATAAAGTTGCTACTTATTATTATACCCGGCTGAATTGCTGAAGTGTTTTTTAATACTTATTAATAATGTTATTATGTGCTTACTATCACAGGAACAAGAATATTTTCAAGAAGAGCTCAGAAGAGTTCAGAAAAAACTTCTTCGAGTTTCTAGAGATAAAAGGTACACAAAAGAAATGAGTTAGTCTTAAATCATTTGTTTTCTTTCAAAAAAGAACATTTCTTAAAGTTCTTAAAACCACTTAGTCGCAATTATTGATTCTGATTGGAGCCCCTGATTTACCATTCATATACATTAATTTGATAAAGATTAATGGCAATCACTAAATTAATACGGTCTTTGTTCTTGGCTATGAAGGGTTCAGGTCAGCTGCTGTCAATATTTAGAGTTGGAATATTAATTTTGATCTATAATTTTTTTCTCTAGTTTTCTACTAGACAGACTCCTTCAGTATGAGAATGTGGATCATTCCTCATCAGGTAAAACATTTACAAATCTGTTTCTTTAACTGAGTATTGTCCAGTTCAGAAACCCAACTTTCATGGTTTGACTGTGAGACTCATGGTTTGGGCTGTCAACTCACGGTCTCACAATTTAGCCGCCAAATCTCACTGTGAATCATCAAATCTTGAAATTGCCTGACAATTCCAGCAGAAATCGTGTCATTTCAAAAAATCTGTCTTCATAAGGGACGAAATGAAAATCTAATTCTGGGGGAAACCTGGGTCCAATTTCAACCCCCATTTGTATGAAACATAGGATTGCTAAGATAAAGCAAACTCAAAAGCAAACTCAAAAGCAACCTCAAAGTGGCTACTCGCCATCCTATGGATGTGGATACTTGTGAAATGGAATCTCAAACTGACACAGGGAATTTAAAGCCTTAGCCTCTGAAAAAAAAAAATTGCCAAAACATCATATTTTGAAAATCTCCATGTCTGAGGTCCCAATCTCCATGTTTTTGGGTGCTTTTTTCATACCCTCCAGGTCACTCCATCTAGTAACCACTCTCAACAAAAACATGGTGATTTTCAACCAAGTTTCTTAAAAAACAAACTTGCTTAACTTGTTAAGTGTATATGCAGGGTAATCTATGAGCAGACTGACTTGTCTTTTGCAAGTTGGAATGGCCAGAGTGAGCTGGCAAGAAAAATGGGACAATGAAAAGTCATCTCTGGCAGTGACAAACCCAATAGTTTATCTCTAACAGCACAATCTTAACTACCGGTAGTTATGTCAACCTTGCCGTGCTATCTGTGGTTTACGTGTTGAAAATCTTAATCTAAATCCAATACTTTTGTACTTATACTTCTTTTAATGTTTTCAGATGACGAGGGTACAGCATCTTCCTCTGGGGTCAGCGACAATGAAGGACCAAAGGCATGTGGTGTTCAACTAGTTGCAAGTATTCTTTCAAATTAAACAAAGAAAGCACCCAAAGGGTCAGATGTCATTCCTTGTAACAAACCCATCTTGAATATAATCATTAGGAAGTGGGCTAAGTTTTTCTTTTATTGAAATAAAAAATAATAATAATAAAATCAGCTAGGATGTTTCATGATGATCCAAGTTGAAGCCAACTGTGCTTTTCTCAGCAGTGTAGGATGAGGCAGAATTTTTCAGTTTGAGAACTCTATGCCAGTGTCTGGTTGAAATTTAGTTTGTACCTCACTTGCCCATTGATTGAAGAAAAAGCGAACAGAAAACACTTAACATAGGAAAATGTAGTGCATGATGATTTCCATTTTGTTTGTTTACAACTTTCCTGTTCATCATTATTCTTTTTATCAATTATGGTTTTTCTGTTCAAATTTTATTGTAGGTCCTGATGGCAGAGAATCCTACACCATCTAGCAGGTAGGCTTTTAAACTTCTGTTCATGACACTTAATTTAAAACTGTTTAAATAATATTATTTAAACAGTTATTGTTCTGGTAAATGTAGAAAGTGTGGCTTTCATAACTCTAAACTGAGGGTTAAATTTCAGTTGGGCTACTTATGTTGCAGTGTTAATACTAAGATAGGGACACTTAAGGGCAGAGTTAAGTGTCTGCAATATCCTAAAATATTACTTTTCAATTAGCAGGCCAAAGAAAGCACCTGCAGCCATCAATCATGGACTTCCATCTGAAAGTATGGGGGTATTTCCATATCCTTCTTCAGATGGAACAAGCAGTGCTGTGAGTTAATTCTTGATTAAATCTGTAACTTATCCACAAATTCCAAAGGTATAAACCGACCAGGTCAAACACCTACCATTGTAGCATGTTATTAGCATAGACAGACAGCCATTTGGATGTGGGCACAACCTAATGTACAAATTTATAAATAGTGGTGCAGGAATTATTCTTTAATAAGTTCTTCACCCTGCAATTCCTATAGTTATATGATTTTCATATTTTCATTATTTCATAGTCAGATCCTTTCATGGGTTTATACCAAACCAACTCAATGAGCTGTTCCCAGTTGGCTTGATAACTCAATTGGCAGAGCACTGCACTGGTATTGTAGATGTCAAGGGTTCAAATCCCATGCTAGCATTTTTTTTTCAGGCTTTCTTTTTGCAACTGTGTCTATAACTGCAATGATCATCTTTCATGTAAAGCACAGAGGCTTTGATTTTATAGTTATCAGATTTTAAGATTTCTTACACAGACTAATGGTAAATGTTAGACCAATCTTGCACTGCCTAGATGTACAGTTAGCATTGCAAAATGGAAGTACCTTTGAATAGCTTTTATTTCAATTGTTGCCGTTTTGAATGGTATTATGTTACCTTTTCTTGAGAGCCCAAGTGATGACTCCCCTATAATAGTGACGGGGATGCTCCTCGGAAAATTAAATTTAATCGCCGTAATGGAGACCAATGTGGCTGTAGCTCAAGCTTAAACTGACCCTTAAGGGAGACCATACTAAAACAGACATCTAAATAAGAGCTACAGTGGTTTTTATTGTGTTCTATTTTAAACATTAGATTTCTGTGTGGTTGGTATCAGAACATTTTTTGTAAATTTCTTTTTGCACAGCCCTAAGAGATACCTGAATTGGCAAACATGGTGACCATCCCAATCACCTTAAGTGGGATCAAGATCTGCAATTTACACGTGCACCCCTAAGCAAGACAACAAGCATCTCTGTCACTTTTGTATGGGAGTCCCCACCCAGCTTGAGAAATATAGGTTTTACTGGTTTACCCCATTGTAGCTAGTTGACTAACATTAATTTCGTTTTCTTTAATTTTAGGGAGGTGAAACAACTACAGCTGCATCCAAAACGAAAAGTTCAATTCAATGTAAATATGTGAATAATGTAAGTAGGGCATCTTTGTTTACCTCGCACAGTTCAACACATAACTATTTTTATAGTGTGAAAGGTTTAATAATAAATAATAATAATAATTTTATTTATATAGCGCTAAAATCCAATAATTGTCCAAAGCGCTACCTAATTACAAAATAAAATATAAAAAATATAAAATATAAAATATCTACAATATACAATATAATTCAAATATAGCCTAAGTTATCTACTATATAAATCAAAAACATCTCAAAACAAAAGGAATCTCATAACCTATATGCTAACTTAAATAAAAAAGTTTTAAGGGATTGCTTAAAAGTCGCCACTGAAGCACATTTCCTAATCTCTAGAGGTAAATCGTTCCACAATTTAGGTCCTGCAATAGAGAAAGCTCTGTCTCCATATGTTTTCAATCTGCTTCTTGGAACCACTAAGTATTCTTTACATGAAGAACGCAATGACCTAGAGTATGTTTTAAAATTCAAAAGGTCAGAAATATAAGAAGGTGCAAGGCCATGAAGGGCCTTGTATACCAATAAAAGGACTTTAAAAGTTATTCTAAACTCAACTGGTAACCAATGAAGATTAATTAAAATAGGAGTTATATGAACATGCCTCGGTGTCAATGTGACAACACGAGCTGCAGCATTCTGAACTGCCTGTAGTCTAGCTAACAGATACTTAGGAAGGCCATGTAATAAGGAATTACAGTGATCAAGTTTCGAACTAATAAATGCATGGACTAAGATTTTACATGTATCTTGGCTTAAGTACTTGCGGATTTTAGCAATATTTCTCATATGAGAAATATTTAAACCCAAACAGGTCAATAACCAGAGTTTTAATAATACTATCAACTGATGATACAACTCACTTTGTCTCTGAAGATGACTACCACAAAGGTTGTTGAAATGTCAGTCACTATTGACAACAGTCCTATTTAATTCAGGACTGCGTTCTCACAGATGATCATGCTCACTCTACTTTTTATAGTTTTATTCAAAGAAACTAATATATTTTCTTTGAGGGCTTCTGCTTGATATCTTGGTTTTACAGGCCAGTAGTCAAGTAGGCTTGAGTTGCTTTTGTTTTCTAAAATGTGGTTTGAGGATTGACGCATAGCTACCTAATTTTGTCTTGTACTCCTGGTCTATAAACCCTCTTTCAGGTTAATTCCCCATAGATCTATCTATCCGTTGGGTGTCTCTCTCTGTCATATCATGGTTTGTCTCTTCCATGGTGAACTCCGTCTTCATTGGACACGTTGTTAGCTATCTTAACATCACTACTTAAGCCTGGAATACTCACTATTTGCATGATTGGGGGAAACCAGAAATTGCAACGCTTTGCCAATTTGGAAGCTTTAGAAAATACAGGCTGTGTTGTGCCACGTCTTCTTGAGGTGCCCTTACTGTGCGCTGCGTCTGATATTATACTGATGTCTACATTGTACTTCTGTGACAGGGAAATCAGTGTCAGGAGAGAATCAGTAAAAGATCCAAGTCAGGATACTGCGGTGCTCACAGAACTGTTGTACGCATCTCTAAACAAGGTCAGTTGATGTTAGTTATTAATACAGCAAGAAAAGAAACATTTTGAGAAATTTATAGGTGTAGTTTAAGCTGTTACGTAAACAATGGTCTATGCAGTCATTCTTTTGGAATAAGAAAGAGACATTTTTACTTTCAATCTTACACATGGGTCTATGCTGCTACAGTACACAGCTTGCTGTCTACTGTTATCCTTGTTAGCCTGAGCATCGGGTGACGCCTTCCTTAGTGTTTAGGGAGAGAAGATTCTCCTTTTCCCCCAGAAATGCCCGATACTCAGGTTATATAACAATAATTCACCGAAGTGGAGATGGCTAGTTGTGGATATATTAACCGAGCTGCGAAGCAGCAAGGTAAATATCCACCACTAGTCACCAACACTGAGGGGAATAATAATTATTTATTATTGTTTTAGTATGTACTAAAACAGTGAGATAATTGAGCACAAAAATGATGATTTTTAACTCAAATACTGTTGCCAACGATTACAATTTTGTCACTTTTTCTTGCCAACAAATAAAACTTTTGAAGGCATTTGTTTAGCTCTTGCGGGAAAATTTCTTCACAAGGAGTTGTGAATTCTTTTTGTATTTAAAATCATTGTGTAAAAAAAGATTATTAAATTTAGTTTTAAGCTTATTTATGAACAAGTCAACTAAATAAAGTAATGCAAGACTTAAGCTTAATTTGCATTTGTAAACAAAAAACTTTGTCGCGGTTTTATCGATAAATTCGAGTCAAAAAGACAAAGCTTTACCTGTTAAAACTTCCAAACCGAACTTCGTCACCTTCTTCATGTATTTCAGGAACAGCTTGCTTGATTAGTTGTGAAATTTCTTTGTTTGTTACGGCAGCAAACCAGGAAGGCATTTTGCTCGCAACTTATGTGAGTTTGGCGTCGCTTGCTTGGAAGAACCTGGAGGTGAATCAGTAAATAGTGCAGGATATTCACTGATTGAGTAGCCAATCAGAGCATGCGAAAAACACTATCCACTGTTTTAGTATATACTAAATCCTTTTATTATATGGCTACAATAGTATGTGCACTCTGATTGGCTGTTTTCTTGTAATGGCTGGGCATTACTAGCTAGATGTCCAAGGCATATACAATCTGTGTTTAATTTGATACTGTACATCCTTATGGACATCCATGTTATGGTCAATTGACAGCTGTCAAAAAGGGTATTCGCTGACCAGTGTCACCTAACTGTATTGCAGGCTCAAGTGTACAACTCATTGAGGTGATGTGTTTTTCGAAGTTATCCGCTGACCAGTTGTTGGTTTTAATTGATTGGAGGCCCAGGTCCATAATGAAAAGGCCATATAATAACTTATTAACCTTGTCTGTTTATTCATTACAGGGAAATCTCAGAGAACGGCCTTGATGTATTGACCTTACTATCACTCGGTCAATACATCAAGGCCTCGGTCTGAGATTTCCCTGTAATGATCTCACTCTCGGTTAATAAGTAGTATGTTAACAATCAACTTCACAGCAAAATATTCAGTCATATTGTTTGCTTTTCTCACTTGCAAATCAGTCTCACCACTGGTCATCTTCACCAGGCCAGTAAAATTGTGAAGAAAATGGATTCAAAAAGTTGATGGTTGGTTTTGATGGGGTGATTGTATAGTATTAAGTTCTTTGAAGAATAAGCGTATGACTGGACTTTTGTTTAGGCCAGAAAAACAAGAGTGTTGGTAGTAACAGGCTGGTCATTTGACGGGTTTAGTTTTTATCTCCACAAACATTTGCAGAGAAATTAATTGGAATTGGGTAGAATTACTTAGTTTTTCTCAGGTCTTTTCAACTTCTTAAAGTACAAAGTTACTTGTTTATGCCGTAAGGTATTTTTAATGTTTTTATTGTAGCCGTATCATCTCCCAAACAACCTCACGCAAGCTCCAAACCTGTACCAGACCCACCAAGGGACCATTCATCTATGGTGGATCATGTAAGATTGAATTTAACCTTTTCTTAAATGCCACCACTAGCAAATTATCAATTGCCTTCCATTGTCGTCCTTTCCTTTAGTGATTTTTATTGGTCTATATCTCAGTCAGGCGATCCATACTGTTCAACTCCTCTGATTTACTCTCTATAACACAACAGAGCATTTGAATATGAAATTTTTGGCACTTTTTTTACGTGATCTCAGAAGTTTAGTCAAAGGTCAACAAAAAGAAACAGTACAAAAGAGTCACCGAGGAAAAAATAAAGCAGAAAGTGAAGGTTGAGTATTTGTCTCTCGTTCTCTAATTTTGTCCCCAAGAGACCGCTTGGTCTTGGTGCTGACCATAAGAAAGGCTGGCTCTGGGGCCAATTTTTTTTTTTTTACGGCAAACGGCAAACGTCAGATTCAATTTGAGATTTTCTCAAAATAGAAAGTAAGCAGGTAAAAACTGTCCCGAACAATAAGATTATTCTTAGAGATAAAACTGGCGTGAAACTGCTTATTTTCTTTTTTTGTAAAACTAATACGTTTGCGGTTTGGCGTAAACGTGGCTCTAAATCTCTCTAATGAGTTAACCATTAAAACAGTGCAAATGTTTTCATGTATATCCTTTTGAGCATTCTCTCTTGTTTTGAGTTATTCATTATTTTGATAAATACTTCTTTTAATTATTTCAAATTCGCTTAGCAACAATTGGAACGACTTAACCAATTATCTGAATCCAGTAACCACGAAGCTTCTCATGTTCCTCAAGCCACAGAGGAACTGCCACAGGAGATGTTTAATGTAGAAGACGACGAGAGAGAGAGGTACGCTATTGCAATGCTAATTATTCAGTCGGTCGTATACAAGTTCAGTTATCATGGCGATTTTTCCTGTGACAGTTCAGCCTTGGCTAAACAATCAAAGATTTTAGCCCAGCTTCATTCGGTTTGAAGAAATTGTTAGGGGAGCATGTTTGATCGTTAAACCGTCTCTCTTAACCCAACATTTAAATTGTTTCCGAAGTTTTATCTAGACCAAGCGTTTTCATTTAACAGTTTGCCTGGCAAGTGTATGGTTGAGTGTTTCAGCTAAAGCTTCCTACTGTACTAGAGGAGGTGGAAGCAGAAGCGGAAGAAAAAAGCAATCGTAGTTCTTCGGCTTCTGCTTCTGACTCTGACGACCCACTTTTCACTTGATCAAACCTATCACATGGAGTCTTGAGTTGAATCAGAACGCTCTTAAGTAAAGTTCTACGCTTCTGATTACGACTCCGACTCCGTCGCTAGCGAAAACCAGCCTTAGTAAGTGTTTCCCTCGAGGCCAGTCTTACAGTGTTAAATCAAAATGTCTTCGTTTGAAATTTTTGCAGTGAAAACGACGATTCTCCAGGATCCTCTAGTTTCCATGGTAATATATATGAGGGCGATGACGATCTAGTTATTGACTTACAAGAATAGAAGAGGTCAGGTGGACGCGTAGTTATCCCAGAAAGATTTTACTTAAACTTGTTTTGTACATGGATGGTACTTGATCACCACGCCCCCCGTTTCTGACGCGATGCTGTGTGCTTGAGCCGGAGAAGACACAGTTCTTAATGTATAATTTTATGCCTGGGACATGTGGTCACACCAGACAAAGGTTGTGCGTTCAAGACTTTTACTGCTAATGATCAGAGAATTTCCATCCAGAACTAACAAGAAGACGGTCCAATTTTCAGAATACACAGCCCAGGCTACCTGGGATTGTTAAGCGGCAACTTGGACACTCGTTTTAAAATATTTCTGCTCAGTCTTGTTCGCTCGTGGTAGTGTTTTATGTAGCGAGTGCGCAGCCACAGGGGTGCTTGCGTGCTGGGAGAAAAGATCACTGGACTGGACACTTAGTTTGATATAGTCGTAAGGAGTTAAGAGGCTCAAGATTTTAGTCTGTTCACCGACAGACCTTCTATTTCGTCATGTGAGAATTTGTAAATAAATACCGCGGGGGATTTATTGACCGCTAGCGCCAGGGGGCTGGGGTGGGTAAATTAGAAGTCTACAGACGTTTTTTTTTCTTTTTCTCGTACTCCGCGTTCGTTCTCGCCCCTCACCCACGCTCTCGCGCCTAGCGCCCTCCCTTCGCTTGCGCGTTTGTTGAATTCCTCAAAAAAAAGAGAAGAACGTCTAGAGAACAGACTTAGATTTGAGTGCGATGACTAGATTGAATAGTAGATCCGAAGTCAGGTTTGTCCACAGTGCTCTAGTTCCTTCCTGTTCCTTTTAATCTCTCCTACTCGTCCCCATCTCTCTCGTTCGTTCCAGGGGACGAAATGTAGAGGAGCCTGGTAGCCTGAGTATCAGGCGTTTCTGGAGAAAAGGGAAAGATGGAAGCGAAAAAGGGAGAGATCTAAAATCTCCTCTCCCCTAGCCCCTTAGGAAGGCCTGATACTCAGGCTAGGAGTAGGAAGCTGGGAATGAAGTTGACTCGAACCTAATCTCTCATAGTTACAGTTCTTTTAAACGCTAACCAATGTCACTGAGTAAAAGGACATGCTCTGTGGAGATATAGTGTTGTCTAAACTGGTAGATGTAGTCTTCGTGGTAGGCTCAAAAAGGGGAGGGGGAGGAGAGGGTGAACAAACCCCTTCTTTTTCTCTTTCTCACCTTTCGACGCCTACCACGCAGGCTAGCTAGATGAAACAAGACCTTTAGTTCTTAATAAACTCTTTATTTAACGTTTCTTTATGTCACACTGTAAATTGTGTAGGTCTAGTTCGGTCATCTTTCTTTAATGAAAAGTTTGTGTGGTACATTCCATCTCTGCGTGTTTCAGTCTTTCTTGAATTTTGCAGTCGGATCAAAGCTTTTCGCATAAGGAAAGTCGAGAATGGAAAAGACCGAGATGAAATAAAACGACAAGATGATCAAAAACACCTCAGCATTTTAGCGCCGGGAACATCACGAATAAAACGTGACATACAGCTCGCAACCTATATACCGACCAACACCTCTAAACATTTGTATGCTTGGTTAGTTTTATTTGTTTCGAGTACACAGATAAATATAAGTTAGAATTAAAGTTGGAACACTTGTGGCACATACCATTAATATTGTGGCTAGCATTTTCCATAGGGCATATCTGCTCGCACATTCTTTAGTTTGCAAGATATCAAGGTGCTGTTATCTCCCAGACTTCTGGCCTCTTTGGAGGAATTTTTTTCCGGAAGAACAGCATCAAATTCACAGCGATGGAGGTGACGGCGTTACAACAGCAAATTCTGAATGCCCATCGAAGATTCGCAGACGCGCAGTGGCGACTAAAGATGGAAAACAAGCGAACTGACGAGAACGTGAAGTGGATCATTTCACACAGTCAACAGCTACACGAGTATCAAGAGATACTAGAAGATATAACTGAAACTTGGAAAGAGAAAGCTGAGAAATTGCGACTTGTATACAAAAGACTTGAGTTGCGTGGCCAAATTGAGTTCATCAAAGAAGGATTGAAGAAAGCCAGGGAGCTGACTTCGAGTGCCGAGGAGAAAGTTAACAAAGTGGGCCAGGAAATAGAGAAAATGAACGAAGAAAGGTGGGAAATTGGAGTTGTGGATGAGAGGGAGAATGACTTGTTTGTAATTAAGGAAAGCCCTGACGATGGAATGGAGGATTATTTGGAATCGCCGAGGCCACTGACTCAGGATGAAATAGAATATCAGGAGCTGATATTGGAGCGAATTGATGATGCAAATACACGAATCAAGATTGCCAACGAAAAGTGTGCTAGTTTGCAATTGCGTAAACGAAAAATAATCGAGGAAATTGAAAATTATAAAAATCGAAAAAGAGACGCCATCAAAGCACGACAGAGTCTCAAAGAAAAGGATCAAAACGCAAACTTGAAGCTTTATTTTGTGGAATTTGGTATTATATAATGATATGCAAAGCAAAGATGTAGTGGACCAATAAGTACCTACTGATATTGACTACGGCTTGCCAAAAGTAATTCAATGTATCGCGCTTGGGATTTCGCTAATCATCATCGATCAGGATATGAAAAGAGCGACCGGAATGCAACACAAAAGTACTAATTAACTTGCCACCCGAGTCCACATTCTTTGCCACTGTAAGCGCAAACGAATAAGAGACGAAATGACCGAAGTCTAATATGAAACCGATATTGGCTTTTTTTTTCCACCATTTTTTTCTTCGCTGTAAGGATCAGTTTTTTGCGTTGAGTCTTGGTTGGTTTTTTTTCTTGTAACTTGCCATTTATCCTTCTTAAAGTGTCATTTTTTTAACTCCCCAATTATCCTTCTTAAAATGCCATACACGCCTAGTAAGAGAATCAGCGACGGCCTGGGACGACGCAAGGCCTTCTGGTATTTAGAACACAGATAACCACGAATAGTGCTAACCGGTCACTTAGAGAACACTCGCCCTCCGAAACAGTGTTTTAAAATTTTGTCACATATACTCGTCGCCTTGGTAAGTTACAGCTTGAAGACTTTTCCCTAGCAACGGCCTCAAAAGATACGATAATGAGCCCTTGAAAAGTCACATTTAGTCTGAATTTCAGACTCGTCAAGAAAAACGGTGTATGGTTAAACAGTGACGTCATCGGGACAAGCGCATTGTCACGTGAAAACAGATTCAGGTTTTTACTGAGTAACCTACATTTCGGCTCAAAATATTTAGTCTCGTTATGATCCTTATGTAAATGCGACAAAATATAAGCATGGATTTTTCGTTTTAATCTAAGCTTCAGAAATGATAATGAAACGAGTGTTACACGAACTACACTTTCGGACATAACTTCCCCGTGTTTTTGAACTTTCGCAAAAAACATGCTTACGTTTCTTGAAAACAGGTTGTTTTGGAAAACAACTGACGAAATGTTTTGCTGCTAGTGAAAAATGCTTCGTGGTACTTTCACCAGAAGTTACACGTCACACGTGACTGGCAACACGTAACACCCAATAGCCAGTTCATATAACTGGCAAGAGTGCCTCGGCGTGCGTCCCGAAAGACTCAAAAGGTGGCGCAAAAAGCTCCCATAAACGTTTTTAAGCTTGTGTTTCGCGAAACTTTCTAATTTTTTGGACCCGGAAAAATTGAATTGAACACTTTGCCAAATAATTTTATCATTGCTCACACGCTGGCCGCTCCCGAAGTGTAGCTAAACATAGCAGTTTTTCCATTAAAGATTTGCGTCTAAAAACAGAACTTAGCTATAAAAGTAAAATTTGTAGAATAGTTACAGAACTCTAGCGAACAGTTACTGTAGAAAATCATCTGTTTGATCTATCCAATAAAAAGTGAATTTATCTTTAAGTCTGAATAAACAAGTCCACGCACGCGATAAGTGCAACGTTTATTCAACAAATTGCAGTAAAATTATATCAAATGCAAGCTTTTTAGCAGTGCGGTCCGTCGTTGGGTGGTCTGTGATTTCGTGGGCAGTCTGTGCATATTTTGAAACGAGAGAAATCGAGAAAAAACAAAGTTTGGTGCTGAATCTGCGCGTCACAATACCATCATAACGTCCCAATCCCATCATGCTCAGCGTGTTTTGTACCTTTCTTAACTAGCCTGTGTACAGACCCCTCCTCCCCTCAGGAAAAATCGGAGGGAAGGGGGGTCTGTACACATGTTAGCGAAAACGTGATTTCTGCCATCAAATGCCGAATGATAATCAAGGACAGAATGATATTCAGACACTACCCAGCTGGAATGAATGTGCATGTGGACTTTAATTTCTTTTGAACCTTTCAAAGTCAGCGCGCGCATGTAACGTTACCTCTTTGCTTTGAATTTTATTTGAACGTTATATTGCGCGTGCATTACTTTTAAACGAACATTTGCGTTGCGCTGCATAGTTTATCAAACTTCAGGGCCACTTCAAGAGGCGAGGTAAGTTCCTTTTCTTCGTGGATTAATCGTTTTCCTTTCTAACTATTTCGGAGTATTCCAAGTTTTAGCGACATCTGATGCATATTCCATCTAAGGAAACGAATTATTTTGCTCAATTAGTTGCAACGATTGCTTGTTCTAAAACAAATGAAATGAGTCATTTAAATGAAACGAGTCGTTTTACATGATTGCCACTGTGCACAATGACCCACTGCGGGCTGGCTCGTACCAGTTGTGAACAAAGTCATTGCACTCGCAATCTGACCCACCGCAGTCACAGGTGGCCCAAGCGTAATATCAGAGAGTTTGTATGGGAAAAATAGAGTTTGAAACTTAGATGAAATAAATGAAGTAAAAGCGATAAAAGTTCTCAGACTCTTATTATTACACTGTCAGGTCAGATGATGTAAAAGCACTCAAAACGCGCTGAAACTTCGTAAAAGCAAAGACAACGGCTCCAGGTAACAATATTTACACTTTATTGACAACTTTTATCGCTTTTACTTCATTTATTTCATCTAAGTTTCAAACTCTATTTTTCCCATACAAACTCTCTCATATTACGCTTGGGCCACCTGTGCCGCAGTCACAACGCAAATAGACCGAGTCCGTGTACTCGGTGGCCATAGCGCCAAACAAATTGCTGTTGTACCAATAGTGACACATGTCGTTGTACCAGAAACAGTGACACTCCCTGTTCTTGAACCAGAAAACATAGCTTCATTCGAAAGCCAAAGGAATACAGAGGAGGCGGAGTGAAAATAGAATAAAATAGGCTGAAAATAAAATTAGACATTCCATTTTAGCTCTTCCTCTGTTATCCACGTCAATGTAGACATCAAAATTAAGTCGACCGAAAGAATCGGCGTTGTTGTTGTTGTTGCTTTTTATCACTAAAAGTCCAGGTGGCTATGCGATTTACCGCCGAAATCGTGAGTAGTTGAAACGCAAAATTTCACCCCGGCGTACATGAAGGGGTAGACGTACGTACGGACGTACGGACGATTTTCTCAGAACTAAAATTTCTTGGATGCATAGATAACCAAATTTTCTTACCTGTGGTGCTCCGCTTCGCGCGCGCCAGAGCTCCGCTAAAAACATATTGATTCCATGTAGACAGCGTAGCAGGCGCAGGTTTTTTTAGGGCGAAGGAAGAAAAGACCGGCAACAGCGAGATAAAGGTGGCCTTCATACGCATAATTACACCTTATGTTTGATTAAGAGTTTTCAAGGGTCGTAGGAGTTACCGATTATGATTCATCAGGCCCGTTTCAAACGTGGCGCTACTTCCGTGTCGAACTCAAATTAACTGATTTGACTCGGCAGTTGCACGGCAATAGCACGGCAGTGATTTCAAACGTCGAATTTAATTCAGTCGCACCAAATTCAAAAGAAACAAAACGTCGCAGTCAGGGACAGGAGAGTCAAAACACTTAAAATATACATTTCATATTTTATGAATTGAGTTCGGAACGGCAATAGCGGGACGTTTGAAACTGAGCCGTGCCACTGCCGTGTAGCACGTTAGACCCTGTCGAATTTAATAACCGTGTCGAACTTAATTCAAGTTGCTGAACTAAATGGTTTCAAACGTCGTGCCACTGCCGTGCCAAATTCTATCAATTGAGTTCGACACGGCTAGTAGCACAACGTTTGACACAGGTCTTAGTGGCATGAAAAGGCGGAAAAGAAAAAAACACATTTTCTCGTCATTAATGTTTTTATTATATAAGTTAAAATTCTCTTTTAATAAAAAAGTGAGGGCATCTTCACAATGTTAAAAAATGTTTAGACCTCCCTCTGTTTCAGAGCGTCGTTTTGCGTTAGGGATATCTGAGGTTGCTATTACATTTGTCCCGTTAATTGGTTGCTTGTGGTCGAAAGATCGAAATTTTGATTCTCTCTAGTATCAATGGTAAAGTTATGGCTATGGCAGCTATGAGAATTTGGTAATAAATCAAGGCCATCGATGCTTAGTTTTGGACACCTGTCTCACTTGACAATGTAACGATTAGATATTGTCGCGGTTAAGTGAAATTATCGCTGTTGGTGTTCTTAAAAGAATAATGATGGCTCATTGGTCATTGAAGTCGTTGTTTTTATTCCCCTATTTGCAGTAGTATTTCCAATGAGTACATTATTATGTTCTTGTTTTGTTACGATTCAGGCCTTGAATTCAAGCGGAATTTATGAGAAGACGCTGGAAGTAGAACCGGTTATGGGCGAAAACATTCAGAGGTTAAAGTCGTGTATAACCGACTTTAGGAATAAAATCGAGTTTGCAGAGGAAAGAAGTCGAAGAGCTGAGAAGGTTTTGAAAGTGAAGGAACAGAGACGCGATATTCTTTTGGAAGACATGGCACTGATTCATGAAAAAGTGGCGCTGAAAAAAGACAAGTTAAAGAAAACTCACGTGCTTCTGGAGGGGAAACATCATCGACTAGAAAAGTTAGACGAAGTTCTGCGTGAAAAAACAGAAATCTGCAAAGAACTTACACGTAATGACACCCAGAATTTTCGAAAAACTCTGGAGTTGGAGATTGCAATGAATAAAGCGCGCGCTAAAGCTATGGATTATGAAAATAAGACCATAGAACTGAAAACCCGAGCTAAGTTGTGTGAAAGAGAGATTCAAATGGCAAAAATCGCAGAGATGAAGGCGAAGCGTAAGACTGCCGACCTAACCAGCCGGCTCATCACTAGGAAAGGGCTTTTGGAAAGACTGAAAATCAAGGAGGAGCAGTTTCACAAACGCGAAGAAATTTTCGTTTATAATATACACAATTTAGAAGAGAATATTCAAGAAGCAACTACACGGGCTGAGGCTGCGGAAAGAAGAATAACTCTACTAAAAACTAAAGTTTCACAACTTCGCCAAGAACTTCTCCAACAGAGGAGTAGACGCAAGAGAATATTTCGACTGAAGAATGAACTTGAACATCTGCCGCTAGACTATTGATTTAATGAAGTTAAAATATTCAGTTGCCTTCAGAAACTTTTTTTGGGACTTCGCGTCCTCTGGCTACAGTTTGAAAAACTATATTTTACCTGATCTCGCACGAGATTCATGTACTTGTAGAAAATGAAGACGACGTTCAGGGGCACCCAACGAGACTATAGTTGAAAACCACTTAAACAAAGCATTGTTAAACGTATTTTAGTATTAAAACGGTAGATATAGGCATATTTTTATCCCCTAAAAATTTTTCATCTGTTCGGATTTCCTAGCTGAAAGTCTAGAGATCCGAAAATTATAGGGATCGAAACTTACCTTTTCGAAAATTTCAGCCAGAAAAAAGGCTCCCGAAAATTCTAGGTGAGATTTTTAGGGTAAAAATCCGTTAAAAAGTGGGCAATTATACCAATTTTTAGATGTTCGAAAATCCTTGGAGAGGTAGGCAAGCAAGAAATTTTACATAAAATGTTCCAAAAATTCTAGATCTCAAATCGTCTTCCGAACAGATATTTTGCGAAAATTGACGTTGGGTGCCCCTGAACGTTTGCTCAACTTTCTCGACCTACTCCCAGCGAAAAATATCTCCCCAAGTTCATTCTTAGTACTATTAGTAAAAACAACACTAAGTCTGGCTCTTCTATGAATATACTTAAAAAACGTACCCTTAATCAAAGGACAAGACTTGTGTAAGACAATATTATCCAGAAAACTGAAAGGTTAGCGCACGGGATTTTTGTAACTGATAGAGAAATAAAGTAAAACAACCAAAACTTTCGAACTTTATAAGGTCATGAATTATTTTATTATAACCTTTGGACAATCTTGACATAGACTATTTCAAGGTATGTATCACTGTATCTATTTTCAAAATATAGCAAACTTATAACTTTTAAAGTTTAGCGTAAAACTTTCAAACCTCGCCCACCTTGTAGCTGTACATGCTCCGGCTGCGCGTAGATGTTTTGATATTTTACATTGTATTCATTATTAGAAAAAATACATCAGTCTCCTTAATCATACGAAGAATTGCCACTGTTTCTTGACCTTTTTGCCGAATAAAGAATTACTTTGCTCATCGAATTGTATTATTATACACATACTGGCATCATATGAATGAGGAAATAAATAACTAGAATTGTGTTATGATTATGTATCATCTGCTTTTCTTTCCACTCCGTTTGTTTCTTTTATCTTTCGCCCTTTGGCTTCTTAAATCTTTCTTCATCCGTTGGTCAACAATCTTATAAGGGCCTTTCACTCCCGCGGGTCTCTTCATTCGCTTTGCAGCTGAAAAAAGAAACAAAAAGCTTAGATAAAGTTCAGATTTTATATAAAGTTTTTACAGGTAACATTGCTGTTTTGTATTCTGAATTTGCCACGTGGAAGTGTGGCCAGGAGTGTCACACAAGTTCGTGCCTTAAAAATTCTTTCTTTTCGCGTTAAGTCGGTGTCAAAATTTTCAAGTAAATATGGAGTCAAAAGTTGTCTACATCTAGTTAGGCGCAACAAAGACGCTGCCCTTGTTTCAGTTACGCTGAGTCCCACTTCGAAAAGATCAGTGTTCTTCTGTATTTTAGTACATGTTGTTGCTGCTGCTGATTGTTGAACGCAGTAAAACAAGCGTAAAGTGCACTAAAAAAACCAAGGGAGTTTTGTTTTATCTTTCCAATCAGGAGTACACTGCCCTGTGTTTACCGAAGGCATGCAAATACTTAGATCGTGTCACGATCCACAGTTAGCCGATCATGCCCTCTCCCTGTATCTCTTTCCCTCTCCTCCACTCATAAAATAAAACAAAATAAAATATAAAAGAAACGTAGCGCGGGTAGAGAAGTTTAAGTCCAGTGCTTTGAATGACAGATTTGACGATGGAGTTGGACCTCAATACTGCTACATTTTTTGTGCTACAAATAAGTTAAGTCTAACAAACCAAACAAAATTTTGAATTAAAAACTGTCAGCCAAAAGTTGCGAACAAAATAATGCCGTTCATACTTACGACAGAGAAAAAACTTCTTACCCTGGCTTTTCTTGGCGACAACGTACTTTACTTCTTTGGGTTTGCCTTTTAGAGCAGCCTTTTTATACAAACTGAAAAGAGAACAGGATAAAACTACAATTACCTACAGGACCAGACAATGGTTCATTAAAATCGGAGAGATCGTAACGACCTCAGCTTTTGCTGGTTTACAGCTAACTTAAAGGTGGCCATGTTGGTTGGAAAGAACACAAGCTTTTCCCTCTACTGGAAACTCAAATCTTTTTTCAAAGGAAAAACAAAAGGTCTATTGTTCTGTCAACCAACATGAAAGACATGTCACATGGTTGCGAATCAAGAATATAATTACCTTTTTCCATTCATGCCAGGCCCGTTGGAACACGTTTGAAAGTGACAGGCCACGAACGCTATCAGAGCTGGTGGCGTACTCACGCAGACGTTTTGCTGGAGGCCCACTCCTATGGGGGGGCATCGGGTATCCTAGCCTGCGAGCAAGGTCTCCTATTTGGGCAAGCGAAGCGGCTTCACCGCTCGCTCGCGCGTTCTCGCGAGCCTCGCTTCACTCGCCCAAATATTCCTCCAAAATTAAGTCTTCTTTTAAGTAAAATTTCCCAAAAAAATTGGGGTAGGGGGGCAGGAAAAATCTGACACAGTTAGACATCATAACGTCAATAGTCAAAACAAATTTTCATCCATAAAATCTTATGACATCAACCGTAGTTGGATGTTTGATCGTAATCTGCAGCAACAGAAAAGAGAAGGCCTAATTTTTTTATCTTAATACCTACCTTCTTATTTGGTTCATTTTTTCTTTTTCTGACACATCAACTGTATCGCAAATAGCCTCTGCTTTTTTACGTGCCTTCTCAAGTCGTTTCATCTCCTAACAAAAGAGGTTTATCGCAATAACGTCAATTACAAATCCCTAAAACCGGCATAATAAGCGGTTTCTTGCGAATAAGTGTATTTTGGGGGTTTGTGCTGCAGTGATGAACATAGTCGGTCAAGTAATCTACACCACGACTACTGACTCGTTTCTTCTTAACATTGCAGCTGTTGAATCGTCAAGAATTGCCTTTCCATTTATCACCCAACCAGGTGTAGTATTCCTAAAAATTTCCTCATAATTTATCTAGCTCATAATTAGTGGGAGGAGGTCCCCCTTTTATCTTCCTTGCTTCAACGCCCCAAGTTTCCACAACTTCAGCATTTCTTTTATGGCCCCGATAACTTTACGAGCCCGTAAAAACACGAAAAACACGAACTTGCTTCGTTTAATAATCTCATTATCAAAACAATTTGGATCATTTTCAATTCAAATTGTTGAAAGTACCATGCTCACAAAAGAGGTTTTTTCGTTCCAAAAAGTCGACAGTTTCAAGAAACAGTCCCCTAGTCAGGTTTCCCGCACACTCGTTTTCGTGTCCCGCTGCACTTAACCTGTTTCGTCACAAACAATAGCTTTTTTACCTTTCGTTTTTTCCTTGCTTTTGCTTCTGCGATCTTTTTCACTGGTCTGGCGTTTATTTCTTTCATTCTTGCTCTGTATTCCGCAACCATCTCTTTGGAAACCGGAAGCTGCCTCTGGTAATGTTTCGCTTCGTCCTCCATGAACCAATCAGGAAGATTTGCATCATTGAATGCCCATCTAAAGACAAAATTAGTCATTGACAATTCGTAGAGAGGAGGGGGATCCGGAACTCCACCTCCCCCCCCCCCCCCAACAGTTTCGCGGTTGTTTTTTACTACTTGTCACTGAAATTCTTGCATCGACTACCCTACGAGCAGAGGTTTCTCTTTTTCACGGTTTTTAGCGTTTACGAAGTCGTTCGAGCGACAGACAAGCGTCGCTAACGACTTCGTAAACAGTAAAAGCCATGCAAGAGACAAACCTGTGCTCAAAGGGTATGCATCGATAAGATCCTTTATCACACGATTCAGCAGGTTGACCTTTTAATTTATTAAAACACGCGGTACATTTTGGAACAATTAAATTTCAGGCATATTCAAACATGTAATTTTGGGAGGGTATCCTCTAATGGTCTGCTCGTATCAGCTCGCAAAGCAGTAGTATCTGACCGGCGTTAACAGAAACATTTGCTCGCCTCTCAAAACAGTCGATATGGCGACAACTTGACCTATAGCCTCGTTCTTTCAACCGATAAAAACTAGTCAAGCTGGGAGACCGTAGTATGGGGGTTGAATTAATTTGCCATAAACACCGGTAAAACAGTGTTTTCCGATTCAAAGATTGTACCCCTAACCCCCAATAAAAAATTCCTGGATCCGCCCCTGTAATTTGTGGTTTGTGACCGACGATAGAAAATTTAGAAGATTCAGGTTTCCAGTGTACTCTGTTATTAACTAAATCACCTGTGATAACCACTGTCGATGATATCCCTTTTGTTTTTTCGCGAAAAAGCCATCTTGTGTCCCAATGCCAAAGTTTCAGGAGTCAAGTTTTTTAAATATTTACCTGTTAAACGAAACAAAATAAGTAAATGATCGCCACTTATTTTAAAGACATTTCCAACTGAAATGATTACCGTAACATTTCGCCCCATGTTAGGGAATCTAAGACAGTCTTGGATTCTGGATTCCACGCTATGGATTCCAGATTCCAGGTACTGAATGCTAGTCTTTGTGAGTAGAACTTGGATTCTGGATTCCCATTGTTAGTGGAATTGTGGATTCCTTGAGCTGTCTTCTGGATTCCAAAGTCCAGGATTTCGGATTCCATAAGAAAATTTTCTCCAATTCTGGATTCCACAGGCAAAAATTTCCCGGATTCCGGAATCCCAATTTCCTTACACAGGGTAAAACATTGTGGCACATTTACTCAAAAAAATATACTTACTGTTGTCCTCTATTGGAACGACCTCAAAATCCTTTTGTTTAGTGTTTTGAGTTTCTTTTTTCTTTTGTTTTGTTTTATTTAGCGAGATTTCATCTTCACTATCAACAGTGCTATCGCCTTCTTCGTCACTGCTCTCTTTATCGTCTCTCCAGCGCACTTTTTTCGCATCTTTGGTTGTTTTATTGCTTCCTCCCCGCTTTGTTCCTCTTTGTTGATCAGCAGGAGTCGATTCCGATTTCCTTTCTGTGGCAAAACAATAAAAAAAAAAATGAACAAATAAATATGTTGGGTATTGAGGAGAGGTGAAAACCTTAGCACCTGCAGGACCCAGTTGTTTGAAGGACGATTAGCGCTAACCTGGGGTTAAATTTTAATCCGGGATTCTTTTTCTTTTTGGAGCATCCAGTCACCAAAATGCAGACCAAAAGAATTAAACTGAATTTGCTTTTTAGCATTTATTTCTGAATTCAAAATTCGCACTAACCCTGGGTTATCTTAACCCAGCTTTGAACAACTTAGCCAGGAGGAAAACCTCTTGTAGCAAGTATGGGAGTCAACAACAAACTCAACCCATATATGGTGTTGAAACACAATAAAATTTTAAAAAGAAATAAAGCAATTGATATTTAAGCCCACATAAAGGATGACTTCTATCCAAGATTCCTTCTCTCCGGCTAGCGACACAAGCGAAACGCCGTTTTCCTTAAGTGAGATGGTAACTTTTTTCCTACCGGTACTTCGTTACAGAAGAAAAAAACGGTAGTAACCAACCTAGAATAGTTCCTCCTTTCTTTTTGTATTCTTCTACCATTTGAGAAATCTCCAGGTCTTCATCCGCTTCGTCTTCTAAACCTTTGAACACATCCTGAAAAATACCGTATTATATGATTAGCGCTAAAAAGACACTTCTTCGCGAGTTGGACCGCAAGGCACTCACACAATCCGTGATTTTAGTTGTAATAATCATAAAAACTAAGATACTGTGGAACAATAACTTACTTTTTCAAACCACATATTTGCTTTGGCTGTGAGAGGAACCTCAGGTTCCAGATCTACTAAGAGCGGATTCTTCTCCCTGTCGATGAAAAAGAACTGACGATCAAGTCAAGTTAAGGAGAGATCTTAATATACGGATACCCTCGTGATCCTCGTTCAGTGTTGTAATGGCTACCTGTAAAGAGTGTATGTACGTATGCATGTCAATCTGTCTGCCTTCTACCAACTGCAACTTCATAACTTATTACGTTTTGTTTCAATTTTTTTCTTCCAGCTTTTTGCACGGCCATTAAGCTATAAACACTGCCGAGTTTAAGGAAGATTATTTTTCATTTCTGTAACTAATGGTAAGGCGTTCTGATTTTTAAATTCGCAAAATGTCTCCACTTAGCAGGGGCTATATGTGACTTGGATCACATATAGCGCTTAAGTGGGTCAGATTAGAGCTATATTCTGGTCTACCCTGGAACTGCAAGGGCTTAAATACAGTGTATATATAAGTGATCAGATAATACAACCTCCGTTGGTTTTGAATGTTTGATTTTGTTCCAACTTCGTCAAATTTTAATTCTTCATCGTCCTCACTATCATCGTGGTTGCCCAGCTCTTCATCGCTATTGTCATCTTCTTCTGAGCCAGACTGCATCTCCAATTCTTCGCTGCTTTCTTCTTTATCATCTTCCAAGTACAGTTCATCAGTTTTTGCCTCATCTACGTTCTCAAGATGCTAAGAGATTGCAAAATTTGGTATGTAAGGAAATTTTCTACCACTCGAATAACATAAGGTAAAAAAGCCCTTTAGTTTAGACAGTTGTGCCCATAACAATTGTTGTAAAACACGAGGAACATCGCTGCGCATTTTGTTTAACGCACATACATTGTTACTTTTGCAGTTAATACCTGTTTACTTTTGATATTTGCAAGAGAAAACACTTCCATATCAGTCTCCACTTCTCTTGTATCTCCTGGCAAAATCATTTTAAGTCTCATTTTCTCCTGCAATTTTTGCCTTTGTTGCTGAACTTTCCTCTTTTGTCTGGAAACAAGGAATACAAACGATTACGATATAACAAAAAAAAAATCTGGACAAGGCATAGCATCCACAAGGTTAAATTTACATCAGGGAAAGGGAACTTGATGTAAATTATCATCAAGATTTGTTCAAGAAATAGTGATTATTTGGAGAACTATGTCAGATATCTCAAAGATTGCTTGAGAAACACCGACTTGTTAAAAAACACTTTTCAGTTCATAAATATCTATTGTTACCCAGGTTTATGTGACTGATAAATAACACACGGTTCTTTTGGTTGACCGCTGCGTTAATTTCTTTTGCAAATCAATACACTCCTCAGTGTTTGGATATCAGTTCAGACACTTCTCCTAACATTAAGGTGAACACAGATTTCTTGTCTTCTCTCTTCTGGTTATAATTTTCTTATTTTTACTTCTATCTTTTTCAAGGTTGTTCAACATATGCTCTTTAGAGACTGCTATAACCATTTCTATACAAAACAATGTGTCAGAATTACTACCCAATCTCAGTGCACAAAATGTGAAACAAAAATTAATAAAATCTACATATGCTAGTACCTTTTAATAAGTGCGGCTTCTTCTTCTTTTAGCCCTTGAATGGTCTTCTCAAGACTTTCCTAAACAGCAATGATAATTATTGTCAACATTCCAGGGAGACTGTTCAGGAATATGTTTGGAGCAATCTGGAGTCAAAGCCAAACTATAATGCATTTTATTTCTAGTGAAAGCCTAAACTGATTCCAGTTAGGTACTAATTCAATGAGCTTATTATAATAACTATAATTTGCATCACAGTTTCATTTTATCATGATCACAATTGGACCTCCTTGAATCTCTCATAGAAAGGCTAATGTAAAAAAAAATCGCAAACATTCCAAATTTCTTGTTGTAAAGTCCTAAGAAATACTTGTAAATACCACTGTGCAAAAGTTCTGCCAAAAAAGTGACACTAAAGGGTCAGCAACCAGTGTCCATAAATACAGAGATGTCCAGGAAGTAGGGGTAGGATGAAATTTGTTATCTTTGGGACCACTACAACAGTTGTTACTGTTTGTACTAAATAAAGATTTGTCCATATAGAAGTGGTCCAACATTAATTCATTACATCTAACCTCCTCAGTCTCTTTGAATTCTTCAGTGTCTTGGACCCTGTTGATAAAGGTTAAGAGGGAAACAATAAGCAGATAATTTCACAAAATAAACTAGATACACATAAAATCTAAGGAATTTTCTTTGCATTTTGTCTACAAACCTGTCAGCCTTAGAATCATCTCCAAAAAATTCTTTCTGCAAAGCTTTGTGCCAAGTTAAAAGATTCCTGTATATGATTAAACAAGGTACAGTGTAAATGTTATACCTCTGATCTCTCTATTTGTTACATTACATTAAAATAACCAAACAAGTTTCACAATGTTTCAAACTGAGAACAAAATGTTACCAGTACCTGCAAGATAATACAGTGTATTCATTACGTAGTCAATTAAGCAGCTAGAGATGTCACATTTTTTATGAAACAAAATAAATTACCTTTTATCCTTAAGCTGTCTTTGGACATTATATGTGTCAAAACTATTGAAATGCACAACAATTTTGTTAAACTCACTTTACATCTGATTTGCCTAAAACTTTTATGTCTTTGCAAGCTTCTTTGACCTCCACTGTTGTCAGATTGTGTTCTGTATACTTCTTGTCATCAAATATAATCTAAGGTCATGAAAATGAAGAAGCAAATTATCAAGACAAAAAAAATCTTACACCAGGTAAAAGACATAAGTAGGTGGAATATGATTGTCTGAGTGAGTGTAGTACTGAAAAGGACTGTTGTTGACTGTGACTGACATTTCGACTACCTGTGTGGTAGTCATCTTGAGAGCCAAAGTGATTTGTATCACATGAGTTGATGGTTAATAAATATTAAGGTCTGATTATTGACTTGATTGGCCTATTAAGTTGTGACATCATTGGCCATTTGTCAGTTAAGTCATGATGTTATTGACTAGAAATACACTTTCAACTAATGAGGAACAATTAAATCATATGTGGACACCTCCATCAAAGGAATACATGTACCATCACCACTACCTGCACTATACAGGCAGAAACAGTAAAGGAATGGATACCTAGTGTAAGGGTACTGTAATCACTGTGTACACATAACTAAACAGACACCTCTAGAAAAGTACACTCATACCACCCCTACAATAAAATTATTATACATACACCTTCAATAAAGGGTACCACCACCACTACCATTACCTCCTTAGTGAGGGGAGTACCTCCACTGTACACTAACCAGGCACCTTTAGCAAGGGAACATGAGTGCCACAGTTTATCAAAAAGATTGTGTTTCTGCTCTGGACATTGTCAAGAAAATTTCTTCCTTAGAATAAAATATATATAGCAATAAAGAAATAAAATATTTACATACAATGAGGTGTACATGCAAACATACATGTTACTACATGCAAAACTGCTTGCAAAACTAATATTATTGTAAACACATGCACAAAAAACATACCTCATTCACTGCACTCAGCACCTCTAAAGGATGCTGCGTTTGAAGAAACTCAGAAACTGTGGCTGATCTGAAGAGAGTGTAGTCACCTTCCTCATAACCCTCAGCACGTCCTTTTTTCTGTTTCTATAATTATAATTTATAAATAAAAAAGAAATGAAACATTCACATCTAACAGTTCAAGTGAATGAATGTAAAATTAATTATACAGCTTTTTCCCCCTTTTTTGAAAAAAAAATTTAATGGAAAATTATAACAATTTTTTTTTTTAAAAAAAGTTTCTTTTGTACAGCCTCATCATAGTTTAATTTGTGGACTCAGACAAAAATGCAGAAAGACCAAAATAATTCAGCCAAGAAATATTTTATATACTTACAGCTCAAAATACATGTACTATAAAATTGAAGTAGTTACAACTGAGATAGAATACCAACATGTACAAGTTATGTAACTAAAGGCATGGGCAATTTGGTACAACTGCATTAACTAAATAATGTACATTTACCTCTACTTGCAAAATGCTGATTTTCTTCTTTCCTTCAGGTTCAACGTCTTTGAAGATGTGTCTTGGATCCAACAACTTGGGATCAATCTTGGCTGGAGCTATATAACCCTTTTAAAAATCAAAGCAATATATTATAAGGGGGCTGACACCAACTTTACTGTGCCTTTCAAAAACACGCAAATTCTGAAGGTCAAAAGTCAACTAGCTGTTATCATTTTGTTTTCACAAATTTTGTTAAGGTACCATACCTGGCAAACAACAAAAATCTCCGCAGATTCTGATCTTGATGCTTGTGGCTTTGTAGAGTGGACTTTCTTGAACAGTTGCTGAAACACCCACAGCAGTGGCTGATAATCTTTAGACCGAAATACCTGTTGACAGACCATACATGTACAGCTGAATGTTTTTTACTAGCAGTTATTTACACCTGAAAACCGAGATCTAGGAAGGGTAATACTTGCTATCAGTGACTATTACAGTACTGTACACATGGAATAACTTGATAGAAATATTAGGTTATACATTATTTTACATTAGCTCACCTTGGTAATAAACCATCCCCCTTCTTGCAAGAAATCACAAGCTAACTTGAGAGCACTGAGGGTCAGCTGAGCTGGGTAAAATTACACCAGAACACAAATTTGTTACCACACATATATAAAAATTTGTCAATTTATACGTTACAGCCTACAATGTACATACATGTACAACCATGTAGCCTCCCATACTAGACATTTACGTTCTTAGGGCTTCGTCACGTGTTCCTCATGTGGGGGATGAATGCTTGACAAAGCCCTGGGCAGGGGGGTACTCTGGATTTCAAGTGATGGGGATGATCCCTGGACCAAAGATTAACCACCAAAAAATCCCATGCAGAATTTTTGAGCCTTAAAAATTCGAGATGAAATGTAATGTGTTAAATATTAAAACCACCACAACACAAGCTCGGTTGTACTTTATTCATTCTCATCTAATCCTGTGCCCTCCTCACCGTGTGTATCACCCATAGCTCAGTGGTGAGACTGTCCAATCAGTAACTGGAAGGTCATGGGTTTGATTCCTGCTAAGGGGTTGGGGGGGGGGGGGGGGGCGGCAGATTATATATCAAACATCTACTTCAATTTTTGCTTGAAAAAAGGCTTTTTCATAAACATACCTTGGGTGAAAGCATCTTGTATCCATGCTGAGCCAACATTTGGGGCACCATCATTAAGCACACAGTCTACTTTCCAAGTATGAAGCTCTTTATTTATCAGCTGGAAATGGAAAGAAACTTAATTAATTTCAAAGTATGTCTGTAAATAAGTTCAGAAATACTACTTGCTTGATATATACAACATCATCTTCCCCTTTAATTACTTTTGCATTACTTTACTGCCTCCAACAAAAATCTTTACTCTAACATTTTTCCAAGCGTAAAAAGAATGTTCAGGTTATTGTGTCTCTAGATCTAAAAAAGGGAAGTCTGAAGAAGAAGAACATTAATTTTTGCATTAAGATCGGCCAAACTGCCATGATGGATTTGTATGGTACCAGCAGCTTACAGTTACACAATTAAGTTAGATTTATGATATTATTATAATGCATTTTAATACCTGTCTACATCTATCTGTCGTAATATCCTCTTGAAGAGTGATGACATTATGGATAGGCTTAATCGAAACCAAGTCAACACCTTTAAATGAAGATAAAATCACATTTATAATTAGTTACAGAACAATAAATGCATAATGAATAAAGCATCCTTTTTGTTTGTTTTGTTTAATAGTTTATTTACTCCCGACAGGCACCAAAATACACTTTTTGGCCAGCATTTCACTACATACATGGAATGGATGATGTTTCTTTCAACTAACAAACCTCTAGCCTAGTATAATAAAAAATAACTTAACTTAATAACTTAATTCAATAACTTAAATTTTAAGTATATATATAGAAAAAGGTAGTATGACAATTAATTTCCTTGACCTTTGTACAGGCAACTCAAAAAAAGAAAAAGAGTTTTTCCAACAAAGGTCAAACCTATGACCTTAGTCCCTATAGTCTATTATGGGCTATTATGACCAGTTTTGTCCAAGAAGATATTTAACTTCATTTAATCCAGCTCCACCCAATAGCAATTAATATATCTGTAATGCAAACACTTGTTTCCATGTTGTTGAATTGACCACTTTTGATATATCAAAATTCATACTTGGTTCCGAGGCTTGGGGGGAATAAAACAAAAGAAATGTTCATTGCTGAGTCTCAAGATGATTTCTTTTGTTTTATTCCCACAAGCCTCTCAGCCAAGTATGAATTTTAATATATTGGAATAATTGGTCTATTAGAGAGATTACTACAGTTCAGCTGCTTACCTACTATTACACTTGACACAGGCATAAATTTTGAAGCAACTTGGAGCCTTGAGGAAAAAGTGGAAGAAAATCGGTAAAAACATCATTTGATTTAACCAAAATTAATTATATTTAATAAGGCAATGAAAAGACGAAGTTTCAAGATATCTATTAGCCGACAGTATACAATAGGGAAAAAAATCAACAGTCATCTGATAGAAAATGATGGCAAGCCTTCTAATATTAGTGCATGTGTTCTACTTGTATTCTACTGCAATTTTTTAATTTGCAATAGTTTTTTATTTCAAATATATTTTTAAAACAGCACTGTCTGGTGATTTTATACCAATAAACAAGGACTTTTCACTTCTCACCATCTGTGAGCTGATAGGTAGCCGTACCAAGATCATCAGGCCCTACATGCATGTAGTTGTTCAAAAGATGGATGGTACTATCCACCAGATAAATCACTATTCAGTGGATCAGTATTAGGGAAACTTATCCAGTGAATAGCCCTATCCAGCTTTAAACAACTGGCGCCAGCTGATCAGGTGGTACAGTTGGGTGGAGAAATGGTGGTCAAAATATACTAGACTTCGTACAAACTGTACCTTTTTCACTAAAGCTATTGTAGATATAGTGTTAATCAAATTCCCCTATGTATATTTAGAATATCGGGACGGCTAAAGAGTAAAATTTTGCCTTGAAGTTTTAAGCTTATTACCATCCTCCAGGTGCAGCACACAGGTCGATCAAACATCTTGAAGTCTGTAAGAAGTTAAATTTTCTATTCAACTGGATGAGCTTGAAAGCTGACCGAGAACGATAACCTGTATTGAAATCAACAAGAAAATGTGAGGAATTTGGCTCAAATTCGAAATACACTGAATATTAGTTTTGTGAGATAAGAGTGTGCAGGAGTGTGCAGTGAATTCAACTTCTGAACATATTTCCATTTCTGAACATAAGAGAACTGATTTTAGATGTCTGTATTGGCAATAGAACCAAAAAGTGACATCTAGTACCTGTTTCTTTGGCAAGATGGTAAAATTTATCCTTTCTTTGCTTTCCAACCTTGGTTTTTTTTCCCATCGTTTACGGTGTTGTAACTTTCAATTCCACGATCCACGTGAGTTTGTTATACTTCATAGAGAAGACTGGCACTAAGCACCGGTAGGTAATTCATATATGATTCCTATAGTGTACCGAGATCTCGATATACTATAGGAATCATATATGAAATATCTATCGTAATCTTTTTTCCGCTGGCCTAATTACATGAAGGGCTCAACACCAGACACGTGGGCCGCCATTTTGTTCTCGAGGTCTTTCTTGTGACTGTGATAAAATGGCGGAGTCAAAGTTTTTCGCCGCCGGAAGCTCAGAGAGTGAGTCCTCGGCTAGTGAAGATGAACAGCCAGTGGTTCAAAAACCAGCGGCTATTATTACCAAGTAAGTGTAAGAGGAAATAAACAATAGCCTTAGATATCATCGAGATCGACACAATCCACGACTGGCCTCGTACCATGAATCATCATAAGCAAGTCTTTACTCTGAAGTGTTATAAATAGTTACATTCATTTGAAGACGCGGCAAGTTATATCTTATTGACGAGTAGAACATTTTGCGGCCTATAAGTCTTTTTTGTAGTTTAAAAAGGCCAAGCTAGAACGACGTTTGGGGGTAAGGCCGGGCTACTATTCACAAACTTATTAATAAGCGACGTTTGATCGAGAAATTTAGACTAACATCACAGTCATCACACATGCTCCCATTATGGCAAAACTTCAGAATACCTGGTCACTGAAATGTTCCCCAACAACTCCTGCTACTACTCTTAACCCTTTAAGTCCCAATAGTGACTAATATCAATATTCTCCTAACTATATCCATACAATGTCAAGAGATTAGGTTATGAGAATTAATAAAATGATCACCTAAGGGAAAATGCCTTGATCTTTTATCAAATTCTCTCAACTCATTCATGAAGGAAATGTATGGAGATCAGTTTTGAGAATTTGTATGAAAATATTGGGGCTTAAAGGGTTAATGGCTCAGTCAATTCCAAGCGTGCCCATCCCCCCAAGCATTACAGGACAGAGGAGATCTTGAAATATACCGGTAGCAAAGATATTGGCATTATGTTAGATGACATGAAGTATGGGATAGCATGAGCTCAAAATTTGGCAAAGTTCATCAGACGAACTACTCCAACCGCAGTAGTAGTACATTTATGCATTTAGTTAATTTCAAATTCACTGACTATGGGACTACAGACCATGGTAGCAGTAATTTGCCATGCTTAGTCAATTTCAAATTCACTGACGTGTGTACCGACTGTGATCACAATATGTTTACACATTTAGTGAATTTTAAATTCATCGACTATGGGACTGTCGACCACAGTAGCAGTACATTTGCACACCAATTTCCTTTTCACCCACTGCAGACCATGGTAGCAGTACATTAAACACAAACATTTGTGGCTGGGTATTCTGAAGTTGCTCCCACATTATAACTCTAAATTTTGATGTGTAAATTCCTTTTCTACCAAAATAAAGTATATCATTCCATATGGTTAATAGAGTTCTAAAGTGATAATGTAATAAAAATTAAATTTGTGAAATTATGGGATTTGTCAAGATATTCTGAAAGAACAACGTCCAAGACGCCTACTTGCCAAAAATTAGCATTTCGGAGCAAATTGCCTCTGAGATATTAGCCCATTTATGCTCTGATGACTCCATACCAATCCTTCTAAATTTGACTTGGGTCTCAACTTCTTCTTCGTCTTCTTCTTCTTCTTCTTCTTTTTCTTCTTCTCAGTCCCTGCTGCCATTCTTGATCAGTCTTATTGTCTGATTTTATCTCTAGCTGTAATTGGACACTTTATAGTGTGGATCCAGTGTTACTTTTCTTAGAGAAAATTGACTATGTTGCAGTTCTCAGTGGTTTTGGCTTGGAAACATAATGTATTAGTTTGTAAACCTTGGATGCATACCTTTTAATAAACAGAGTAATGGTTTATGGAAGCTCAACAGGAATTGCAATTTTTGCTTTAACTCTTTTTCCAGGGCCTTTGTCTTCAGTGATGATGAAGAAGAGACCAAGAGGGTTGTAAGAAGCCAAAAGGATAAACGGTAACAGCCCATTCAATTTTTTTAACATTTTTAACATTCATGGTTTAAGTTAGGCCAGGTAAATTTATAAGAAATACATGAAAATAGTTTTGTTATAAATTATGTTGATGGAAGAAATGGTACTAGTGCTACAAAATAGTTATGACACCTCATGGGCGTGGTAAAGGAATATATTGGTATGACAGTGTAGGAAATGTGAAAAATTGTCTGTAATAAATAAATAAATAAATTCTCTTACTGACGGTATGAATAAAGTTACAAATTGTAATTCTTGATTGTAAAAAAGGGGTTTATTTTGTGTACAACACATACATAATTATGTTCAAAATGAAATTTCTCTTCACCACTGTACACAGGTGTTCCTTTTTCAAATTAGTTTTATTCTATTATTAATCCTTAGTTTGATTTATATTATTTTTTAATCATTAAAATGTTGTCAGAGTGCAGAGTGCAAGTAATATGATTTATGTCATGACAGCTTAGCTTTTGTTAAGACTCAGATTGAAATTGAATTGCAGATTTGAAGAGTTAACTAACTCCATCAAACAGCTGAAGAATCATAAAAAAATAAAGGATATTTCTAAAGTCCTGACAGGTTTGTGTGGCTTTTTTTTCCAGTATAAACAGTTGAAAAATACCGTGAGTTTCATTCTTGAACTTGGAGTTGAATACTACCTGTATGTGTAGTCTAAAACTCCACAAAAATAATAGCATTGAAGCTTTTGGGCTGTGGAGATGGAGCTCATGAAGTGCCCACCATCACTTGTTGTAATGTGACTGAATACTCATGAGTCACATGACCGTGAGATGCAGTTGAAAGCTTCAGAGTTGAACTGTCGAGACTAGAGTTAGTACTTAATGTACACTGTACATATACTGTTGTTGTTGTGATCTCTGTGTGAGATGCATGCATAAACCTAAATGTCATTATCAATCAACTTCCATTGTTGTATTACTAGAGGGTTTATACATTTATATGAAAAGTCACCAAATAGATTGAATGTGTAATAAAACTTTCAGTATATTATGGTGCAGATCTTTTTGCCTTGAAAATTTCATAGTAGTTCTTTTGACCCCCACTCCCAGCCATGCGTAAGAAACATTTTTTCCACTTCGTTCACTTCCCAGTGAGTGGAAGAGCACACTTTCCATGGGTATAGACTCCGGGAGACTGCGATGGGATATTTGATCTGGTGATTTGCCACTTTTCACGCCTCCTTAACTGACAGTTGCCTCCTTCTGAAAAGTGACATCATTTCACGTGCTTTTTCCTGTAAACAAACAGCTAGCATATTCACTGCTGTTTGAATACTAATTGACAAGAAAGAAATTAAGCTTGAGGCACATTTGTAGTGTTAGTCTGAATTTATCATCTGAAGTACATTGTAAAAAGTTCAAAGAACCAAGATTTATCCAAAAATGTCACCTTTAGTGGTCATTCTATCATATTTATGAAAGTATTAATTATTTGTTCTTTTCTCTTTCGAAGAATTCGAGAATCTTGGAAAAGCATTTTCTAAAGCAAAAGCTGTGGTTGATAAGGAAGGTATTCCACAGTTTTATATTCGTGGTTTGGCCGAGCTGGAAGATTTTGTAAAAGAGGTAATGTAACAAAAAATGATGCCATTGAAACTTCCAAAGCTTAATAACCCTTTCCCCCATGTAAGGGTCATTCACAGGGTCCATTTCTCACATGGTAAGAACAGTGACTTTTGTGGCTTTACCAGAAAAGTTACAGCTGTACATATTTATTAGTGTTCATGATCAAAATTAATGTGACCCTCCATATGATTTCAGGGACAAAGGTGATAACACGCTCACAACACGCTTACACTTAAAAACAAAAGATATTGACTATAACACGCTTACAGAGCACGCTAGAGCACACTTTAATGAGCCTAAGCTATTGTTTCATACAACACACTAAAAACAATAAAGCGTGCGCCGTTGAACAATGAAGCGTGAGCAGGCTAACACGGAAAGCGTGTCAACCTTCGAAACAAAGGAGCTAGCGTGCGAGATGACACACATTTAAGCGCGCAACTTAGTGCGCTACATCGCACGCAAACTTACTCAGTAAAAAGCGAAAGTTAGTATGTAACACAATCAATGTACAATCACTCATGACGTGAAGGCCGAAGCTCCTATCGGTGAATAATGGTCGGCTGGTGATTAGAAAAAACAAAGCTGCAACATTATTTTGTGCTCAAATGAGTCAAGGGTTTAAATCAAACTCTTCGAATTTATTGGTTTATGTGGAGCCGGTATTTCTTTTAGCTTTCTCTTTTGTCTAGTACCTTCGGATCGACTATCGACCGCTATATCGACCGATAGATCTGTCGACACTACCTACAGTAAACAAGATCCGTACCTTCAAGGTCAAAATAATTTTGAACGAATTGCGTCGATCGCGTAACTCACCAGCATGAACGACTTGTTCATACTGACATGGATCGTTAACTTCCCATGCATGGCTACCAAATTATTACTCTTTCGCCAAAAATCTCACACTTGTAACAAGTATATCCGCTAAACAAGTGAAACCCATATAAACGGAACGAAGGACTGCGGCCACATTACTTCTAAATGGCCGGCTGCTGAATGAACTTTTGACGGCAAATTAAAGGGCCATGAACGCCTGAAGTTTTCTGATAAATTAACTTCCATCGGACAGCAAAGACGGTTTGACAGTATTTTTTAATTGGGAAAGAAAACAATACCGAACACGTAAAAATAATATAATTTTTCAGCTGAACTCCTCATGATATCGCCGTGAAGTGAGATTGAGTCACGCGCTAAGGTCACGTGAACACGTGCCTTGTAATCGAAAAAGTAAACAAACATGTCAGAAAGCAATGAATATGAACCAAAAGTTTGAGACTAGGAAAACAAATTAGGGAAGAAAAGTGTCAATACAGCAGAACGTTGCCGTCCGTAAAATACCTCTAATTGATGGCAGCCTTTTTTTGTTGACAGCAAATTCAAATTTTAAAACAAAAAAATTTCGTTAACATAAGCTATGGTTTGCGCCTGATCGAACAAGAAAAGATGTTTCGTGAATATTTCTCGTTCTAATCCCATAAGCCAACTGCACGAAATTTATAGTTACACCTCGTCTAAATCAACTTGTATCCAAACGAATTTGTGCAACCGGTTAGCTTTAATATCAACATATGTTAAATTATTGGTGAATTACACTGGAACTAAACTGCGTTTAAAATTCATTCGTTACACTTGAGTTATTAACCGATAATCACAACTGAGTTCAACAAAAGACTTGGGTTGTATGTAAGTGATTTCTAAGGTACGTTTTGTTTAACTTTAGCGCGTTATTCTGTGTCAACTTGCACACTAAGCGTGTCAAAGAGTGTCAACGATCACACTCAACTAAAACAAGGGGTTAGCGTGTTAACTGCACCGAAACAATACATTGCGTGTCCATGATTGTTTGATCAATTAATTATGCGCATAAAGTGTGTCTTTGGACACACTAAGCGTGTTGTGTTAGCGTGTTGTGAGCGTGTTATCACCTTTGTCCCTGAAGTCATATGGAGGGTCACAAATGTGGAAGACAGAATTAATTTTGAAGTTATCATTTTCAAGCAAAATTGACACAAAGTTACCCTAAATTTCAAAGCACATTCCTGTTGATTTTTGCCTTCAATTTGATGGTCAGGTGCTCTTACATGTAAATGACTATAGTCAAAATGAACAGGGAAAAAACGCTTATGAGCAAAAAACAGGAACAGAGATTCAGGGTTAGTGACAATAAGCCTTTGAACAACTGGGCCCAGAGTATAATTTTCTTGGTACATCTGTATGGGTTAATCATAATTTTAGGAACTTGGTATGAAGTACTGTACACCTCAACAACATTACAGTGGTTTAATCTCAAATCCCTGCAATCCCTAACTGTGACTTAGGTGATTTTCAAGTTAAAATGTTAACATTGTTTATTTTGTATAAAAAAATGGGTTGTTCCAGAAAAAATCCACACCCCCCCGACGGATGGGATTCTGGAAATTCTCGCGGAAGGGGGGGTCGAAGACTCCGGAAATCCAGGCGGGAGGGGGGGTTGACCTTAAAAAAGTCTTCTGCAGGGGTCATTTCGACCGATAGTTGATACAAATCAAACGTTTAGTTCGATGACACTTAAGCGCTTTCAGACCCTGAAAATAGTCAAAATGTTTTGTTCATATATTTCTCACCTGACATAAATGATAATCTAAGTTGCTTTACAGGTCCTTTTATAGCAGAAAACGCGAACAAGATACTAAAGAACGGGCCTGAAGGAACTCATCGCAACGTTGTTGTCACGAAGAGCGTCAAACGCCTGACACATTTCTACTCGTACCCAGAGCCTGCGCGCGAAGAGCGAAGAGTGATTTTTATAAGCTAAGAAATTATGTAAACACTCGTTCAGGTGTCGTTCGCATTTTTGTTTTTTGCTCCTTTCGTTTTTAGTTCCACGTGATAGAATTCTTAGTTTAATATAAGCTGAAGCTTTAGAAATTAAAACAAAAACATTTAGACGTGTTTGCGTGTATTTTCCATTAAAAATAAATTAAATTTAAGCCTTTTATTTTTTCCCGGAAATCCAGGCGGGAGGGGGGGTCTTCCACCTTGGAAATCCAGTTGGGAGGGGGGGTCTTGTGCTTCAGGAAATCCAGGTGAGAGGGGGGGTTAAAAAAGGACCCCATCCGTCGGGGGGGGGGGGGGGGTGTGGATTTTTTCTGGAATAACCCAATAATATTTAAGGGTTGGTTTATTTGCAGCATGCATGGCTTGTTGGAGGTTTTATTGTTTTATTAATTTTAATTTTAAAAAAAATTCCAACAACAACAATGTTATTAGTGTTTTCAGTTGGAATGAAAATTAGTATTTCTGTTTGATTTTTTCACCAGAACTGGGAGGATACTGAAGGTCGTAAGAAGCTGACCAAAATAAATGCCAGGGTGAGTGTGTTCAGTACAACTTATACCTTCAGCTTGAAGATCAAGATTCTAACAAGCCTTTCATTTTTATGTAGTGGTTTTTAATTTGGCGGCTTTATTATAGAATGAAATTGTACTGTTTTGCAACACTACCTTAAAGTATTCCTCCCTCCACCTTAAGAGGTTTTGTTAAGATATGGCTGTGCCCTGACCATTCCTGCCCCAGTTCCTTTTAATGGAAATATTGCTAAAACTATTTTTTTTTACTTTAGTGATTTTCTAAACATAACATGACTTGTCACCTGAAACAGGCTTTGGCTACGTTGAGACAGAAGTTGAGGAAATACAATAAGGATTTTGAAGGAGAAATCTTGAAGTATCGAGAGGTAAGCTTTGAAAATTATTGCCACTGTCCTGACAAATAGCAGCATTATTAATTAGATAACTTTCCCACACCCTCATTACAGACACATAAGCACAACCTTCTATCCATTTGCAATCTGACCTCACTTTTAGGCATATCACTCTTAGAAAGCTACTGCAAAATTTTGAAAATAAGCCCCTCCATGTGTAAGCCCCCCAATCCGGTAACGCAAAAAACCCTCCGTTAAATGGCCCCTCCAAATATGAGCCTCCTGGGGGCTTGTACTAGGAAAATTGCCCTCAAATACAAAGTAAAACTAAGCAAAAATGGTAAATTTACTTCCAACAATAAGGCTAGCCCAATCGATTTTGAAACACAACTTTCCATCTGTAGATAAGCCCCTGCGAAAATAAGCCCCTCCAAAAATAAGCCCCTCAAAAAGGGTCTTTGAAAAAATATAAGCCCCAGGGCTTATTTTCGGAATTTTACGGTATGTTATGTACTGCACTGTGTTGTATTAAGGTGAAATTCAATATTTATGTTGTCTGTGATTATACTTTTTTTTTTTCATAACAGAATCCTGTAGCATCAGGGGAGTCAGACCAAGGAGAGTCAGGTGAGATTTTGGAGAAATGTGAATAACATGATTTTAGTAAAATAATCATTCATTTTATAGATGAATTACATCAATCAACAGTAGATGAGGTTGGGGGTACAGTAGATGCTCTAGTGGATTGTAAGAGACAAATATAATGTATCCATGGCAGCCAGTGTGCAGCAACCACCACCAGCACCATCACAGTGACCAAATATTAAACACAGTACAAACCTTAATACTTGAGTGGGGTGGGGGGGGGGGGGGGGGGAGGAATGGGGAAGAAATAAACAAGTAACTTAGATGCGAAACAGTTAATCGCACAATCAATCTTAGCAACTTGATTTGTAAAGTCCTCAAGCCCTTCAACTTACCTGGGCTTCTCCCACAGAATGCGAGCTGCTACCAACGTTGTTTTGAGTTTAACTTCGCCTTATTATTACATTTAGCCTCATATATTCTCAGAGGAGTTTAAAAGCAGGTCTTTTTGGAATAGCAAACACAAAATCTAGCCATGTTGTTTCCATACATTTTTAGAATAACTGACCATATTAAATATCCTGTTTAACATTTTTGAAAAGCCCAGAGAACAATCAGCATGAAATTCCTCCTTGTCATAACAACGCTTTATAAAACAGAGTGATCACAAGAATAAAGTAGACGTTCATGAATTAAATCAATACTGTAACAACTGCTTGTGTAGGAAATGTATTGAGGCAACAAATGAGAATTTATACTTTGATTTTAAGGTTACGCATTAGTGCACGCACAAAAGGGATAGAAATGACCTTATGGACAGACATACGGACAGACAGGCATACAGACGGACACACGGACAGACACTGTAGCAGGGACTCTGACATAATGCTTTACTGGCTTTAAGCCAGGAAGCACAAAAAGTTCATGCTATATTGTGTGGCTTTAAACACCAGTAGGTCTAACAGGAAAAGGCCTTTCAGTGTGCAAAAAAAGTCAGTTTTACAGCCTGCCATTCAGGCAAGCTGTAGCTAGCAAGCACTAGTGCACAAGTCATTTCAACTAGCCCCCAAACCCTTTTTGATTAGCATGATTGACTACAATCCTTCTGTAATTTGAATTTCTCCAAAAAACAGCACTAGCCTGTCGGGCAAGTTAAGAACAAAAATCACTAGCCCGATAGCAAAATCCACTAGCCCTGGGCTATCGGACACGACTTTCTTTGCACGCTGCCTTTATTAAAGTGATTGTCATATGTTTTGATCTTAATTTAAATTACTCTTTTAGATGATGACAATGATGATGATGATGACGATGATGATCTTAGGAGACCCAGTGACCTGTCAAGAAAGAAGATTTCAACAGATAAAAGCAAAGCTCCTAAGCCAACTGATGTAAGTACTCTTACTCATAAGTAGTTATAAGTGTTTACATCTCAACATGTCAAACACAGCATCAAAAATTATAGCCTGCACCACTGCAGGAACTAAACTTCTGGTTAGTCCATCTGCGAAACCGCACCAAAATCCTTGTTCTGGGTCTCTACCTGTGTACCCAGATTTGAGTATGTTCCATGATTGGCCTGTTAAAAAACCTTTTGTTGATTTGCGAATCAGGTTGAAGAGAAATTCAAAATGCATTTTTGGTAATTTGTTGAGTCTGTTGGGGCCCAGAACAAGGATGTTGGCGCTTCTTCACGGATCACTAACCAGGATTAGATTAGGTCTGCGACACAGGCTACAAAAATTAGTACTACACTAGAAGTTCTCATTGGTTTTGGGGAGAGAATATGCTAGATTTGTCTCTTAACAGCTTTGGCAACCTTGCCTAACCTATAGATTCACTTTTTGTGATGTGTTGCCTACGGTTGTTCACTCTTCCTTCCTACTGCAGCTACAAAAATATTGAAGAGGACTAGTCCACCCAATGTTGTTATTGGAACTTTTTTAGGTTGCAGACGACGATGATGATGATGATGACAGTATTGACTGGGAGAGCAGCGATACTGAGTCATCTTCAAGTGATAGTGATATTGGTGGTGAAGGTGGTCCCCAGCAACTCAAAGCCTGGATGTTTCTTAAAAAGTAAGCCTGTCTCCTCTCTGGAAATCAGCATTACTGTTTTACTAAACCCAGTATAGTATTTTTTACCTAGTAAGTAAGGTTAAACTCTTTAGGAGATTTTTAACTACAATGGGCGACAAAATTGGTTGAGACATTTGGCCCAGAAGGGTCATTCTGATGCTTTACTGACTTCCAGAAGGGAAAATAAAGGTTTTCCTCCCCCATCCCCTCCATGCAATGTTGTGCCACTGTTTGAGCTACCTATAGAAAATAACAAACGCCCCGACTTTGAAAGGAAGGAACAGGGGAGGGGTGTGGATTCTTTTTGTCCCTGTAGTTACCCTATAAGAGTACAATGTCTCAACAGGTTTGTCACTAATAATTAATTATCTTAATCCTATCTCTAATACCTACATTATTGTAGGTATTAGAGATAGGATTAAGATAAGTGTAGGACTTGAATCTAATTTTGGCTGTAGGCTGTAGCATACATGTAGACCCTGCAAGAGCATAACTTTGTCTTTCAGGGGGGATGTTAGTATGCAACAGAAATTCTGAAACAAATGTTGTTAATGTCAGAAATATATTTCTTGGCAGTGATACTTTGTTTGTTTCATACAATTTTGTGTTTTTGTGTGTTGTTTTCCTCCTACAAATCTCATGGTTTAGTTATTCAATTCCTCTTTTTGAATCCTGATTTTTTTTATCTTAATTGTTTGTTTTCTTTTCTTATGGTTTCACTGTTTAAAAGACAAGACCCCCATAATAGGGGTACATTGGTCTGCCAGCTTGCTTGACAATTTGTCATGCTGTGCCAAAATTATCCTAGCCTACCGCACACATGTTCTTAGGGCTTTGTCAAGCATTCCTTCCTGATTGTGTGACAAGTCAAAAGAGGGTCTGTGTGGAGGCGAAAATTGTCCCCCATTTTAAAAATTCTAGTCTAATTCCAGTTCTAGTTTCTTGTCAGTCTAGTAAAGAAAGTAGAGATATAAAATGCCTTCACAGTCTGTTCGAATATTGCTGCTCCTACGGAACATTAGCCAGCAAAAGCATAACCACAGCCTCTGAAGATCTCTGAAGAAGATTTTAGGGAGAAGATAGGGGAACCTATTGTGACAAATGCCCCGGGGGGGGCATTTGTCAGAGGTTTTTTCTTGCATGCAGCGATTGAGTAGTAACGATGAATACTTGACTGAAACCAGAAACCGCACATGAAAAGCCTCAGACACTTCAATAAAGTAGGGAGATGAGCATGAATGCAGCAGTAATCAAATGGTTACAAAAATTGCGCTTGAAGAGATTTGCCACAAATATATGCGTACTTTTCCAAAATAGCATTAATAATATATGTCGGCTCAGTTGTTGAATAATTAGTGTAAACTACTACTGCTGTTGTTTTTATTAAGAAACTTTTCCAGTGGGAGGGCCGCCTAAGGCAATAAGTTTCTTTAGGCTTACTATATGATCAAATATTTTCTTTATTTCTCGTTGTTATCGTAAGAAAAAAAACTCCCAGCATGAATGTTGTTTTCGTTCCAGGAAATGACCCGTCCCCTCCTGTCAAAAAAAAAAAGCGTGTACTCAGCGGATGGGCAACAAGACAAAAATTTTCCTGTGGGGACTGTGGGAGGGCATTGTTTTGCAGCTCCCTCACAGGTTAACTACATCATCAAATACTGTATTTAGATAGTCATTCCGAGAAGATATAGGGCCAATAGCTCCAGGCAATAAGTTTGTGTTTGTTTCAAACCAGTTTCCAAATCTGTCAGCAGAAGACCTGAAATGACACGCCCCTCCCTGCATAAATGGCCCTATTGAAGTGGGAATGGGATGGGATGAGATTTTTCTTTCTGTTTTTAAGCCCCCTTGAATAAAAGCCCCTCCATCATAAACCCTCCTAAAGCTCCATATGAAGATTTATAAGTCCAGGGCTTAACAGCGGCAGTTTCAGTATAGCACTTAAAATGACCTACTCTTTTTTCTTATTTTTTTACATTTTTTTCAACAAAGGGAGAAAACTGGTGATGAAAAAGTGAGACAAAAGAAAAAAGTCAAAGAAAAAAAGACCACTAAAGTGAAAGTCAAGGATATCGCAGATGATGGTGGTGGCTGGACTGAAGTGAAAGGTTCTTCTTCTACTGTAAGTAAAACGACTTCCCTCTTTGCAGTGTTATTCTTAACATGGGTTCTTATAAAAGTTATACCTTTCTGTATTTGCCTGATGCTTTAATTAGGAAAAAGCCAAGCAGCTCTTCCCAAAGGATACAGAAATTACTCATGAAGTTGTGCTGAAAAAACTGCATGAGATTCTGGCTGCCCGGGGCAAAAAGGTCAGTGTTTTTTTTTTCTTTTTGTTCCATTCCTTACCTCTTCCATTCTAGAAGCAATGTTCATTGAGATATTCCTACATGGATTAGATTGTCATAACTATTTTTAATAATTGTTGACTGATTGAGTGTTTTAATACCTGAATAGTACAGTTCTTAACAATTACTGGCATCTCACTCCATCGATTGTCCTATAAGACCAAGCGGTGATGTTTCTTCATTATTTGCATACCCTTTCAACACCATCACATTGATGTTTGGCATTGGTCATTATTGGTCTCTGGTATCCCAAGCCAATAATCATTTCTTACATTGTTTACCATCCCTTAATGATTTCAGAACTCTTTACACTGAAAAGCTTTACCTATTCTGCCTGTAAGTTATGAAGAGTGCATGTACCATTATTAAATTTGTTTTTTATCAGGGTACAGATCGTACAGACCAGATAGATTTCCTTAAGCAACTGAGGGTGATTTCAGACAATGCAAAGCTGGGTAGGTAGACTCTTGGCAGATGTGTTAGTTTCATTTAAGTTACCACTCTGCAAAAACAGCTTCTTTTCCACAAAGAAGGGATTAACCCTTGCACGAGTAACTCCTCAATTCCTCTGGCATTCTGGCATTTTGTGAGCAGGGGCCTGTTTCTCAAAAGGCCCGGTAATTATTTTTTTTATTGTAGCATAGTTCTGTAGTTCACACACCGGTCAATTTTTCTTGGTTTTAAACTGATAGTTTCATTGTATTATTTTGAAAATTATTGAAACTTTGATCTTGAATGCCAGCAAGGCAAACATAAAGCAGCTTTCCAGGCCCAAAAAGTTATAGGGACTTCGATAAATGCACAACAAGAGAAGTCAGATTCATATTTTGGTGTTCATCTTTTTAGGTGCCGGTATGACAGTGAAACTGCTTTTCAATATCATTTCATCGATCTTTGACTACAATCCTAATGTGGCAACCTGTATGAAAGCAGAGATGTGGCAAGAGTGAGTAGAAGCAACTTTCCTGGGCTCCATTAGTCTTTCCTTGTTCTCCTCTTACAGTTAATCTGTTCATGTTGTCCTTCAGCAGCATAATTAAAAATATAAAACTGTTCTACTGAGGCATTAAACTGCTGTTTAAAAAAAGTAGAATCCAAAATCCATCTTTTGCTGATCAACGGCATCATTGGGGATGAGAAAATATCCCGCAAGTGCTATGTATATGCAAAGAAGGTGTAGGGTGAAATGTGTAAAAGATGTGATGAATGTTTGAAAGCTATAGAAATAAACTATGAATGGAGTACAACGTTCTAGTGATGGAATGTCTCCAGACAAAGGACCTCTCCCCCCCCCCCCCCCCCCCCATGATGTGTATTGTTAGTTACATCTACACTTGTACAGTGGAACCTCAATTTGACCAAGGGACTGGCAAAATTTGTTCACCATAACAAGGTTTTTAAATATCCAGGTTCTGTTTTCTTAAAATTATTACTATTACTGGGGTTAGGGAATTCATTTGTTACACCAAGGCCTTCAATATGTCGAGGTTCATCATATCTAGGCTCCACTTTACCTGGGCATTATTTACTCCAGGCTAGTAGTATTATTATCAACTTGTCATCTTCTATCACAGGTGTTTGAATCAAATTGAGGAATTGTTGGACATCCTGATCGAAAATCAAGATCAGTTGACTGTGGGTGAAAACATCTCTGAAGAATCTGAGAATGTAGAAGTAAGTTGAACAACTGTGTTACTGTAGTATTTAGGAGCAGCCATCCCTTAGATCAAAAAACACCCTCATATCTGGCACAACTGCGCAACTCACAAAAGCCACCACAAAAAAGGGGAAAAAAAGAAACAGGCACCTGTCTGTCACACTGAAAATATCAGTGGAAAAGAAACAAACTGGAAGGGAGCGGGAGAAGAAAAACTGACTGAATGAAACCTTGTAGCAAAAATGCTACACAAAAAAAGCTCAAACCACCAGAGTCTTATGTCACATAAACTGCACTGTATCGTCCACTTTTCTGTAGCACAATTTTTGGGATACCTACATGTGTATCAGTCCTTTGTGCTTTGTATTGTTAAGCTTGAACTGTTGCTGATAAGATGTATATATTTTTATTTTTGTCCTTTCAAAATTAGAATGCAGATCAACCAATCAAAGTGCGAGGGTGTCCTCTGGTCATTGTAGAACGTATGGATGATGAGTTTACAAAGATGCTTCAAGGCTGTGATTGCCATTCCACTGAATATGTCACAAGGTACATACCATTGCTTGAAATAGTTGGCAAAATATTGTGACCTTGCCCAATAATTGCTTATTATTTAACCCATTCACTCCTGGGACTTTTACGCACGACAATCCCCCAATTCCCTGGCAATTTTCGGTAGAAAATAAGCGTACGCGAGCGCCTAAAATAAACCATATGCGCAGTAAAACCAGAGATAAACTCTGGCTTTCAAACAAACTTTTTCTTTTATATGAGTTAATGGGCAGCCAGGCTATGTAAAAAAAATAGCAATTTGAGAAAGAAAAAGCTGTGGAAAGAGGCGAAAACAATGAATTTCAACAAAATTTCTTCGCCGCGCAATAATTGCACTGATAAATCAACGGTGAAACGGGGAACAAAAACGCTGTTAAAGGAATAAACACCGTCGATAAAACATCAACAACACTGTAAAGTCATTTTACTGAAAGTTGTTTCATTAAGTTCTCTTTCAGATCAGTCCAGTCGAGAAGCACCGTAGAAAAATGTAGTGAAACTTCGGTGATGATCACTTCACGAAGAGCGATCTGAAGAGTTCCTCATCATCAAGCATGGGAAAATAAAACAAGGGAATGCTGGACTTCAGCTTCCCACTCTTTCATATATTTTTCGATTCTTGAATTTCAACAATAAAATAAATGATCGCATTCGCCAGAGAAGGTGGCAAAGCCGCAATCTTTCAGGGAAGCGTATTTGATATCCTGAACTGAAGTGCCTCCACGATCATGTCCGATCAACAAAGTAAAGCACAAATACAGTTAAATGCCAAACTTGCTTTATTAATGCTTTATCTACCAATGCACAGATCGATAGGTGTTAATAGTTATACACAAAGAAAATAAGCACACAAAAAGCATCATTTGGCAACTGTAAATAATTGAATAAAAAGACGGTTACCGTTTATTCTCCGTGAGCTTCCGCGCGATGTGAAGTAAATTTTATTCATGAGGATTGTCAATCCAAATCGATCGTCGCACATAACCCGTTTCCTGGTTCAAACTTTTAACTCCACGAAAGCATCACCTCCAGCAGTTCAAGAAACAGTTACATTTAAAACATTTGCTGCGAGGAACACGGTACTTGGATGCAAGTAAATGAAATGAACAAGGTAAGTTTTTATCGATAGTCCATGCGGTTTGTTTGCCTACGAAGCGCTCGGCAATTTGAGGGCTAGGATTGTCTTTTTCAGTCTTAGATCGTTTAACTCTCAATCAGAAGGTTCTTCACAAGGTCTGTTCAACAACCTGAAGTGATCAAGAGTCGAATTATCTCTATATTCTCTCAAACGTGATGCGAACTTTGATTCGAAATCGACACGGGTGGCCATTACTCTCGCGAATTTCTTTTACTCGTGCTCTTCGAAAAACCCGACCCTGTGGTGCTTCTCATCATCTGTCAAAAAATGCGCAAAAGATGGCAAATGATTGGTTTATTATCCATCAATCACTCTGTGAAAACAAAAGACAAAAAAACACCCAGGAGGAGAGGGGAATGGACTGAATCCAGCGCCCATTTTTACAGGCGGTTACGGGCGCTTCAGGGAATTCGGGGGTTGTCGTACACGGGCGGTTACGGGCGGTTCAGGGGCGAATGGGTTAAAAGTGGCTGGATAGAGCAAAAAGGAGAGCTTGCAACGTCACTTTTTCACCCCTCCCCTCTTCCCAATTTTTGTGAAGAGGCCTGGGTGAAGAAGAGGTCTGGGTGTGTGTGTAAGGGGGAGGGGGAGGGGAAGGGCTTAAATTAATCATTCTGGACTGATGCTACAGATGTGTTTGCTGTATGCAGGGATGTCACCGGCTGTAAAATAGCTTACCACTGTCTCAAATTGCTCTGGAAAACAAAGACATATGGGAATTTTTGAAGGTGCAGTTGAGTGAAATGGCCAGCTTGACTGATACTGATAGAAAAAAGCCTTCTCAGTATTTCCTTAGCTACATCCCTGTGTATGTATTCATTTTTTTTTTTTTCACTTTGATCATTTTAGATTGAGAGATGAAGAAAAAGTTTGTGCTATCATTACTAAGTTACAAGGGTACGTGGAGTTAAATGGCTCAAGATCCGAAATTTGCAGAGTGTATTTGCGACATATTGAGCATCTGTACTACAAGGTAAATAACAATGTGTTAAATAAATATTAAGACACCTTAATTTGTTAAAAAAGACATAATTATTACAGTATTTGATTTCAGGAAACCCCTACAGCAAACAACCCTTGTATTTAATACATGAAGAGTAGTTTAGTACACAGGGACTTTTTACCTTCAACCTATGTTATTTTTTCCATTCATCTCAATTTTTACTAAGTTACAGAAGTCATATTTTAGTACAAAGCAATAACTTACAAGAAGAAAAATAAGGTTACCCTGGAAATCCAGTGTCAGACCCACCCCACCTATCAAAACAATAGGCAAGCTCAAACTTGAATCTTGGAATATCAATGGACAAAATTGATCCCTTTAGAGGGGCAAGTCAGTGGCTCTGAAACCTTGTGAGTGAATGGACTCTGTTGAAAGAAACTGTCGAGAATAATGATTGTTTTTGTTTAAGGTTGACTCTGATACAAAGGAAGAGAAAGAAAAAGAATCTGCAGGTTAGTATCTATTGGTATTAATTGCAGTAGTGTGATCACATAAGAAGTGATTATTGCTAAAAGATACTTCTTCTTTATGGCCTGGGTTTGAATCCCAGAGGCTAGGCCTCAATGTGGGTATTCAGTTTGTTGTTGGAAATCATCCCCTGTCCAGGAGGTTTCTCTCTGGTCACTCTGGTTTTTGCTTCTTTAAAACTAGCGTCTTCCAAATTCCCATTTGGTAAGGAAAATGCTTGATGAAGAGCCAAACTATGACACTTGAGGCATTTCCAAAGTTGATTCCTCAGGAATTTAAGGATTTAATACATGTAGCAAAAGCAGGTGTTATAGTGGTGTTCAAATTTGACTCCATTCCCACAGTGTAGTGGATTGAAGTACTGCTACCAACTTGTGTCTTGGCTTAGTCCTCTCTCATCATACATGTATAGTACAAAAGACTAGTTTACTGATATTCCTTACTATTGTGCACCAGTGGAATGGTTGATTGATCGACTGATTGATTTTCTTTCCTTTAAATGATATTAGATGGTGAAGAAAAGTGTACAGAGAAAAGTGAACTTAAAGAAAAGCAAGAAAGTCAAAGGTCATCAGAAAAGGTTGATCAAATGTGCAAGTTCATATACTCACGTGATACATCTGACCGCATTCGAACCAGAGCCATGCTTTGCCATGTATATCATTATGCTTTACATGATCGCTGGTTTGAGGCACGCGATCTGATGCTGATGTCACATCTTCAGGAAACTATACAACATTCTGATATCCCAACACAGGTTTGCTTGGCATATTGTTTGTTATCTTTGTAATCATGTGGAAATGATAGAAATAGAATAGAAAGGCTTATCCTCTACCACTGCCTTCTACATGATCAGTGATAAGTGTTAATGGAGAAATGTATTGCAGTAATATTTTTGTGTAGAAAAATTGGCTAGCCTAAAGGAATTGTAAGAAAGAGTATGCAGTTAAACATAATGTCAGTTTGTAGATACACCCAATTGCAAAAACGTTGTCATAGAAAAATGAAATCAAAGAAAGACTATCGTCAACTCGTGGGTACGTTGTTTAGAAAGTAATCAATTAGTTATCACCTCTGGTTTTCCCACACTGAATTTTAGGAAATGATAGAAATTCATATTATAAATATACTATCCTTGTTCTGGAAACACAATACTTTTCTTGCTGTTTATTGCACTTTAGCAACAGTTATTTAAGTATATATTTAAAAACAAAACAAAAAAAAACAGCAAAACAAAATAAGCAAACAAGACAAAACAAAAAAGAAAAAAAAAAAGGAAGAAGGGAAAAAGAAGGTCTTAGCAGGATTTGAACCCGGTACCTTCGGCTTGACCCGACTTCACACAGCCACTACGCCATTGAGGATGGTCATGTGATTTAGCGAAAAGTTTCAGATTTAATGCCTTTTCCATGGAACTTCCGCCGGCAAACGATCGAGCCATAAAAACGACTCGAAGCAATGGGATGAAATAAAGGCTAATTGAAACCAGGCTACTGACAGTAAAAAACAATAAAAATGTAAACGCATTTCATGGCAATGAATCGAAAGAACATATGCGATACAAAGCCGACACAACTCCTCCGCGAAGTAGGACGCAAAACATTAGCTTATGTTTCCTTATCTGTCTTATCTCGAAGAAGAAGAAGAAGAAGAAGTGCCTTTCTTTACCATACATTTCACCAGTCCGTATTTTATAGTCCGTATTTTATACCCAGACCGCAGTCCGTTGTCCGTGTTTCATACTGACCGCCAAAAATTCATTCATACACATAACCTACTACATTACTACAAGGTAGGAGATCAAGCCAGCGTCGAAGTTGAAGGAGTCGAAGAGCAAATGCTCATCTTCTTGTCAAGTTTAATGCCTGGACGGGTCAAAGGCTTTTGAATCGTACAAATTTGAAAGATTCCTGCCTGTCTTAAATTTGGTAAGACCTCTATCCTAACCGTGCTGTAGCGCACGATGCACGCTCGCAGCGAGGAATTTGATGCTACCGAACTTCGGCGAGCGCGTGCTTCTTTGGAAACGATAGATCTTCGCGCTCTCGAGTTCGGACCCGATTAATTACGAAGTGCGTCTACTACGAGTGAGTGAGTGACTCATTTGCATATCTCAGTCCCTGCAATAACTCGTAGTACGCTCGCGCGTACCCACGAGTTAAAAAGGAAAAAGCTAAATAGCAATTAATTAGGCTAAAAAACCTAGTGAATTCTTTTGCAGCATCCAGACATGGGCGCCGTATTTACCTGTTGGAATTTGCTATTGTTTTGAAGCTGAAAAACAATAAAAAAAATTCCAGCGGGGAAATGCAACAGCTGTAAATGAATCGACACTAAGAATGAGGCTTAATTAGCCTAATTAATTCCTACTTGGCTTTTTCCTTTTTTAGTTTTCTAAGACAACATTTTTGCAATTAGGTGTATGTTTCTTGAGGCCAGTTATCTCACATCAACTAACAGTTAGTTGATTAAGCCAAATGTAAATTTCTCAATGCAACCCAACCGTTTGTAACCCTTTCTTTAAAGCAAATCCACTGAGCTCTCTTACTGAAAAGAGAGCTCTACATCTAAAACACAGCGTAAACTTGTAAGCATACCAGTTATATTGTTTGCCCTATATAGACCTCTTTCATAATGGCGGCCTACTAACGTATTCTTTTATATGTATAATAATTAGCCTTTCTGATGTCCTTGTTAGCATGTACAAACTGCAAAAGAATTCTTACTTTCAAATGAGGTCAGAAAGGCTAATTAGCATACATATAAAAGAATAGGTCATTTCCGAGTTCCAAAAGATCTCACTTTCAAAGTGAGGCTAAGTGCAAAGCCGTTGATATGAAAATGATTTTTAATTATGCTGCAAATAAAACTCATTTTCACAACAAAAGTTTCACACTTAGCCTCGTTTTGAAAGTGAGATTTTTTGGAACTCGGAAATGGCCTATTTGATAATAGGCTGCCATTATGAAAAAGGTCTATAAAGCCTTTTATGCTTTTGTCTTTACCCTACTTGGCTTGAACAAACTATAATCAGGAATAGCTAACATTTTTACTGCTGCCCTTTTAATAAGGGCTTTACATTTTATTATAAGAATGGATAATTTTTTCCTAGGCAGAGGTATATGTCCACATGTTTCTAAAAAGCTCAGTTTGTGTAGTTCTGAGCTTAGTGTGATACATGTGGTAGATAAAGCAGCAAAGCAAATGGCACTGGCTAATCTTGTGTTGAGGTTACTTAGTTGTCAAACTGTTGCATGTTTCAAGAGAGTTGGCCACAGATCTCTCACATATCTGTAGCCTTAGTAGAGAAGCATACATTACACTAGTATGTAATAAGCTCTGAAGCTCAAAGACTGAATCCATTTGCATCTGAACTTTTTGCTTGAAAAGAAACAGGGTTTGAGGCTATTCAAACCAGTTTTGGGAAGCATTTAGACAAAAAGAACCCAAATTGTCCTAAACTGCATGCAAATGAAGTTAAATTCAAGAGAAACAGTAATGCTTTTCTTCCTGCTGCAAAAATGCCGCCATGTGGGTTTTAGCATACTAGATACAAAAATTTAGCATTTTGAGAAAAAACATAGAGCAAGCTTGATCAATGTTTTTGTTTGTTTGCTTTTTTTTTTTCTGTCCATTCATTTCATTTCTCTTCCTAATCCCCCAACCTTTTTACAAGATTTAACTAGGCTTCTTTCCTGTAGGAACAAATTTGGCAATAATTCCTTAGAACGTGGAATTGCCAATGGAATGTCCATTGACATTCACCAGTCAGTATTATGAATTTTGTGTTTTGACTGCATCTCTTAGTAAAATTTGGATGTGTTGTGAAGTCTCTCTTTGTACAGTTGTGCTTCAAAGTTGAAAGTCAATGACATCACAAGTGGTACAAGAACTACTCAAATTAAGTTACCGGTATTTTATTAAATGCTCAAACTGAGCAGCAGAAAAATTATGGTGTGCCATTTCTTTTTATGGGGCTGTGATATTTAATTGTTACATTCAATAGAACGCTAAGTAATTCCAACTGCATTATCTCTTATTAGATCCTGTACAACAGAACCATGGTTCAACTTGGCCTGTGTGCCTTTAGGCATGGCATGATCAAAGATGCCCATAATGCTTTGCATGATGTGCAGTCTAGTGGAAGAGCAAAGGAACTTCTTGCACAGGTATCTAGTTCAAGCCTTTTCTTTTGAGCAGTAGAATGTCAATAGCATTATAAGTAATCAGTACACAGTTAAGTGTTGGTTGGCTTTCTTAGTGGTAATGGTTATGCTGCAGATGAGAGGTCAATACTGTGTTCACTTTACATGATACATTAATGTATGTAGTAAGCTTGATTGTCAACATACAAGGATGCCAGTACTACTTGTCACTATGAGTCTATTGTGCTCACTGTAATGTGATTTACATTAACTGATTTTCTCCACACTCAAATACTCTATCGTAGTGAACATTGTCACTGCAGATTTTTACTAAATTGGCCTTTTCTTTAAATAATGATGGTGATAAGGTCTTTTATATCATGGACAATTATTAATCCAGATACACAGAAGAATGCAATGTGGTAGGGTAAATTTCTATTTAGTGTCCTTCATGAAGAAGAAAATCTGTCTTTATGGCATGAAAAATTGTGCCAATGTACATTCCATTTCCCTTTAAGGGTCTGATGCAGCAAAGGCAGTATGAGAGAACTCCAGAACAAGAAAAGATTGAGAAGAGAAGACAGGTACTTGAAACACCAAAAATTGTGTTTTATGCTCTCTTCTTTTAATAATTATTTTTATATTAATATTGTTTAGTCGCTCATCTTGTTAACAAAGTCCTTTATTCCATAAACGTTTTATACCAAAAGCTAGCCTCCGTGCTTTTTGTTCATCCTTAAATTACGTTATCAGTGAAATCGCATTATTATGAATTGAGCAGCTCTCAGTGAATCAGCTTCAGGGCGTGCATTATTTCAAGTTATACAATATCTTTTCTTCCTGTCAGTTTGAAACCTGGCAAGAACCAGTAAGTCCATTCTGATAAAGTGAATTCTCAATAGGTTACAGTCACGTCTTCCTTAACGGACACCTCTATAAGATGGACACCTCGCTAAAATGGAGACCTAGAGTTGGTCCCTGAATTTCTTTACTGCCTTTATTTGACTCTCTTTAAGAAGGACGCCTCTCTAATACAGACACATATTGCCAGCCCCAAAGGTGTCGGTCTTAGAGGAAGTTGGCTGTCCTTGTACTTCAACACAGTCAATAATGATTTCTCTTTTCTCAATACCAGGTGCCATTCCACATGCACATAAACCTGGAGCTTCTAGAGTGTGTTTACTTGACTTCAGCAATGTTAATAGAAATCCCATGGATGGCTGGTAAGGCTGTAGCATAAGGATCCTGCTCAATTTTGGCTCGGCTATCAGCTGCTGACCAATTCCACCAGGCACTGTTGCCGCGTTGGGAATTGTTTTAACCTGAGCAAAGCACTAGTTTGCAATCAGTGCCATTGACCCAGTATTTACTACTGCCCAATAATCAAAAGGGTGCTTGGACGTAAGATTGAGATTTGATTACTCGGGCTTTAATTCAGTCACCTCTTGAAAAAATGTGACTCTTGCAAAATATCTTCAATTCTTTGGGATGTGAATGTGATTTTTTTAAGACTTTTATACAAAATTCCTCTTTTTTTGCATAATGTGCTCTACTTATTAACTGTCTTATTTTCTTTTTAGCCCATGCCTATGATTACAGACCTCGTATTTTCAGCAAGAGCTTCCACTACCAGTTACGGCAAAGTGAAAAGCAAACTCTAGTTGGTTAGTAAAATGATAATTAATCTATAGCTCGCATTTGTGTGTGAAAAAATAGAGTTGAGATGAAGTCACCTTGTGAAAAATAAGTTCATTATTTTTATTTTTACATTGTCTAGTTTATTTTGTGCAAAATTTGAGGCCTGTTTTTGTTATTGGCTGATTTAGCAACAGAACGGGAACTTCAGTTGACGACGGCGCGCGCAAATTAAACAACTGGCTTGACCAATGGCAGAGCGGCAAATTGGGCACCGGAAGTCATGTTTAGTCCTTTCCGCGCGCTTTCGCATCGTCAACTGACGTTCCCGTCCTGTTGCTAAATCAGCCTATTGTTTTGGTAATATAGGTCCACCAGAGAGCATGCGTGAACACGTAGTAGCTGCATCCAAAGCTATGAAGAAAGGAGACTGGAAACAGTGCAGTGAATACATCTTGGCTGTTAAGGTAACTGAAGTAAACATGAAACAAATATTCACAGACAGACAGACATGTAACATTATGTTTGTTACAGAAAGCAACACTGTCGTGTGAAGTCTTGTCCACATGTCTGTTGTCTGTTTATAGGTAGCCATTATGACATCTGAAGGGGGATCGTGAGGTTATCCCTATAATCTCTCCTTAAAGATAACCCACCCAACCCAGGAAAGGTTGGCCACACCACCAGGATGTACATCCCCTACTCTTTTCGAACAGAGGTGTGGGTTTTTTTACATCCCACAAAAACCATATAAGTGAAAGTGCTTTGAGACAGGACCTACGGTTTTTCGTCCTTGTTCAAGAAGATTAGACAGTCTAACCGTTTGCAGATGGCATTACAAAGGCAGCACTTTCTTCTCAGTTATTTAAAGACCCTGAGTGTTGGTCCGGCCGGGCTTTAAACCCACAGACTGGTGCTTTCCCAGCTGAACTAGCCAGGCAGCAGTTAGGTAGACAGGCGGATTCGGGTTTTAAATTCTGTTACAAGTATTTTATTCTATCTCTGTTCTGTTAGGTGTGGAAGTTATTCCGGAATACTGAACAAGTTCAGGAGATGTTGACAAGGTATTAAACACCTCCCCGGCTACTTTGTTTGTACCAAATAAGCTCCATAACCTAGTTGCTGGAATATTTCCTTCCTCTCACTGCCTGTTGGCTGCATGTAGTCCTCTTTTAATCGGTGCCAGAATTAGTATGAAGTTACCGGCGTAACTCTTTGATCTTTGGGTTCTAACAGAAGAGGAATCAGTGACTCAGAGACATGGAGGTTACAGAGACCTAACCAACAGTTGGTTGGTTACAAAAAGCAGCAAGCCTGTCTTATAGACTGTAGCAGCTCTATAATCCATTTTTTCACTATTAAAATATAGGAAAATTCAAGAGGAAAGCCTGAGAACATACCTGTTCACCTACAACAGTGTCTATGATTCATTGAGGTAAATGCTTAATCTTAACTTTTTTGTCAATTCTACAGTATGTTGATGAAAAACATATATTTTTTATTTATAAAAACTGCTTTTACTGCTCTTACTTTGAAAGATAAAAGAAAAAATTTGTTCAAAAAACATTCCCCCCCACCCCCTTCTAGGGCCAGACTTGTTTAACTCATGCATACGTGCCACACTTGAGGGTTGAAATGCCCTGACAAAAAAAAGAGAAAAAACATCCCTCCCGTATTATTGTAGATGTACGAGACAATTTGTACAAAACTCAACTTTTAATAAAGAAAACGACACGACTCGATTACATTTTTGTGCTCGCACGAAATCACGTAATCATGTTTCCCAAAGTTTCACTGCATAATATTGGGCTATCTGGGTACTTCAGTGTGCCATTGAATTATACATTGAATGGTGAAGCACAACATACGAGACGCAGTTAGGTTTTAATTGAGATGTAAATAAGTGGGCCTCTGTTTTTCAATGTAAATTATGTCTGTTCTAGGTATATTATGACTTTCCTTGGCTTTGGAGGTCGTTGAATAGTTTCACCTTATCTTTAGAATGACTGTATGATATGGGCTTTAAAACTGTATTTATCACTCAAACGGTTCTACATCTCTCATCAGTTATTGCATGTTAGGGAATTTACGTCTGACTTGCGTGTTAATTAAACCTTTTGTTGCTTTTATCATTTTGCAGTTTGTTTACATTGGCCGAGATGTTCGGTTTACCTCCTGCCGTTGTACACAGCACCATCAGCAAGATGATCATCAATGAGGAATTACAGGTTTGTATGCATTATTGCTTGCTTGGAAGGACATTGTTCTACCGAAACGTATCTATGTATTTCTTGTATTATTGGTGACGTTATCAAGTGGTGTTACAGAATTCTAAATGCTACTAGATATCCATTTTGGCAAGTACACTGTTGGAGCCGGAACAGAGTGTACATCTCAGAAATGTTCAATAGTATAGAGAGTCGCAGAAAATTACTGAAGACAGCAGGGACAATTTCGGGTGTCTGTTGTTAAGAGGTAAAGAGGCTCATCTGTACCACTGCACGAAAAATTTGATTTACACCAAATTTACTCAGTGCACCTATCGTGCTAAAAAGTGCAAACTACACAAAGGGCAAAGAAGGTAAATATCTCCTTTGCCCTCGAATTTATAACCCCATGTAAACCGGTATGCAGTTGCGGTATTTACCATCTTTGCCTTTGATTTCCTACTCGTTTGCACTTTTTGGACCATATTTGCCCCGAGCAAATCTGTGTAAATCTATTTTTAGTGCAGTGTCCATTCTTTTGGTTGTACCGCTTATTCCTCGTTACTTCCAAGATGGACCTTGAAACTTGTGCGTTATTATAATTATAATGATTGGTCACTCTTTTAAAGAGTGAATCGTTTATCAAGGGTTACACCTTCTTCTTGCAGGCCTCCTGGGATGAGCCAACACAAACAGTTATAATGCACAGAGGAGCGGAACCTTCTCTTCTCCAGAGTATGGCACTACAGCTAGCTGATAAGGTAACTAATTTACATTCTGTAAAGTGGAGTTACGGTCAAGTCTCCCGAAACCAGAGTTATCTCGCCCGAAATCTTATCTTGATTAGCAGCATCTTATAACAACTTGGTCACGCTTGTTTCGACTCGTCAAGGCTAAAAGAACAAGATATATGCCTCATTTATCGCGCTTCTTCCGTCTCATCAAGGCTTAAAGATCGAGATACACTGCACACTTATCGCGGGTTTTTTTTTTTTAGTTTTTGAGGTCTGTGGTTACATTCACCATTTTCAAGTGGACTTAAGGCCTGTTTACATGGAGTGGGGAACCCCGGTCTAGTGGGGTTAGTTTCTTTTGTTTTCACGCTCTGGGGGACACAAAACAAAAGAAACCTACCTACTAGAGCGGGGTCCCCCACTCCATGTAAACAGGGTCTTAAATGCATCTTGTTTACCCCCACAATTTTGTATAACCATTGTTACCAATTTCTCCTGGGTATTACAGCCGTCCCAAGAGAAATCGAAGACAATGGTTATGCAGAATTTTGGTGACAAACAAGGTGCATTATGGTGTATGGGAAAATAGTGAATTGTATCATTCGTGTTTATTACTCAACAACGCTAGTTAGGGATTTTAGGTAGTTACTTGGTGTTGCGGACGGGTGCAATCACCAAATGACGTCATACAAAAGATTGAAAAGACAGTGAACAGTACCCACACCACAACACAAAAGCCAACCAGCAACAGATCCCACAACACCAACTTTAGGTTTTAAGCCCCGTGCAAACGACGCAACATTGTTGGATGTTACGTGTTGCGTCCGTTTGCACACCCTGTTGCATGTTGTCGAATGTTGTTGCGCAAAGTTTGAAACCGGTCAAACTATTCAGCCAACAACTCCCAACATTTTTTTTGTACCGTGATCGCCGAAGCGTGGCGCAACAATGTTGGGTCCGTTTGCACAACTCTTCCAACATTGTTGGGGCCACGCACGCTCATTACGCATGGTTTACAAAGACTTATGGGTTGTATCCTTCCCACGATGCACTGCTGGTCCCAACGTTGTTGGGAGTTGTTGCATCCGTTTGCACACCACTGCCAACACGCACGCAACAACTCCCAACATTGTTGGCGCAACAATGTTGGGAGTTGTTGCGTCCGTTTGCACGCAGCCTTACGCTGATTAAAGAAGGGTTCAGGGTGATATGATACTTGGTTTCTTTTCATGTAGGTCAGCACACTGGTAGAAAACAATGAACGTATTTACGACACGAGACATGGAGGATTTGTTCAATTCAAGGATAGGCAAGGTACGGACCTAATTAGGCTTGTCTTTGTACGGAAAATACTGGCTTTAAAACACATCTCTAGAAACCAACTTGCACACTATCTCGAATTCTGTGGCCTGATTGGCTAATGTACGCCATTATTCCTTTCAGTAGCGAGGAGTGATCCGGTCTTTTAAGTAAAAACAAACAATGGCAAATTTCTTCAACAATTTATTTTTGCGATGTCTCTGATGATGAAGCGGATAAACTAATCAACAATGCTATCTCTAAAAGTAACTAAAGCTACCACAAAAGACGGAATGAAATTTTTTAATGGTACAAAGTGCAAAGTTCTTTGTGACAAACAACAACGCTTTCGGGAGTTCAATTTGTGTAAGCAAAGGCTTTTTTACATGCTTTCATCAAGACTTTGTGTAGAGTTGAAGGCCGTATGCTACTTAGTTTCTACTAAAACAATTAGGCTGCGCGCTCTCGTTTTCTACGAGTGAAATAGTCAACGAGGCGCGTACTTACTCAGAGAACTCAAGCTATTCGTCTGATTATTGTTAGATAGTTCTCGTTTCATTGTAAGCTTTGCTCCACTGAGATTTCATTTGCTAAAAAGAAATGTTAAATCTCCTCTTTAGGTCAAGGCAGGTATCGTCGTCAAAATCAGCAGCATTTTGACAGACAAGACAGGCCTGAAAAACAGGACAGAGGGGATCGGTACAATTGGCAAGAGAGATATGGACGGCAGTATGACAGATCTTACCAGCAACAGCAATCACAAGCATCTTACTGATATAAAAACACCAGTCAATAAACCTTGGGAACTCCTGGAATGTTTGTCTTAGACACGGCTGTGCTTTGCGATAACTGTAGGAAGCCTTAAGTATCACAATCTGTAAATCTATGATGCCAAGCCTATTGAGTATTTAGCAAAAGCGTTAGGGCCATCACACACCGTCACGCTCCTTGGTGGGAACTGCGAAGGAGGGTTGCGTGATGACCCTAATGACGGCTGCGAAGCTACATTGTAGAAGGAGACTATATGCTTGCCTGCGTGACAGTACCGAGGGAATGCTTGTTGTAACATCACACCCCTTTAGGTTTCCTGAGCAACACCGAGTTTGAGGGTACATTGGTCTGCCGGCTTGCGTGACAACCTGTCATACTGCGCCATGACTACATCCTAGCCTACATGCAGACGCTCTTAGGGCTTCGTCACGCGTTCCTTCCCGATTGCGTGACGAGCCAAAAGAGAGTCTGTCACGAGGCTAAAATTTTCCCCCATTTTAAAATTTCTGGTCGGGATTAAAGAATCTAGAGATTTGAAATGCCTTCACAGTCTGTTCGAATATTGCCGCCCCTACATTAGCCAGCGAAAGTGTAACCACGGCCTCTTAAGATCTCTGAAGAAGATGATAGGGAGAAGATAGAGGAACCTTTTGAGACAAATACCCGGGGGATGTACCCTGGATACCAGAGGTTTTGCCTTGCATACGGCGATTGAGTAGAAGGAACTGACATGCGTTTCAATCCGGGATTTTTTTACGGTAAAGACAGAAAGCACTCACTGAACGAGCGACAAGTGAAACGAGCTTTAGACAAGAGGCTTGCTAAGTGATCAATTTTTCCTGTCTTTTAGGTGATAACATAGGACTCGTAACTGCACACGAGAATATTGTTTTTGTTCCCCTACCATAATTTTTATCTGAAATGACCCACCCCTTCCCCTCAAAAAATCATGTCCCTGTTTGTTCAAAGTTGGATAGCGCTATCCACCAGATAAATCGCTATCCAATGGATAAGTATTACGAAAACTAATTGCGTTATCACCTAGATACTGATTTATCCAGTTAATAGCGCTACCCACCTTTTGAATAACTGGGGCCAGATGATTAACATCAGCGCAGGGGAGGGGGAACGGCAAACCTGATCTGTCCGCCATTTTGTCTTTTATTTTGCTGCACACACGACTGAGACGAGGCGCCTCCATTATTTTTATTGGGCGGGCAGCCCAATAAAAATTTACTCTCCGAGTCTGTATTCTGACATGTAAGGCGTCTACCCTAACAAAGATTGATTAAAAATGAAGGTCTTTCTCAAGTTTCCCAGTATTATACCTCTCTGCAAACAATGCAATTCGAATACCGTGAACCGACGTTAGTGGGGCAGGAACGCGTGACGCACCCCTAAGAACGTCTGCGGAGGCTATGGTTGCAAGATCTCTTACGTCATGTGTTTGAGCATCTCCACCTTACGCCTTAGTTCTTTACGGAGAATTGATACCATCTTCTGGTTGTTTGAAAAAGCAGTATGGTGCCCCATTTCGGTAAATTAATTAAGTTCCCCCCCCCCCCCCCCCCCCCGCCACTCAAAGGTGTTTGAAATAGATAAGCCCCAGGGGACTTATCAATTACGTGACAGAACAGTTGTCTTATCACACTAAAATAAAATCCCTGCTAGCAGGAACAACGAAATCTCGATTCTTTGCGATCGGATAGTGGCATTTTGCTTCCAAGAGTGCCCGTTATTAACGGAAAGATCTCAAAGATTTTATTTCAACGGTCACAACTACAACTTCTACATTCTGTCCCTAGAAAGTTGTACTATATAAACATCGCATTTTCTTTCTAGTAAAACCTAGCAATCGACAAGCAACTGCGATCACTGTGTATGTCTAAACTATAATTAATCACAAGCCTAAGAAAAGTCCATGAAACCGTTTCTCTCAAATTGGCGAGAAACTTAGTTATCTGCAGTTAACAAGAACTTGAAGCAACGTGCTCTACAACTTCAATTCAGTCTTGAGCTCAGCTGTGAGCTGGCTGTGACTGCTTAAGCCAAGTCTTTAGATTATAGACCGACGTAACCTGTTTAGTTAGCACTATGATCACAGTGATAGAAGCTACATATTGAAATAAATGTCGCAAGTTGGAATTACAAAATTATTAATGAGGCATCCCGGAATAGCCAAGTTAAAAACTTAGGAAGAGCGTTTACCTTTTCTTGCTTAGGTACTTTTCTTTTGTAGAGTTTTAATGTTGAGTTGGCAGTTACTGAATACGTGCTTTAGCTAAGTGCTTATGGTTGTTGAGGGTTATTTCATTCACTCTTCCAGCACAGCCCGCATCCTTCGCTTGTTACCGGAAACTACTGCCGTTTAAATGCCAGACTGAGCTAGACTGAGTATAAATGTGTTATATATATATAGTTTGCAGTTACTGAGAGCAGCTGCTACATCCAAATACCTTAAGCATCTACCTCCATTGGTAAAAGCCGATACAGTTAGACTATTTAGTTTGCTGTTCCTGTGATTGAGTGCTTCAGCCAAATGCTTTACACCTTCGTCGCGTATGAAATTGGAAGAAAGGTTTAAACTGTTTAGTTTGCAGTTTCTGTGAGTGAGTGCTTTAGCCAAATGCTTTACACCTTCGTCGCTTATGAAATTGGAAGAAAGGTTTAAACTGTTTAGTTTGCAGTTACTGTGAGTGAGTGCTTTAGCCAAATGCTTTACACCTTCGTCGCGTATGAAACTGTTAGAAAGGTTTAAACTGTTTAGATTGCAGTCACTGTGAGTGAGTGCTTGAGTCAAATGCTTTACACCTTCGTTGATAAAAACGAAAGAGTTAAGGATTAAACTGTTTAGTTTGCAGTTACTGTGAGTTAGTGCTCCAGCCAAATGCTTTACACCTTCGTTTCTTACTTTATTTAAAGAAAGGTTTAAAATGTTTAGTTTACAGTTCCTGTGAGTGAGTGCTTCAGCCAAATGCTTTACACCTTTGTTGCTTATGATATTGTGAGAAAGGTATAAAATGTTTAGTTTACAGTTACCATGAGTGAGTGCTTCAGCCAAATGCTTTACACCTTCGCTGCTTATGCTATCATTACCAGAAAGGTGTAAACTGTTTAGTTTGCAGTTACCATGAGTGAGTGCCTCAGCCAAATGCTTTACACCTTCGCCTCTTATGCTATCATTACCAGAAAGATGTAAAATGTTTAGTTTACAGTTACCATGAGTGAGTGCTTTAGCCAAATGCTTTACACTTTCGCCGCTTATGCTATCATTACCAGAAAGGTGTAAACTGTTTAGCTTGCATTTACTATGAGTGAGTGCTTCAGCCAAATGCTTTACACCTTCGCCGCTTATGCTATCATTACCAGAAAGGTGTAAACGGTTTAGTTTGCAGTTACTATAAGTGAGTGCTTCAGCCAAATGCTTTACACCTTCGCCGCTTATGCTATCATTACCAGAAAGGTGTAAACTGTTTAGTTTGCAGTTACTATAAGTGAGTGCTTCAGCCAAATGCTTTACACCTTCGCCGCTTATGCTATCATTACCAGAAAGGTGTAAACTGTTTAGTTTGCAGTTACTATGAGTGAGTGCTTCAGCCAAATGCCGCACACCTTCATCTTCAATTTCATTACCATGAAGGTTCAATCTACGAAGTTTGGCATGGTTACATTTTTTGTCACTAATTGCAAGCAGCGGCTGAATCTGTTTACAACCCAATGGCCCAAGATTGTTGTTGGTCAATTCTAAGCTTCTTACGCTGTGACTATTAAGCAAATTTACTAATCCTAAACATTCAACAGGTCCGATTTGGCAGTTACTAAAATCTGCTGCATTAAAACCGATTTCGCGCAGCTTGGTTTGTAAAATTGGATCGTCCACATCAATCTCATAAAGGCACATACTTAAGGCCACAACAAGATTGCGATCCATACTCAGTGGCCAAAAGATGAGTTTACTGCGAACCTTCAAATCAAAAACTTCATCATCGTCAAACTCTGCTTTCCGTTCCCGCCATTCATTAAACGTTTCTGTTGATAAGGGAAGAGCGTCAACAAAAATGCGTTTAAGTGATGCTTCTCGCTTTCTAAGCAGTCCAGCTACAAATTGCAGAACTACATGCCATGCACCTTGCGTCATCCTTTTGTGAACAAATTTTCGCAGTTGTTCTCCACTCTTGGTGTCGGCGACATACTTAGCAGCGAGAAATTCTTGAATGGTCAGGTGCATAAAACAGAACTGAGCTTTAGATTTTTCAAATGGACTATCTCCTGCTGAGGCGCATAAGTCAGGTAGACGATGGAGCAGGCCGCAATCCTCCAATCCTTTAACTTCCTTGGATTCAAAGATTAGTCTACCCTGTTTTATTCCTCTGAGGGCGATTTTTCCCAGTCGCTTGAAATCGTCTTTCACATAACCGGGCAGGTTCTCAAATTTCTCACGGATGAAATCAGCTTGACCCTGATATTGCTTATAACTGCGGGAGTGCTGGAAATAGAACATCTTAATGGCGATGCTGTAAATGTCAGTGAGTTTCGTGGGAAGAATCGTGGATACATTATACTTGAGTGTCTGTAGGACGTGGAGCAAGCATGTGCATATTATAAAACAGTTAACAGGAACATAGCACATGGAAAAAATGTTAAGGTTGCTGCTGATGTGTTGCCAAATTGTCCTTCCGGTACCCTCTTGTTCATCTGCTGTGAACTTGTTAACATAGTCTTCAACTTGTTCTGATGTAAATCCAAGAATTTCAACTGTTCTGTCGAAGTGGAGATGTTTAACAAATGACCCAGCATTTGGTCTTGTAGTAGTTAAAACTGTGGCGCCCCATAAAAGTTTACCCGAGGCTATCTTGTTGAACAATGCAGGGACTGACATCTTCGCGGTAACATCGTTAGGTTGATCAGAGTCTCTGCATTCAGCGATATTCTTCTTAAGTTTAAATTCGTCGACTCCATCGAAAATCAAAAGTACTTTAGTTGGGTTTTCGAGAACATATTTCCAGACAGCATCCTCATTCAGATCCGGTGAATACTCTGAAAAAGCCAGTAGTTCACGAAGGGTGAGCGGTTTCTCTATCGAGTTCATTCTCCTAAATTTAAGAAGAAAAATGGCTTCAAAGTTCAACTGGGAATTTTCTGTTTCTGTGTCTGATGCCCAGTCCCGAAGAAGCTTAATGCAAAATAAACTTTTTCCAATCCCGGGACGACCGACAACGAGAACATTTTTGTGGTGAGCATCAATAATATCGCGCGGTTGAATTAATGGTGAATTCTTATTGGGTTTGGGATATGCCTTTAATTGTTCCCGTCTGTCACCAGAGAAGTTGTAATTAACCCGGCCGCAGTGAATAATCAGATTGGTGTAAATTTGATCAATTTTTAACTCTTTGGGAAGCGTATTACCTTCACCTGGACTAGGAAGAAAGGGTAACTGAAGATCCCTGAGCTCAAGTCGTTCAGTTTCTTTTATGATATTGTCTTTCATGGCCTGGAACAGTGATTGTTGCTGATGCCTTTGCTGTTCCGGTTGAACAATGGCGAGCGATCTAAGGTGAAAAGCGTAAAATGGGAAGTCTTCCACTAACCTCCTCTTTTTCATTACACGTGTTAAGATATAGAAAATCTCCATTAAAACAAGAAACGCAAAAATTCCATTTACCCCGATCACGGCGTAAGTCCAGAAGTTTTTGGACGTTGCTCTTTGATTGTGGCATTCGTAAGTTTGAGTTTGTGTGATATTCTCAGATGGCTGGTCATTCTCCTCTAAATCACAAGTGAAGTTAGAAGGAAAGTTTTGGGGATAAAATACCGTTTTTTGCAAAGAGATACAAAGAATTCCAAGTAGGAATCTAGCAACAAGCTGAAAACAATACGCTTTGAAGAGTTTCCTTGGCGGACTTCCTTGTCGGGGTTGAAGAGGCTGCTGTTGTTGTTCGAGTTCACTAATTCTTGATTTGACGTATTGGGAGTATATTCCACAAGCAATCATAGGAATAAAGAAATTAAAAAGCACAAAAGCATATACAGGAATACTAAGTTCGTTGTATCGCTTTTCATATTGTTCGTGACACTTCCCTTGGATGAGTTCTTGGTCATCTTTTGCATCACAGTGGAACCGCAGATCGTTGTTTTCCATGTCCAAGAAGACACTCGATAAAACAACTCCAAGCACAAGCCAAAGAACATTTGCTGTAAAACTAAACTTGTTGACTGTTTTAGGCGCCAGAAGCTCTCTAAGGGATTCCATGATGTACTTTTGAGTTCAATCGAAACTGTCTGGGGCATTGGGATAAGGTGTGGCGGAAATGGATATAGTTTTACAAACAATGGCAATTTGATCCGCAAAACTTACTGGGGTTGATGGCCTTATCAAAGAGTCGGCATATGAGGATCAGTTTTAATCTGTTTGAGTTTCTGAGTTAACTGTCACGTTTCACCACTGGAGACTTCGTGTACAAGTGTATTCTTTGTTTGTACTTTTTGTTAAGCAGTGAGTGCGAAATTTGTAGTTCCCGTTTATTTGCTGACTTGTCGTTGTTTGATTTAATTGGAAAACGAAAGGTTCGATTCACGTGATTAATGATCAAGAACGAGTGATCGGTAACTTTAAACCTTATATTTTTATCTCCAGGGTCAATCGTTGTAGCGACGTTTGAGCCAGACTCTATGGTTGTCCTGTGGTCTAACCATTTAAATGAATCCTTTTCAAGCGTACTTTCATGTTTTTTCAAAGTAAATTTGGTATATGCGAATGTTTAAAACAATGTTTTTCTCTTCTTCTTCCTTTCTGGTTGGACCCTTTGTCCTTTTTCTGTATCGTGCTGGATTAGCCAGAAGAAAAAGCAGAGGAGGGCAAAGGATTAGAAGATCGGATTGTTTCATTTACCAGATGCCTAAAGTACACGTGATCCCAGTCGACTTTCAACATTCTCAAGGACTGACTATTTGACTTTTTATGGGACGGAGGGGGAGGGGGAGGGAGGTGGTGGATTTTCCAGCAAACAAACTTATAATCACACGTACACCAAAGTGTTACTAAATAAATTGATCATAGCAGAAGACTTTTGAAAAAAATCTAGCCAAAACCATAACTCCCAGCTTGAAAGTCAAGTGGTCAAACGCCTTAGCGGATACCTCTAAAACGAACACCTAGAAATGATCCTGTCTTTCGTGGGACCTGTTTCTTGACTCTATGCGGACACCGCTAAGATGTAGCCTTCGTTCCACAAGTCCCAGCGGAGTCCATTTGAGGAAGAGTCGACTACTAACAAATACAGAACCTCGAACTCACGATTATCTCGAATTCCTCGAATTTATGTGAAATTTACCCCGGTAACTCGAATTCCCCGCTAACTCGAACTATTGTTCGTTTCCCTTCAGAGTTCGAGTCGGAAAAAGAGCACGTATGTTTGGGGCACTAAAGGAGAAGCAACGACAGTATTTTTGACAGCTACGGTGTCAGGAACAGTGTACTGATCATATCCCATATTACCGTTCGGGATTGTTGCGTGCACACTTAGTTTCCGACCTTTCTCGAAACAGCTGAAAAATGTAATGTTATGTTCAACATTTGTTGGAATAGGTCAAGGTGGCTAAGTTTCTGTCCATAAGAATGTATAAATAAAGGTGGCCAATATACAGCCATCTTCATGGAACAAACTTGGTCAATAAAGGATTTACGGTTTCTTGCAAGACCAACGACGGGTATCGCGAGCTGCCGGCTCAGGTAGCAAATCAGAACACAAGAATCGTTTTATCTCGCCATTCATGGATTCAGCTGTATAAACTGAGCGATAGTAATGGGACATTTGTCGATCGACAAATGTTGAACTGCATGTTATTGATCCAGTGATGGGTAATGGGTTATTCTTGCAAAACAAATACAGAGATTTATACACTAAATTAACTGTTTATGTCAGATAATGATATCTTAGGACAGTTAAATAAAATTGATTATTTTATTCTTGTTGATTTCAGCGCAGCTTTTATACAATTCATTTGACTGAACAGTAACGACTCAATTGTGTCGTTACACCATGCAAGCCTTGAAATTCAGCATGAAAAAGCTTTTTCCCAAAGCACAAATTGCATTATATATAAATATTAAATTTGCTTTAGAAAATAAATAAAGGATAAAAAAAAATTGCTCAAATTTCTTCCTTCAATCGTTTTCTAGTTTGCATGCTTTTATGTCAAATACCTTTAAAACTCCGAAAAAATAGTATTAGCCTTTTCTGTTATTTAACTAGAACCAAATATCTTAAGATCTGTTGAGAGAAGTCGGGTAAACAATGCAGCCTTGATGCGCCAAACAAACAAAGACACAAGTGTTTAACCCTTTCACTGCCGGAGTACTTGATGGAGATTTGTAAGGTGACTCTAACTTTTGAGTCTGCGGACGAAATCTTATGATGTGACCATTCAAATGAAAGCTCTCTGCCTGTACTTACACATGGTGCTATTTATTTTTCAGAATTTCACAAAATGAAATTTGGAAATTTGGTCGAAATTTGCTTTTCGCTAAATTTGGCAGTGAAAGGGTTAAACTTCGACTTAGGCATGCCGACACAATACCGGATAGCTTTCTTTACGTGTCGGAACAAGAGAGAGTTATTTTGCTGGGACCAGCAGTAAACATGCCAGTGGAGAATCAAAGTTGCATTGTTACATAATAAGGCATTTTATTCTCATTACATGCATAAGTAACCATGCGACAACTCTCGAAAAGAGAGAGAATAGATAAGCGAGTTTAAAAGGCTAAATTGTTCGAGTCTAGAGGCGCCTGACACATTAAGTATTTTCAATACTTGGGGGCATGCCACTAAAATTAAAGCACAGAATAGAAAAGGAAAGGAAAAAAGTTATGGACGTCAAAATATTATAGAAAGCCCTAATTATTTTAATTCCCTAAAATGACATCCATCTTGAAAAGAAAAAAAAGTATAGAACCTTAAGAGGCAGTAAGAAAATTGTATGGACTTAAGAAAAAGTAATCAACGACTTTTTACTTTTCCTTTATTATTACCAGCATAGCGTTATGAGAATTCTTCTTAATTTGAGACATTTCCACAAGTAATGTCAGTACAAAAGTATGAATGTTTCATGGTGTTACTGAAACTAATGTTGGTTCATGATTGACGATGTTATAGTGCAAGTACCGTTCGGGCTTATGTGTGACATTATTTTGGGAATCACACCACTGAGGTCATCTGTAACACCAAGAAACTGTCAAAAAGCAGCAAGAGATTATACGTGAGTCCACTACATGGTATTTTATGGACAAAAGATGTCTTGGGACAAAGGCATTAAAATCGTAAAAGCTCTGAAATAGTTTGCATAAAAACTCATTATTTCAATAGCTACCAAAAAAGCAATGTGGTAATCATCTAGAGTTCTCAAATATTGGGGTTTTATGAGCGATACTTAAGATGACATGATGACATACTAACTCACTTTGGCCTCTCTGTACTCTTTGACCCATAAGGCCCTTAAAACCATTGAAGACACTAAGAAGAAGATCCTAGACTGTAAAAGCCACAAACTAAAGGCACAAGTAAGGTTTTTGCAACAGTGATTTCGTCACATGAATTTCAAGTGCAAAAGTTACCAGGCAATAATGACGACAATAACATTGGGAATGGCATGAAGCAAGGAGAAAAAAATGAACAAAATAATGCCACAAAGATTTAGATTCTTTTAAAGGCCTTCCAAAGAACAAACACACAAGAGTAACTGCATTTATGTAGTTAGCATGGAAACCATTACTATACTTAAAAGCTGATGTACTGAATATTTGCATAACACAAGTAAAAAAATCAAAAGTCCTTAAGCAATTGCCCATTGTATTGTCGTCGAGGCTGCGAGGACTTTAAATGACAGGAAACAGCAGTATTTTGGCATCAGAAAACAAGTTAAAAACTTAATTTGCTATGACATCAGTCAACAGGCAAGTAAAAAAACTATGCTCGCCAAAAACTTGTAGCAAAAACGAGACTTCATGACCATAATCACCAAGAGATTGGCTTAATAGTCTCTGAGACCCAAGATTTTCTACTACATCTCACTCTTTCAAGACACTTGTCCTGCCTTAAAAAGTGACTTCAATTTGTTATTTTTAATTTGCACAGCCTATATGCAAATTTTCCTGGTCAGAAATAAACTAAATACAAATTACAATGGCCTCACATTTTCAAAAGAAAACGAAAATCCCCAACCCAGAAAAGGAAAAAAGGGTGGTCAAAGAACATTCTTTGGTTCTGAAGCAAAAAAAAAATTCTGACAACTATTTACATCAATAATATTGTACAGCAAATTCTTTACAGCAATAAAGCAAAATATTTAGTTTTCAGGTTAGCAACACAAACAACACTTTGCATGAAAGAGGTACAGCAATACTGACCACTACTTGTTAAAAAGCATTTAAGTCGGAGAAAATAACTACTCGATTAATATTGCAAAGGAAAACGGTTTGATAAAACTCAACAACTTTTTTTCTTGGTTACAAAGTAAAGGGGACAAATAAATGAATCTGTTACCATTTCAAGCTACAAGCTACAACAGCACACCACAACATGGTTGAATAGCATGATGCTAGACTACTTAGTTTTAAGAAATTCCCATTCATATCACACAAAGTGTTGTTGATGTTTCAGGCAGGTACAAAAGTCGGACCGGATCAACTAAGACCGCCAGTCCAGGTCGGATCAACTCGGATCGACTCGGACCAACTCGGATCGAATAAAAAAATAAAAATAAAATAAAATTGGACTCGGATCAACTCGGAGCAATCAAAAAAATTAAATTAAATCAGCAAAACTGAAAGTTTAACCCATTTGGAGGGTAAAAAAAGGCCAGATCATCCTTTTTTTCTCCGTGGCTTTCAGGCGCCATTTTGTTTTAGTAGTGCCAGTTCCTCTCGGATCATGTTATAAGCTCGTGGTTGTGGTTGGACAGTAAAGAAATGATAGTTTCAGTCGCCTAGAATGTATATATTTTCTTATTTATTACACTACTGAATTATTTATGAGAAAATCATCAAAAGCCTTGTCTGTTGATCGCATTTAGATAGTTACCGAAGAGTGTTTGTTTGTTTGTTCCTGTTTTTTTTTTTTTTTTCTGCAGGACTTCTGAAACTTAATTTTAATGATACACTAGTGAGCAGCACACATACATTTCCAGTGAACAATTTCAACTTGGAAGGAGGAGAAACCATGCTCGCCCAGGACAAAGGAAATTTCCATGCCCACGGCAAGAATCGAACTCGCGACCCTCCGGTTCAGTGGGTGGAACGTCCGATTTTCGTGTAGTATTCGGAGGGTCGTGAGTTCAATTCTCGCCTCGGGTACGTAAAATTTTCTTTGTCCCGGGCGAGCATGGTTTCTCCTCCCTCCTAGTTGAAAATGTTCACTGGAAGTGTATGTGTGCTGCTCACTAGTGTATCATTAAAATTAACAAAAATAAAAATAAAATTAATTTACGCAACCACGAGTTCGTGAGAAAAAAAACAAAATGGCGGGTGAAAGTTGAGAGATACCGACTGATTTTATTTTTCTTTTTATAATCCGAGTTTTTTTTTTTTTATGATCCGAGTTGATCCGAGTCCAGTTTTATTTTATTTTTATTTTTTTATTCGATCCGAGTTGGTCCGAGTCGATCCGAGTTGGTCCGACCCGGACTGGAGGTCCGAGTTGATCCGGTCCGACCTTTGTACCTGCCTTTGATGTTTCTGATGTTTACTCCATTGATGGAAAAACATAACATTGTAGCACATTTTTGATAATGATAAAAAAACTACAACCTGATCAATTTTTGAGGACAAAACAAAAATTTGTTAAACTGGTTCCTAACTTAAAGGTCTATTTTGAAACAAGTAGTCGTCTACATTAAATCAAGATAGCTACTCCTAAATCACCAGCTCAAAATTAAATCCCGAAGTCTACTACTGCATCACTCATTTCTACAATGGCTTTGGCCATCCCCTCTTCCCAAAAACTTCATCCCCAGCATGAAAACAACAAATTAATAAATATTTTTATGTAAGTATCCTATAAAAATTTGGCAAATGTTGGAATTCTTGAAAACAAAGCATTATTTGTTTCTTTGATTAAATATAAAAATGAATGGTGAACCTAAAGTACCCATTCTTCAAATACATTTTATTCATCTTAAAATTATTTTATCTTACATTAACTGATGATTTGAGGATTAAGGAAGCAAGAAAATGCCTGGGATATACTAGGAAGGGGTGGGCTAAGTATGAATTGACTGATGCATTGAATAAGACTACTAAACACTGATGATAAATGTTACCACAACTGTGGGGAGCTGTGCTGATCTGGCTGAGGAGCAACACCAGAACTAAAAACAAAACAACAGAACTTTATCAAAAATTGTTATTATCATTATTATAGATACACAAACATCCCCCAAATTGACTTAAAGCCATCTAAATAACATGCATTTTCAAATGAATAAAAAACAATAATATTCACCGAAGGAATTGCAGGGCTCCTTGTGTGCCCTTTTGCTAGTGTTGCTTTGCATTGTAGCTTTGCTTGCTGATCGTAGCGGACCAATGTTTGCCTACTTGCGGCGCGAATCATTGCGGATCCTTGCAACAGTTCCCGCAACACCAAGAAACACCGGGACTTAGGAACCTTTGGTTTTATGCTGATTAAAGAAGGGTTCAGGGTGATTTGATACTTGGTTTCTTTTCATGTAGGTCAGCACACTGGTAGAAAACAATGAACGTATTTACGACACGAGACATGGAGGATTTGTTCAATTCAAGGATAGGCAAGGTACGGATCTAATTAGGCTTGTCTTTGTACGGAGAATACTGGCTTTAAAAGACATTTGCACACTGTCTCGAATTCTGTTGTCTGATTGGCTAATGTACTCATTCATTTCAATAGTGAGGAGTGAGCCGGCGTTTTTAGTAAAAACAAAACAATGGCAAACTTCTTCAACAATTGATTTTTGCGATGTTTCAAGTAAATGAAAAAATACCTAAAGCTGCCCCAAAATGCGGGATGAAAATTCTTAATGGTTTTTTGTGACAAACAAACAACGTTTTCGGGAGTTCATGTTTTCATTAAGACTTTGTATAGAGTTGAAGGCAGTATGCTACTTCCTTCCTACCAAAACAATTAGCCTGCTCGCTCTCGTTTTCTGCGAGGGAAATAGTCAACGAGCCGCCTTGTTACTCAGAGAACTCAAACTATTGGTCTAATTATTGTTAGATGGTTCTTTTTCCTTTGTAAGCCTTGCTCCACTGAGATTTCATTTTCTAAGAGGAAATGTTAAATCTCCTCTTTAGGTCAAGGCAGGTATCGTCGTCAAAATCAGCAGCACTTTGACAGACAAGACAGGCCTGAAAAACAGGACAGAGGGGATCGGTACAATTGGCAGGAGAGATATGGACGACAGTATGACAGATCTTACCAGCAACAGCAGTCACAAGCATCTTACTGATAATAAAAACACAAGTCAATAAACTTTGGGAACTCCTGTAATGCTTGTCTTACAACCTCATCCCCAGGGCTTTTCCCTTAAAAAATGGGTGGGGCGCCCCACCCATTTTTCAAGGGAAAAGCCCTGGGGACGAGGTTGCTTGTCTTGGACACCGCTGTGCTTTGCGGAAACTGTAGGAAGCCTTAAAGTATCACAATCTATGAATCTATGATGCCAAGCCTATTAAGTATTAAGCAAATGATTGCTATTATTGTATTAAGCTATGATTCCTATGTCTCCTAAACTCAAACGTAAGTCACCAGGGGCCATTATCGTCTGCTAGAGCACAGCCTTGATAAGAAGAAGCGTTAGACGGCTGCCAACTCCTTTTCTGTGAGTCAAGAGGCCAACCTGCCATGGCGAGACTAGGGCGAGCGAACGAGCAGAGTAGAAACTGGGAGAGAGTTGGGAAAAAAGGGGAACCTCAAAGACCCTCTATCTCTTCTAACCCTTTTCACAGTTTCCTTCGTTGCGCTTGCCTTTAATATGTTGCAATTCTCCTACGCGTTAGGGCCATCATGCACCGTCACGCGCCTCAGTGGGGAGGAGTGTTGCGTGATGACCCTAATAACGGCTGCGAAGCTACATTGTAGAAGGAGACTCTGTGCTTGCCTGCGTGACAGTACGGAGGGAATGCTTGGTGTAACACCACACCCTTCTAGTTTAAAGAATTTAGGTTTCCTGAGCGACACCTAGTTTGAGGGTACGTTGGTCTGCCGGCTTGCGCGACAATCAGCAGGTAGCATACTGCGCCATGATTACATCCTAGCCTACCACGCAGACGTTCTTAGGGCTTCGTCACGCGTTCCTTCCCGATTGCGTGACGAGCCAAAAGAGAGTCTGTCACGAGGCTAAAGTTGTCCCCCATTTTAAAATTTCTAGTCGTGATTAAAGAATGTAGAGATTTGAAATGCCTTCACAGTCTGTTCAAATATTGCCGCTCCCACAGTAGCCAGCGAAAGCGTAACCAAGGCCTCTGAAGATCTCTGAAGAAGATGATAGGGAGAAGATAGAGGAACCAATTGAGACAAATCCCCGGGGGATGTACCCTGGATACCAGAGGTTTTGCCTTGCATGCGGCGATTGAGTAGAAGGAACTGACATGCGTTTCAATCCGGGATTTTTTACGGTAAAGACAGAAAGCACTCAGTGAACGCGCGACAAATGAAACGAGCTTTAGACAACAGGCTTGCTAAGTGATCAATTTTTCCTGTCTTTTAGGTGATAACATAGGACTCATAATTACACACGAGAATATTGTTTTTGTTTACCTACCATAATTTTTATCTGAAATGACCCACCCCTTCCCCTCAAAAAATCATGCCTCGGTTGTTCAAATGTTGGATAGCGCTATCCACCGGATAAATCGCTATCCAATGGATAAGTATTACGAAAACTAATTGCGTTATCACCTAGATACTGATTTATCCAGTTGATAGCGCTACACACCTTGTGAACAACTGAGGCCAGATGATTAGCATCAGCGCAGGGGAGGGGGGACGGGAAACCTGATCCGTCCGCCATTTTGTCTTTTTGCTGCACAGACGAGGCGCCTACAATTTTTTGATTGGGCGGGCAGCCCAGTAAAAGTTTACTCTTTGAGTCTGTATTCTGACAAGTAAGGCATCAACCCTAACAAAGATTGATTAAAAATGAAGGTATTTTTCAAGTTTCCCAGTCTTATACCTCTCTGCAAACAATGAAATTCGAATACCGTGAATCCTCTATTAAACCGCCCTCTCAAATAAGCCCTCCCTCTCTAATAAGACCCCCTTTTTTCAGGGTAGGAAGGTTATTTTAAAGGGAAAGGTTCACGGTTCAGCGCATGCTCATTTATCCAAATGCTGTTTTTCTGCCGGGATATCGTCTATGCAAGCAATATGATCATGTCATAATGTTGTCAAAGAACCAATCTGCACACTCCCCTGGCAGTCACTTGCACTTGATCAACTTAAATATTTGCAAATAGCTGTGAATTAATCAACCATGAAATAAAACCTTTGGGTCAACAATGAATTCAACGTTGGTAGTATTGGCATAAGCCACTTATTTTTTCTGCAATTTTAGTACTCCTCCATCCTACTTCAGGTTACTCTGAAATACACTTCTACTTTGAAATACACTCTGAGATCGCTGAGATACATGTGAGTGGGATTATTAACCGAGGAATTAATAATAAATTGGAATAAAGTAATTTGATTAATGAGCATGCGCTTAACTGAGAACCTGTCCCTTTAAAGCCTTCCCTCTCTTTAAAGCCCCCCCCCTCCCCTCCCTCCTTATTCCTCACTACCAAATAAAAAAAGATGGGCTGATTCATATGGATATGCTGGAAGTTCCAATTTGTTTTGATCCTTGGTTGGGAGGCTATGGCTGCAAGATCTCTTACGTCGTGTGCTTGAGCATCTCCACTTCGCGCCCTAGTTCTTAACGGAGAATTGATACCATCTTCTGGTTGTTTGAAAGAGCAGTCCCCCCCCCCCCCCCCCCCCCCCCCACCCCTAACCTCTGCCACTCAAACGTGCATATTTGAAATGAATGAGCCCCGGGCGGGCCTTATCAATTATGTGACAGAACAGTTGTCATATTACACCAAAAAAATCCCTGCTAGCAGGAACAACGAAATCTCAATACCTTTCGATCGGATAGTGGCATTTTGGTTCAAAGAGTGCCCATTATTAACGGAAAAATCTCAAAGATTTTATTTGAACGGTTACAACTACACCTTCTACATTCTGTCCCTAGAAATGACAGTTCTGTAGTTGTACTATATAAACATCGCATTTTCTTTCTAGTAAAACCTAGCAATCGACAAGCAACTGCGATCACTGTGTATGTCTAAACTATAATTAATCACAAGCCTAAGAAAAGTCCATGAAACCGTTTCTCTCAAATTGGTAAGAAGCAACGTGCTCTACAACTTCAATACTTCAGTCTTGAGCTGGCTGTGACTACTTAAACCAAGTCTTTAGATTATAAACCGAGGCAAACTGTTAGTAAGCACTATAATCACAGTAACAGAAGCCACATATTGAAATAAATGTCGCAAGTTGGAATTACAAAATTAATAATTTAAAAGGCAATGATTGTAGGCATTCCTGAATACCCAAGTTAAAACTTAGGAAGAGCGTTTACCTTGCTTAGGTACTTTTGTTTTGTAAAGTTTTAATGTTGAGTTGGCAGCTACTGAGGTCGTTTGCTTTAGCCAAGTGCTCATGGTTGTTGAGGTTTATTTCATTCACTCTTCCAGCACAGCCCGCATTCTTCGCTTTTTACTGGAAACTACCGCCTGTTTAAAATGTGTAGTTCGCAGTTAATGTGAGCAGCTGCTTCAGCCAAATACCTTAATACACCTCGATGTCTATCGCTAAAAGGACCTATAGTTAGACTGTTTAGTTTGCAGTTACTGAGAGTGAGTGCTTCAGCCAAATGCTTTACACCTTCTTCGTTTATGCTATTACGAGAAAGGTTTAAACTTTTTAGTTTGCAGTTACTGTGAGTGAGTGCTTCAGCCAAATGCTTTACACCTCCGTCCTGTATGAAATTGGAAGAAAGGTTTAAACTGTTTAGTTTGCAGTTATTGTGAGTGACTGCTTCAGCCAAATGCTTTACACCTTCTTCTTTTATGAAATTGGAAGAAAGGTTTAAACTGTTTAGTTTGCAGTTACTGTGAGTGAGTGCTTCAGCCAAATGCTTTACACCTCCGTCCTTTATGAAATTGGTAGAAAGGTTTAAACTTTTTAGTTTGCAGTTACTATGAGTAAGTGCTTCAGGCAAATGCTTTACACCTTCTTCTTTTATGAAATTGGAAAAAAGGTTTAAACTGTTTAGTTTGCAGTTACTGTGAGTGAGTGCTTCAGCCAAATGCTTTAAACCTCCGTCCTTTATGAAATTGGTAGAAAGGTTTAAACTTTTTAGTTTGCAGTTACTATGAGTAAGTGCTTCAGGCAAATGCTTTACACCTTCATCTTCAATTTCATTACCATGACGGTTCAATCTGCGAAGTATGGCATCGTTACATTTTTTGTCACTAATTGCAAGCAGCGGCTGAATCTGTTTACAACCCAATGGCCCAAGATTGTTGTTGGTCAATTCTAGGTATAATAAGCTGTGACTATTAAGCAAATTTACTAATCCTAAACATTCAACAGGTCCGATTTGGCAGTTTCTAAAATCTGCTGCATTAAAACCGATTTGGCGCAGCTTGGTTTGTAAAATTGGATCTTCCACATCAATCTCATAAAGGCACATACTTAAGGCCACAACAAGATTGTGATCCATACACAGTGGCCAAAAGATGAGTTTACTGCGAGCCTTCAAATCAAAAACTTCATCATCGTCAAACTCTGCTTTCCATTCCTGCCATTCATTAAACGTTTCTGTTGATAAGGGAAGAGCGTCAACAAAAATGCGTTTAAGTGATGCTTCTCGCTTTCTAAGCAGTCCAGCTACAAACTGCAGAACTACATGCCATGCACCTTGTCTGATCCTATAGTGAACAAATTCTCGCAGTTCTTCTCCACTCATGGTGTCGGCGACATGCTTAGCAGCGAGAAATTCCTGAATGGTCAGGTGCATAAAACAGAACTGAGCTTTAGGTTTTTCAAATGGACTATCTGCTAGAGCGCATAAATCAGGTAGACGATGGAGCAGGCCGCAATCCTCCTATCCTTCAACTTCTTTGGATTCAAAGATTAGTCTACCCTCTTTTATTCCTATGAAGGCGATTTCTCCCAGCCTCTTGAAATCCGCTTTCACTCCATCGGGCAGGTTCTCAAATTTCTCACGGATGAAGTCAGCTTGACCCTGATATTGCTTATAATTGCGGGAGTGCTTGAAATAGAACATCTTAATGGCGATGCTGTAAATGTCAGTGAGTTTCGTGGGAAGAATCGTGGATACATTAGACTTGAGTGTCTGTAGGACGTGAAGCAAGCATGTGCATATTATAAAACAGTTTACAGGAACATAGCACATGGAAAAAATGTTAAGGTTGCTGCTGATATGTTGCCAAATTGTCCTTCCGGTACCCTCTTGTTCACATGCTGTGAATTTGTTAACATAGTCTTCAACTTGTTCTGATGTAAATCCAAGAATTTCAACTGTTCTGTCAAAGTCGAGATGTTTAACAAATGACACAGCAGTTGGTCTTGTAGTAGTTAAAACTGTGGCGCCCCCTAAAAGTTTACCCGAGGCTATCTTGTTGAACAATGCAGGGAATGACATCTTCGCAGTAACATCGTTAGGTTGATCAGAGTCACTGCATTCAGCGATATTCTTCTTAAATTTCATTTCGTCGACCCCATCGAAAATCAAAAGTACTTTAGTTGGGTTTTCGAGAACATATTTCCAGACAGCATCATCCTTCACATCCGGTGAATACTCTGAAAAAGCCAGTAGTTCACGAAGGGTGAGCGGCATCTCTATCGAGTTCATTCTCCTAAATTTAAGAAGAAAAACGGCTTCAAAGTTCAACTGGGAATTTTCTGTTTCTGTATCTGATGCCCAGTCCCGAAGAAGCTTAATGCAAAATAAACTTTTTCCAATCCCGGGACGACCGACAACGAGAACATTTTTGTGGTGAGCATCAATAATATCCCGCGGTTGAATTAGCGGTGAATTCTTATTGGGTTTGGGATATACCTTTAATTGTTCCTGTCTGTCACTAGTGAAGTCGTATTTAACCCTGCCTTCGTGAATAATCAGATTGGTGTAAATTTTGTCGACTTTTAAGTCTTTGGGAAGCGTATTGCCTTCACCTGGATTAGAACGAAAGGGTGATTGAAGATCCCTGAGTCGTTCAGTTTCTTTAATGATGTTGTCTTTCATGGCCTGGAATGGTGATTGTTCCTGAAGCAGCGGTGCTTGTTGCTGATGCTGCGGTGATTGTCGCCGTTGCTGCAGTGGTTGTTGCGGAAGTAGCGGTTCTTGTTGCTGATGCTGCGGTGGTTGTCGCTGCGACAGCGGTGGTTGTTGCTGATGCTGCGGTGATTGTTGCTGACGCTGCGGTGATTGCTGCTGTAGCAGCAATGATTGTTGGCATTGTTCTGAATGCCTTTGCTGCTCCGGTTGAACACTGGCGTGTGATCTAAGGTGAAAAGCGTAAAATGGGAAGTCTTCCACTAACCTCCTTTTTTTCATTACACGTGATAAGATATAGAAAATCTCCATTAAAACGAGAAACGCAAAAATTCCATTCACAACGATCACGGCGTAAGTCCAGAAGTTTTTGTACGTTGCTCTTTGATTGTGGCACTCGTAAGTTTGAGTTTGTGTGATATTCTCAGATGGCTGGTCTTTCTCCATTAAATCACAAGTGAAGTTAGAAGGAAAGTTTTGGGGATAAAATACCGTTTTTTGCAAGGAGATACAAAGAATTCCAAGTAGGAATCTAGCAACAAGCTGAAAACAATACGCTTTGAAGAGTTTCCTTGGCGGACTTCCTTGTCGGGGTTGAAGAGGCTGCTGTTGTTCTTCGAGTTCACTAATTCTCGACTTGACGTATTGGGAGTATATTCCACAAGCAATCATAGGAATAAAGAAATTAAAAAGCACAAAAGCATATACAGGAATACTAAGTTCGTTGTATCGCTTTTCATATTGTTCGTGACACTTCCCTTGGATGAGTTCTTGGTCATCTTTTGCATCACAGTGGAACCGCGGTTCGTTGTTTTCCATGTCCAAAAAGACACTTGATAAAACAACTCCAAGCACAAGCCAAAAAACATTTGCTGTAAAACTAAACTTGTTGACTGTTTTAGGCGCTAGAAGCTCTCTGAGGGATTCCATGATGTACTTCTGAGTTCAATCGAAACTGTCTGGGGCATTGGGATAAGGTGTAGCGGAAATAGATATAGTTTTACAAACAATGGCAATTTGATCCGCAAAACTTACTGGGGTTGATGGCCTTATCAAAGAGTCGGCATATGAGGATCAGTTTTAATCTGTTTGAGTTTCTGAGTTAACTGTCACGTTTCACCACTGGAGACTTTGTGTACAAGTGTATTCTTTGTTTGTACTTTTTGTTAAGTAGTGAGTGCGAAATTTGTAGTTCCCGTTTATTTGCTGACTTGTCGTTGTTTGATTTAATTGGAAAACGAAAGGTTCGATTCACGTGATTAATGATCAAGAACGAGTGATCGGTAACTTTAAACCTCATATATTTATCTCCAGGGTCAATCGTTGTAGCGACGTTTGAGCCAGACACTATGGTTGTCCTGTGGTCTAACCATTTAAATGAATCCTTTTCAAGCGTACTTTCATGTTTTTTCAAAGTAAATTTGGTATATGCGAATGTTTAAAACAATGTTTTTCTCTTCTTCTTCCTTTCTGTTTGGACCCTTTGTCCTTTTTCTGTATCGTGCTGGATTAGCCAGAAGAAAAAGCAGAGGAGGGCAAAGGATTAGAAGATCGGATTGTTTCATTTACCAGATGCCTAAAGTACACATGATCCCAGTCGACTTTCAACATTCTCAAGGACTGACTATTTGACTTTTTATGGGACGGAGGGGGAGGGGGAGGGGGGTGGTGGATTTTCCAGCAAACAAACTTATAATTACACGTACACCAAAGTGTTACTAAAAAAATTGATCATAGCAGAAGACTTTTGAAAAAAATCTAGCCAAAACCATAACTCCCAGCTTGAAAGTCAAGTGGTCAAACGCCTTAGCGGATACCTCTAAAACGGACACCTAGAAATGATCCTGTCTTTGGTGGGTCCTGTATCTTGACTCTATGCAGACACCGCTAAGATGTAGCCTTCGTTCCACAAGTCCCAGCGGAGTCCATTTGAGGAAGAGTCGACTACCAACAAATACAGAACCTCGAACTCAGAATTATCTCGAATTCCTCGAATTTATGTGAAATTTACCCCGGTAACTCGAATTCCCCGCTAACTCGAACTGTTGTTCGTTTCCCTTCAGAGTTCGAGTCGGAAAAAGAGCACGTATGTTTGGGGCACTAAAGGAGAAGCAACGACAGTATTTTTGACAGCTACGGTGTCAGGAACAGTGTACTGATCATATCCCATATTACCGTTCGGGATTGTTGCGTGCACATTTTTCCGACCTTTCTCGAAATAGCTGAAAAATGCAATGTAATGTTCAACATTTGTTGGAATTGGTCAAGGTGGCTAAGTTTCGGTCCATAAGAACGTAAAAACACACGAGGCCAATATACAGCCATCTTCATGGAACAAACTTGGTCAATAAAGGATTTACGGTTTCTTGCAAGACCAACGACGGGTATCGCGAGCTGCCGGCTCAGGTAGCAAATCAGAACACAAGAATCGTTTTATCTCGCCATTCATGGATTCAGCTGTATAAACTGAGCGATAGTAATGGGACATTTGTCGATCAACAAATGTTGAACTGCATGTTATTGATCCAGTGATGGGTAATGGGTTATTCTTGCAAAACAAATACAGAGATTTATACACTAAATTAACTGTTTATGTCAGATAATGATATCTTAGGACAGTTAAATAAAATTGATTATTTTATTCTTGTTGATTTCAGCGCAGCTTTTTTACAATTCATTTGACTGAACAGTAACGACTCAATTGTGTCGTTGCACCATGCAAGCCTTGAAATTCAGCATGAAAAAGCTTTTTCCCAAAGCACAAATTGCATCATATATAAATATTAAATTTGCTTTAGAAAATAAATAAAGGATAAAAAAAAAATTACTCAAATTTCTTCCTTCAATCGTTTTCTAGTTTGCATGCTTTTATGTCAAATACCTTTAAAACTCCGAAAAAATAATATTAGCCTTTTCTGTTATTTAACTAGAACCAAATATCTTAAGATCTGTTGAGAGAAGTCGGGTAAACAATGCAGCCTTGATGCGCCAAACAAACAAAGACACAAGTGTTTAACCCTTTCACTGCCGGAGTACTTGATGGAGATTTGTAAGGTCACTCTAACTTTTGAGTCTGCGGACGAAATCCTATGATGTGACCATTCAAATGAAACCTCTCTGACTGTACTTACACATGGTGCTATTTATTTTTCAAAATTTCACAAAATGAAATTTGGAAATTTGGTCGAAATTTGCTTTTCGCTAAATTTGGCAGTGAAAGGGTTAAACTTCGACTTAGGCATGACGACACAATACCGGATAGCTTTCCTTACGTGTCGGAACAAGAGAGAGTTATTTTGCTGGGACCAGCAGTAAATATGCCAGTGGAGAATCAAAGTTGCATTGTTACATAATAAGGCATTTTATTCTCATTACATGCATAAGTAACCATGCGACAACTCTCGAAAAGAGAGAGAATAGATAAGCGAGTTTAAAAGGCTAAATTGTTCGAGTCTAGAGGCGCCTGACACATTAAGTATTTTCAATACTTGGGGGCATGCCACTAAAATTAAAGCACAGAATAGAAAAGGAAAGGAAAAAAGTTATGGACGTCAAAATATTATAGAATTTTTTCATGAGCCCTAATCATTTTAATTCCCTAAAATGACATCCATCTTGAAAAGAAAAACAAATAATTTATAGAACCTTAAGAGGCAGTAAGAAAATTGTATGGACTTAAGAAAAAGTAATCAACGACTTTTTACTTTTCCTTTATTATTACCAGCATAGCGTTATGAGAATTCTTCTTAATTTGAGACATTTCCACAAGTGATGTCAGTACAAAAGTATGAATGTTTCATGGTGTTACTGAAACTAATGTTGGTTCATGATTGACGATGTTATAGTGCAAGTACCGTTCGGGCTTATGTGTGACATTATTTTGGGAATCACACCACTGAGGTCATCTGTAACACCAAGAAACTGTCAAAAAGCAGCAAGAGATTATAAGTGAGTCCACTACATGGTATTTTATGGACAAAAGATGTCTTGGGACAAAGGCATTAAAATAGTAAAAGCTCTGAAATAGTTTGCATAAAAACCCATTATTTCAATAGTTACCAAAAAAGCAATGTGGTAATCATCTAGAGTTCTCAAATATTGGGGTTTTATGAGCGATACTTCAGATGACATGATGACATACTAACTTACTTTGGCCTCTCTGTACTCTTTGACCCATAAGGCCCTTAAAACCATTGAAGACACTAAGAAGAAGATCCTAAACTTTAAAAGCCACAAACTAAAGGCACAAGTAAGGTTTTTGCAACAATGATTTCGTCACATGAATTTCAAGTGAAAAAGTTACCAGGCAATAGCGACGACAATAACATTGGGAATGGCATGAAGCAAGGATAAAAAAATGAACAAAATAATGCCACAAAGATTTAGATTCTTTTAAAGGCCTTCCAAAGAACAAACACACAAGAGTAACTGCATTTAAATAGTTGGCATGGAAGCCATTACTATACTTAAAAGCTGAGGTACTGAATATTCGCATAACACAAGTAAAAAAATCAAACGTCCTTAAGCAATTGCCCATTGTATTGTCGTCGAGGCTGCGAGGACTTTAAAAGACAGGAAACAGCAGTGTTTTGGCATCAGAAAACAAGTTAAAAACTTAATTTGCTATGACATCAGTCAACAGGCAAGTAAAAAAACTATGCTCGCCAAAAACTTGTAGCAAAAACGAGACTTCATGACCATAATCACCAGGAGATTGGCTTAATAGTCTCTGAGACCCAAGATTTTCTACTACATCTCACTCTTTCAAGACACTTGTCCTGCCTTAAAAAGTGACTTCAATTTGTTATTTTTAATTTGCATAGCCTATATGCAAATTTTCCTGGTCAGAAATAAACTAAATACAAATTACAATGGCCTCACATTTTCAAAAGAAAATGAAAATCCCCAACCCAGAAAAGGAAAAAAGAGTGGTCAAAGAACATTCTTTGGTTCTGAAGCAAAAAAAAATTCTGACAACTATTTACATCAATAATATTGTACAGCAAATTCTTTACAGCAATAAAGCAAAATATTTAGTTTTCAGTTTAGCAACACAAACAACACTTTGCATGAAAGAGGTACCGCAATACTGACCACTACTTGTTAAAAAGCATTTAAGTCAGAGAAAATAACTACTCGATTAATATTGCAAAGGAAAACAGTTTGATAAAACTCAACAACTTTTTTTCTTGTTTACAAAGTAAAGGGGACAAATAAATGAATCTGTTACCATTTCAAGCTACAAGCTACAAGAGCACACCACAACATGGTGTTAATGACAAGTAAAATAGATTGAATAGCATGATGCAAGACAACTTTGTTTTAAGAAATTCCAATTCACATCACACAAAGTGTTGTTGATGTTTACACCACTGACGGAAAAACATAACATTGTAGCACACTTTTTTACAACCTGATCAATTTTTGAAGACAAAACAAAAATTTGTTAAATAGGTTCCTAACTTAAAGGTCTATTTTGAAACAAGTAGACATCTACTTTAAATCAAGATAGCTACTCCTAAATCACCAGCTCAAAATGCTGAAGTCTACTACTGCATCACTCATTTCTAGCTTTGGCAATCCCCTCTTCCCAAAAAGGTCATCCCCGGCATGAAAAAACAAATCAATAAATATAATTTTTTATGCAAGTATCCTATAAAAATTTGGCAAACGTTTGCCTGCGTGCAGACGTCTCCTATTTCCTTTGTTGCGTGCAACAATGTTCTTGAAAAAAAAAAAGCATTTTTTGGTGAACCTAAAGTACCCATTCTTCAAATATATTTTATTCATCTTAAAATTACTTTATCTTACATTAACTTATGATTTGAGGATTAAGGGAGCAAGAAAATGCCTGGGATATACTAGGAAGGGGTGGGCTAAGTATGAATTGACTGATGCATTGAATAAGACTACTAAACACTGATGATAAATGTTACCACAACTGTGGGGAGCTGTGCTGATCTGGCTGAGGAGCAACACCAGAACTAAAAACAAAACAACAGAACTTTATCAAAAATTGTTATTATCATTATTAAAGATACACACACATCCCCCAAATTGACTTAAAGCCATCTAAATAACATGCATTTTCAAATGAATAAATAACAATAATATTCACTGAAGTGGAGGTGGCTAGTGGTGGATATTTACTGAGCAGCAGTATGTTAGTATATACTGAAACAGTGAGATAATTGAGCACAAAAATGATGGTTTTTAACTAATTTACTGCTGCCAACGATTACAATTTTGGCACTCAAATGACCCAATGGCTATCACATTTTCTTGCAAACACATAAAACTAATGTAGGCATTTGTTCAGCTGTTGTGGAAGGAGTTATAAATTCTTTCTGTATTTGAAACCACACTGGAAAAAAACTATTAAAGTTAGCTTTAAGTGTATTTATGAACATGTCAGCTAAATAAAGAAATACGACTTAATTTGCATTTGTAAACAAAAAACTATACTTTATACAAATAACAATACTTTAAACACAGGATACTCTGAATGTGGATACGAAACTCTGGGGGTCTAAGTACATGTATTTCTTAAAGTTAGTTCTACCAAAAAAAAAATAAATAAATGAAATACGATAAAAAATGCACTTTATTTGAGTGTCAATACATTTAGCATGAAAGTACTTATTGGCAACACTATTTTTATGTCTCCTACTGGAGAAGGGACCCCCATTATACGTGGTCATCAGAGCCACATGAAGGTCTACCTGTTTGTAGGGCAAAGGAAGTACCTTCATTTCTCAGTTATTTTAAGACTCTGAGTACTGGTCCCGCCCCAGGAATTGAACCCGCGAACCCCCATTTCGAAGTCAAACGCTCTGCCAACTGAGCTAACCCTGCCAACTCAGTTGATTGGGTCAAATGGCCACCATCATTAGGTAAACGACTAACGGCTAAAACTCAAGGCAACAGCTTTTCAATCTGTTTATGGTGGTAATTTGACTCTATCAAATGAGTTGATAGACCCAATTAATTTTGTTGGATCTTGTTTGAGAACATTAAATTGTTTTCTAAGCTCACCTTTGAAAGCTTTTAAAAGAAGGAGAAGCTACATTGATGCATAAAGGAACTGAATTATGATGACGACTTGTTATAAACTTGTAAAGTGATTCTGTAATAAGAAAGAGAAACAAAGGCCAATTTAACAATCTTCTTTTAACAAATTTAGAAGCAAAAAAGACAAAAGTCACAAAAAATATTTTTACAAACCTTTTACGTGAGATACCATATAAAGATTTGTTTCATAGCTGTCATCAAATTTTGATGGACAAATCGGCTCAAAATCTGTATGAAAGGATGTATTATTTAGCAACTTGTTTTAAAAGAATTTTATTTCAGTAAAAAAGAGCCCACGAGCAAGTGAATAGGTACTTATGCAAACTGCAAGCATGAAAAAGAAAACAAGTGATGAAATCACAAAAACTACATTTAAGAAATTATGGGGTTGTTTAACATATCCAGATTGAACAAGAAGAAAACATCCACTTGCTAAAAATTTGCCTCTTAGTGCAAATTGGTGGGGAGTTAGTTATAAGCACCGTCATGCTCTGGTGACTCCATATAAATCCTTCTAAAACAGGCCTGGACCGTAAACGTTACAATCCAATCTCCCCACCAATTTACACTAACAGACTGATTTTTGGCAAGGGGGCTTTTCCATCTTGCTCTTAAGTTCTGAATATGCTAACAAATCTCATAATTGAACAAATTTGAGTTTTTGTGATGTCACACTTCTTGACTCTATACTACACTGTGACCATCAAATTGTTACTATCAGTCAAGCTTACCAGAGACGTATTGTCTGCCAGCAGGTGTGGTATGACAACACTTGCACATGCAAGTGTGAAATCTTAATCTTCCTTCATCAAGGTAAGGGTGTGACAAAGCATCTGTACAAGATATTCTCTTTTTCTACAATGAAGATAAAACAGAATATTTTTAACTTCTTCTGACTAATTATAAATAGTATTAAAAGAAACATTTAAACACACACAAAAATGTCATGACCCAACAATTAAGCCAAGAGAGATTTTTAAGTAACACCTACAGTTTTACATGCAACATGCAGTACTGTCAGGCGTGTGAGATGTACATTTGTGTACCTCTGCATGCAAAAAATATTTTTTGAATGTTCTGAGACTTACAGGATCAAAAACAAGCATCCTACAGAGCAGATGGACAGCTTCATGGGTGGCTTGATTGGAAAGGTTGTACAGAGTGGCAAGAGCAGGCTGCAAGACAAAACAGGCAAATTAAGATATATATAGGACAAAAAAAAAACAGACACATATTACAATTCCCCACTCAACAAACTCTGAGGGGAGTGGGTACAAGCTCTCACCACAATGATTTCTGGGATTGTTTGGGTGGACAAGCATTTCTTATGACTGGTTAAAGCTTGGTTCCGTACTTGGAACTATGCGGTCTTTTGACTCAAAAAAGCATATTCTTAAGCAGCTACCGATTGCAGCTTAATAGAAGGAAAGCTTTCTATAGGACTTTTTAGTCCTAGTTCAATATCCTTCAATAACAACACAATCGTAAGGAATTTCTATCCTGAGAAATTTCACTCTTGAAGCTTTGTAAAGATTTGTTACCAACTTGAAGGGAATTTGCATACAATGACCTTTTAATTATAGAACCGCCCTCAACCTGTAGTCAAGCATATCATTCTGATTACAACACAACTTAGCCAATAAACTAAATGTTACTGATCATTCACACTCCTTCTAAGCCCCGAGAGTTGATCGAAATCTTGCAAACCGCCCCACGGTAGAAGCTAAGGACTCGTAGCCTTTATTATAACTAATGCTTGTCCAACCAACTGATAATAAAAGAAATTGTTGCACTGAAAGCTTGTACCTATTCCCCCTTATAGTTTCTGGCGTTGGGAATTTATTACTAAAACTGAATTGTCTTTGATTAATGTCACAGGTGTCCAATTTCACTTCTCCATACAGGTGTTGAAACTATGACCTTTTGGTTTGTCATTGATGCTCTATCACTAAGCGAGAGGAGACTTGTGAGAGCTAGGGTCACTAAACTAGGTTCATGTGACAGCCATACTGCATGCTGCTAGGAGTGGAATGTTGATATGTGCTTACACACTGTATGTGCAATGATAGAAATAGTGGTGGTGCATTTTAATTCTGGTGAATATATGAGAAAAGATCATACAGGCTGCCCAGAAGGAAAAGCCTGAGTACTTCCAACAGATGTTAAACCTATAGACCTTTTGATTTCAAATCTAGATGCTCTAGAACTGAGTTTCGATCAGGGTACTTATGGGAGGGCATGAGTAACTTGTTATGCGGCAAGGAGTAATCCTGTGAGTGCCAATGAAGCTTATAGCCAAAACCATTCTTCTGTGGTTAGAAAATAAATGGTGCAGTTATTTTCCACAACTTTTGGTTGGAAATAAAAGGGAAGACACAATCAGATACATTCAGGTTTAGTAAACTTACTGCTTTATGTCCCTTCTGAAGAATATACTTGGTAGCTCCCTCACTGGCACCGGCACGGCAAAGATCATCAAGACTAGGTGTTCCCAACAGATCAATAATAAGGTTAAGCTGCAAATAAATCAGGAGATATGCAATAAGAAAAGATTCATTGATTGCCATATGAAAATTGTCATAAAAATATGTTCACGAAAGACAGGTAGCATTTTGGGAGGGATTTAAATCTTACAAAGTTGCTAATCAAATGAAAGACTGTTACAACAAAGGAAAGAATAAACAGTAAGTAAATATTAGGAGGGGCATTACATTGTACAGTTCCTGAAAGTTAAAGTTGAGCACTTCATATATTAATAACGATTACTTACCTGCTGAACTGGACTCTCAGCTTGGAAAAGAATCTTTCTACTCATGAGCTCGGCAAAGATACATCCCACTGACCATACATCCACTAAAAAACGAAATTAAATTAGGGGGCAGTTTAAAGCAGGGTGCTTAAAATTTCAAAAATAATAATACTGATAATTAATTTAAGTTCATTAGGGTCAGGTACTACAACCATCATTACACTTTACTAAATCTTTGTTTTCTCTTAGACTGGGAAATCTTTGAAGGAGGGACAAAAACACGGCTACAGGAATATTATCTAAGAATAACCACATGTATAGCACATCCAATGTCTCTCAGCCTATGAAATCCATGGTGCCCGATGAAGATGCTGTGCAAGGACAAAGATTTTCTTTCTTGTGGCATAGCAAATACAAAGAGATGTATTTGAACAATAGGAAAAATTTGAAAAAACTTGACAACATGATTTAGGCATTTTCTTGATTTTTGGCTTTGGGTGCTGTAAAGGAGCATACAGGACAAAGCTCTAATATCAGTAAAACGATAGGGGACTCCTTTATAAGCTAAATACGCACTGTCTAAAGTTGGCACAACCTCATCCGTTCTGTTGAACATACCTTCTTGGCCATAATGTGTTGCTCCAGCGAGAAGTTCTGGAGCTCTGTAATACTGAGTAACAACCTGTAAAAAGCAGACCATCGATGCAATGAGACTGTTAGAACATGCACAGAAGAAAACTGAAAAATAAAAAATTTCAACCCAAAAAATTCACAAAAATCAGGGTTGTCATTAACAGCTGGGGACTTGGAATATGTTCTGAACTCAATTTTGCATCAAAATTTTAACTGCAAATGTGTTCCATTTACCTCCTGTGTCATTACTGCACTCTCGTGAGGTTCTTCTAAACGTGCAAGACCAAAATCACAAATCTGAGAAAAAGAAAACAAAAATTCCCTTTGTTAGATGATAAAAATTATGTATTATTACAGTAAACTAAGTTATTGTGATTATTGTTCGAATAATATATTAGATTAAGAAACAAGGTATTAAAAATATTGTGCAGGAAATCATAACTATTTTTCAAATCTTGTTGTAGTGAGCTTCCAATCAGGAATGGAGCTTGAGGTCACAGATCATGTCCAAAATGTTACTTAATAAGGTTGTCCTAAGTTTTACAGAGAGAATAACTACTTCTAGTGTGGATGAGACTAAGACTAGGACCTGTATAAATGGTTTCATGGATGCCTTGACAAAATCAGTTGCTGTTATAATCCTGGATGTACATGTTTTTAATAAAAGAGACCCCCTCTGGCAAGGCTCTGTGATGTTAGTATAGCATTTTCCGGATTAGGAGCTGGTCACTCACTCACACAATCACATTGCAGGGGTTTCAGTAAGCAGTGATTTTATTACAAATAGTTATGGTGAGTCCTGGGACTCATCTTGTGAAAAATTATGAATCCCAGTTCAAAAACACAAGTCCCTGGGTCTTAATGTAACCACACAGTTAATCTAAAGACAGACTCCAAAACTCTGAATTACAGTTTACTGAAATTAAAATATATTCCTTATATTATCAACAGACCGAACAAAGACTAAAAGAAATATGCGAGAACAAGAACAGCCACAGAAATCACACAAATAGGATATTCTACAAAAACATCTTCAGATCGCCATATCAATCTTTACGTCCTGTGGGACGCAGAACACAAAGGTAACAAAATTACTGAGAAAGCACCGATGGCCAATGGAATGCATTTGCTACTTTGCTCACAGAAGTCGGCTGCTTCATTTTTAGAAAGAAGAAGCAACTAGTTTAAATAACGTCGTAAACAAAACACATATCATAAATTAAATCTGAATGAAAATGTAATTATGATGCGTTTCATAAGGGCCCACTGGTTTTAGGTTATGCTTTCGTCATGTAGACGATATATTTCAGTCAATTTTTCACAAGTTTCTTAAAGGTTTACCCAGAATTTTTTTTACAAGCAGAGTAGCTAATTTAGTTTTCATCATTTGTTCATTGGTTGTAGGAATTGATTATATTGTGTGGCTGACAAATCGCAAGTTGAATGAAAGCTACATTTTGTTGAATGAAAAAAAGAAAGCTGCTCTTTTGTCCTCAATTTAGTCCCCAGAAAGCTGGAGGTATATTTTAGGGCTTTGAAATTTCAAATTCTTCTTGGGAAGTATGCCGCCAGAACCCCCTTCCCCCTTCAAAGTTGATACAGTCAGTTACTCTATCCAAACCTGCTGGCTACTTCAATTTTTATTGAAACCCCTGATATTAAGTAAACACATCCTTCAACTGGTCATATCCACATGATGACCACATAAAACTTCTAGAAATCCTTTCAGGGTTATCATTAAGTGCCAGCAACCAGCTAATTCAATGGCAACTTCAAATTTTGAGCCAGCTTAATTCTTTGGGGGAAAATGGGTTAGATGAGAGCGAGAGTCTCAAATTGCTTTCAGTGAACTTCCAAGCCAGCTACTATAATATTCTAGCTGTCTCCTTTAAGCTTAATGAGAACCCTGTTTATTTAAAAAAAAAAAAGACTCTCTCTCGTACTCACTTTTAAAAGACAGTTACTGTTGACTAATAAATTGCCAGGTTTAATGTCTCTATGTAAAATACCAGCAGAGTGAAGATACTTGAGTCCTGAATAATAACAAAAATAGGAATTTATAACATTGGCATGGTGTGATAAGTCAGTTCACATTCACTGTTATACGTATAAGACCTGATGGACCAGGGCTGTCAACTCCCCACGTCTTCAAATATTGAAGAATTGATAGGGAAGGGATGATAGATGACATCATAATGCACAGTACATGAGATCATTTGGGCAAAAAATACTCTTTGATTTCGATCATCACAAATTTGCGATGACAGATAAGGGCAAAAAAGATGTCATTGATATTGTAAAATTTGACCGGCTAATTGGTTTACTTCCCACCCATCCAACAAAATTATTATACTACAATGGAATACCTGAGTTTATGAGGAGACTTTTCAGTGTTAACATTAAAATCAAACAACGCAAAAAAGTTGAAATTCTATTGCCAAAAATCAAGCTTACTGAAGCATTGGCAGCGATTATCGGGAAGATTTCATACTCTAATCTGGAGACCGGGAGATACAGTCCAAAATCTGGAGTCTCCCAGATGTTGACAGCACTGTGTAGGACTCTGTGTAAACCCTTCAGGCACTGATACTAAAATACAATTTCTCTACACTCTCCTTCATACAATTCTTTTGGTATGGACAGAATTTTTTTAAACACCCAGACTTTGTTGATGGCATTTTCTTCTAGGTAGAATTCCACTGTCAGGGTGCAAAGAAAGTCATTTTTACAGCTTGCCATTTGGGCAAGCTGAAGCTAACATTTACTAGCCCAAACATCATTTCAACTAGCCCCAAAAATGTTTTGATGAGCAGATTGATTTGACAGTACTTCTGTAATTTGAATTCCTCAAAAACCTTCACTTGCCTGTCGGGCAAGTTAATAACAGAACTCACTAGCGCGATAGCAAAATCCACTAGCCCCGGGCTATCGGACACTCCTACTTTCTTTGCATGCTGCACTGTGTTGCATAATTTTTAAATGTCACAGGATGCAAATTTTACCTGCATGATTAAAATAGAGACACTGTATGTGTCATACTTAAACATAAAAGTTAATCTCACTGGACTGTATTTTATTTATGTATGGAGGATTTATGTCAATGTGGACATAAAACTTATGCGACAGTGGAAATCTACCCTTACATGTCTTTTTCATTCATTTGATCAGCAGCTATCCAAATCTCTTGAAACAATGGAAGAAAGATTTACAGGAGAAAAGAGTTCAATCCCCATAGGATGTTTAATTGGCACACCAATAAAAAATGTGGCCACCATTTTGTTTTTGGTGCACCAACATTGCTCCTGTAGCCTCATTGTCACTCAATGTTATATTCTCATAATCATTAAGTCAAGTTAAGCAATGATATCAAAATTAGAAATAACTTCCTCATCACCTTTAGGGTTCAGAGGCTTACTGTTTCTATTGCACCCTTCATGGTGATATACACAGAAAAATGGTGAAACACACAGAAGACTTACCTCTTAAAATTTGGTACAGAAAAACCTTAACATGATCTGAACTAAGAGGTTGAGGGGACACAATAATTTTGTGCAGGTCAGACTGCATTAATTCTGAAACTATATATCTGTTTAGAAGGTTAAGGTGAAAAAACCATGTGCAATTCAAACATATAAAATTTGTTATGGGATTAGGAGTAATAAATTACATTATTTGAGGACTGGGCATATAATGAAAATTGAATGAAAGGATCTTAATGATATAATAATGTATAGTTAGAAACAATAGTTTATAAATTTACCTTTAAAATAATATTGAAAATTCCAGTCGTAAGACTACTAAGTATATTCTGAAACAGTCATTAAAATTTCCTTGAAAACTAAACAAAGAAGATGTGATGAGTTTGATAATTTTCATTGTGAATTTGGTGGCTTCTTGTCTGCATAAATTTATAAACTTATACTAGCCTAATTAGCATCAAACTTTACACCTCATAATCCATATATGACACTAATGCCACATGTAAAATTATTTCTCTTCCTTTAGCATCCAAAGTTTCTTAAACATTCCAAGTATTAGTAATCATTGTCAAATTAAAAGTTTCTAAACCAAGTAACATTTTTTGCTGAACTGGAAGGGCTGAATCCTGAGAGTTAAACATCAAACATTTATCATCACTGTATACATTCAGCTTATGAACGGCCAACAGGTGGTTTTGCACAGCCTGCCAGATTTCAGGCAGAAAATGATTTCCTGTGATATTCACGCACATAAGGTTAGATATAAAATCATTCTTGGTATAATTTCAGAGAATTAGAATGTTCAAGTTTAAAGTTTGCTGTCTCCAAGATCCTCAAACAGCCACCCCAACTTTCCTTAATTACTACCCGTTTAGTTTCAGGTTCTATCTCTAACTCAGTAGCGTCCATTTACAATATCACCCTAAACACAACTGGTTCCACATTTTGATCGTGGAAAGAAACTTCAATATTGTGAGATTTTCTCTGTAAAGTTACATGTTCATAAAAACACAAACTTTTTTGGCTGACAACATACTGTTCCAAGAAGACATAAACTAAATTTTTGAGAGAAAAATAAATTCTGAAAAACTTTGTTTTTAATAATTATATTTTTCCAGGGATCTCAGTGAGACAACCATGATTTAAGAATCAGAAAAAGAAACTATACAATCCCAAGAAAAGCTGAGAGTAACTTGCCAAGCTTAAATTTTTGAGAATGCAAATTACCACATACCCAGCAGGAACAAGTACTGCTTTATTCAAGTTTTTAAAAACTGTTTTCTCTCCCAAAACAGGATTCAAAGATTTAACAATGACAATAGCATTATTGTTGATAAAGCCACAGTATCACTGGCACCAAGTAACTATACTCTCAGCAACAAGAATTTTTTCATGCCAGAAACAAAGCAGTCAGTTACATGTACTCACCTCTTAATATGTGTAGTCAAGTGCAAACTTTGAAAAGGTGGGCTCTTACAATAAAACTAATGTTTTTTTTCAAGTAGTGCCCTACACAGCCAGAGTTAAAACTGTTAATGTGAAAAATTAAATTCATACTCTTTATTAGAACAAAACAAATAAATTTTATTTTAACTCTGATTTCTTTGGCTGATCCAAATACTTTTTTACCAATGAATTTTAAGGAGCACAAAGGAAAAATAGCCTTTGTTCTAAAAAAGAGAAAAGATTTTTAAACACAATTGTTGCCATGGCAATATTGACAGCTACCCTTATAGCTGGAAGTTATCTTTTATTCCATTCGAAGTGATAACAAGACTGGTATTAAATTTTTTGTAAAATATTTTGTTAAATATAATATCCAGGAAGTCCAGTCTTGTTGCTTTCATTTTACAGATGTAAAATCGCTTTAGCCGTGTATTTTTGATGAAGGAATTTACTTAAGACATTTTGCAATACCCTTTTAGTGATGCCTGTTTCAAATACAGCTTTAACATTTCTCCTGACAAACACAAGTTATCTTTCACTCTTACGAGGATGAAAACTGAAAAAAAATCATTTTTGAAAAAAATTGATGATACCATATCAAGTGAAAGTATTGTCCCATAATTTAATAACAAAGTATTTAGGAATTGATCGTCATACTCCAAACGTTAAAATCCATATATAGAGCAACATAATCTGACATTAAAAGGATTTAAATTTGTATTCTGCTAAGAAAGATGGATAAATTTCTTGTAATTCGTTTGAACATAGTGTTGGGCTTAAAATAACTCTGATTTTCACAGGATTAAGAAATAGGGATGACAAGTGAAATCCAATATGTAAAATAAGTCCTGATGTATCCAGCCTTTTCGTTTCCAACATGCGAAGGCAGGATATGGCATAATGGAAATTGCCTTTTGCCATAATACGCTCAAAATACAGATCTGCTATTTCGGACCGGAACTTGACATTGCACAGAAAAGAAAGCCGAACCTTCCGCGACGAAGCGACTAAACTAGTTTCCGCTATTATCAACTTACAGTGTAAGAAATATTTTTGAAGAATCAAACAAGTCGCTTGTTCAAGAGAATCAGTTAATTTGAATTTGTCTCGAACGAAATTATAGCCAAGAGATAATAATTGGCACTGAAATGTAAGCGTCGGCAAACACAAAGCGCATATTGCTGAGCAACAGGTGGGAGTTGAAACAAGCCCGATCAGAAAGCTCTATTCAAAACCCCACAGCTTGGAAAAGTTCAAAATTTATGCCATACCCAAAACCACAAGTATTCGTCTTTTCATTGTACACGTAAAACACCCTCTAGGAGGCCAAAACCTTTCTTTAATTTATTTCTTGACTGACTGATATTAATTCGTGGAGGAGGTTTTAATATTTAGAGCGAAGTTCAAGGTTTTGGGTTTGATTCCTGTTTTAAAGTGTCCTACAGGACGCAACTTCCTTCCATGGAAACTTCGTGAAACAGCAAATTTAAGCGACAGGAGGAATATAAATAGCCCCTCCTTAACAAAAACTCTGCCTCAAATTGCTTGTTGTAAATTTTTATTTTTGTCACGCTACAAAGATAAATACACCTTACTTTCGATCTGCTTTGACACAAAGGATACATTTCTTGAAAGAAGTCTACATGGCCGGGATGAACAATGTCCAAAGCAGAAAGTACCTACGATAGAAAAATAATAATCAGTTCATATCAAGGGACAGCCAAAACTTCACTTGAACGAAACTAACAACACCGAAGAACGCCACCGGTGCGCTTTGAATAATTACGCTCGCCAACCCGGCATAAGAATAATGGGGCCTACTAAGCCAAGAAAAATGAAAAACATGACTCACGTTATTATGTTTGAAGAAACACAACATCTTAAGCTCCCTGTAAGCCCTCTTCGAAGACGTAAGACTCTGAAAAACGTTGGGCATCTTCTTCAGAGCGACCCTCTTTCCATTTCGCGGATCTGTCACAGACCTGTGCATTGTACATGAAAATATTGTCAAAAGAAAGCCCAAAAAAGTAGCACAAAAGAAATTTAAACCTCGAAACTCACCACACTACGCCAAACGCTCCATAACCGATAGGTCTATCCGGCTGAGTTTCTTGCTGCGGTTGTACAGGGTAATGTGACCCGTGGCAGCCCTTCGACGGCTGTTGGGAATGCGTCGAGGGGAACGCCATGAAACTCCGGCTCTTGCACACAGCCATTAAAGACGCGATGCTTCTGCAACCCAAATCATTCTAGTTCCATGGTGTTGAGTTACGCCTCAGAAGCGTTGCATATTCAGCAGCTGGCTGAAAGGGAAAAGGAGAATCACTTTTAAAGAAGGAGCGATTTCCTCTTGCATCCCTTCGCCGGGAACGTTGTTGTAGCGAGTGAAACTGCTGGACTTTCGAACGCACATGTGGCGGTGGCTCAAGGCATGTTCTGCGCACGCGTCACGGATGACCTGCGGCGCAAGGAACTCTGGGTATACCCTACCTCAAACAAATTGTCACGAAACCCGCGACATCACGCGAAGGAAGAGCGTTTCATAGTGTTTACACAAATTAGTTAGTCGCACGGGAGGCTCGCAAAAGTGGGGTCAAAATAATTTCACACACAAGTAAAAACAGGGCTAATTATTTCATGTTAACGTTGACCTCGTTCTAATCACTTCTCTTTTATATCAGTATTTTGTCGTGTCGAAAAGAGTGCTGTGTTTCCGTGACCCCTCGAGGACTGTATTTTAACGCGTTCATGTACCGGTAAATGATATTTGAACTGTCAAGAAACCTTGGGGCGCTTGTGATAGTACGTGCGTTAATCGGCAACATCGCTTCAGCTGGTTATCACGCGACCTTTTTTGACTATCCGGCGTGTAAACTAAACCTTACTTTCAAAAACGCTAAAAATCATATTGTACTTAACTTTAAACAGTTCCAAGAAAGAAAACAGGAATTAAACCCTAACTGACAAGAGAGAGATCGTCTGCATATATCCAAAAAGACCGTCAAAACATGTTTATGAGACAGAGAATCTCCCGGAGAATTCGCCGCAAAAGTCAGCCAACATCTGCTAAACGGCGTTCGTCAAAACTTTGAGAACAGGAATATACTATAACAGCGGTAGCAATTTCTTTCTGGCTTTCCGCAATACAATTGTTCACTGAGATACTAGTAAAATGTATTTTGGCGTCTACCTAAGCTCAAGTGATTGAACATGCTAGTCAGGTGTTTGTTTTTTATTTAGGGGTCAAGTCCTACGAACTTAACTAGCATGTGAAAGTTATCATCAATTTATTTTCCACGTGCCATTGAAGCTTTAGAACTGTTGTCCTGTCGAGAGAGTCGCCGTTCAGACAGTTTGTGAAAAATTTTTGAAACTGTTTGAGTTTGTAGAATTTGAAAAGTGAGAATTTGATATGGTTATATTAGTATTGAGAGATTGTAAATAGATTATCTCTGTTCAATCAACTTAGAAGGAAGAATCCTTAAAAAAATCTCCTATGAGAATATTTGTTAGAGGATAGCGCTGTTTACTGCCCCAAAATGTCCTTACCTTATAAGAGTGATTATTTAGTCTCTCCGATCTTCAAATACTTTTTTCGCTGTGTGTAGCGTTCGTAGCTTTAGTTTATATTATCATACGGCGACCTTGACTGGCGATGACTTTGTTCTGGTCAGCACTGACCATTTTTATACGTCCCATGAGTTTAATAGCCGTCATACTTCTGATGTCACGAATTGTAAATTAACTCACTCAGTACTTCCGAGGGCGGCACGAAAACTACATCCTTCACCGAACGGAATTTGTCCTTTTTTTAATTTGCAACGGGGGTACTTCAAGCACGTAAAATATTTTAGTCTTTACAGATAAATAACCAACATAAAGCTTATATCACCGGGGTGTTCATGGCTCTCGGTTTTCTTAATAATCAATTATAGAAGAGACGTTTTGCCCAATTTTCTTTTCAAGTATATATATACCCATCTATTTCGTGATGACACTAACACACGTGCCTACGAGAGATGGCGTGATGTTATAAAACGGTTCATGCGCGACATTTAAATGTAACATGTTTTCACTGTGTTTCAGAAAATTATACGACAACTGTTGATTTTCACATCACAAAATGAATATTAAACTTCAGTAGGTACTTTTCGCACAATCTATGTTTTTTTTTCAAAGATTGGTCAGTCGCGTGGCCTGGTTGTCTTACGGACGTTTTCGTGAGTGAGCTTTAATCGATGATTATCCCCGAATGGCGTCTCGTTAATGGCGCTGACGAGTCATTGGAAATGTCAGTCATTCCGTAAATTTACGGCCAGAACCGTAGACATTTTGTCGTCTATTCTTTTGCATTGAAACTGATACCACTTGACGGCGGCATTTTCAAACATCAAATAGCCAAGTATGGAAAGCTTTAATAGAAGTCTAATGGCTGATTTCTATGAAAAAAGGGTCAATATGTTGACCCTATTGTGTTCATAAACGTTGTATAGTTCACATGAAAGTGATATTTCACTCGAATAAAGGTAAGAACAGCAGTTGCTGGCTGAGAGTGAAAGTCACTCAGCATGAAGAGTGAATTAGCCCTTTTAATGTGAAAAAAATAAAATAATACTATGAATAATAATAAGAATAATGAAAAGAAAAGCTCCCTTACTTCTAAGTAAATACGAATGCAGTTGCACTGTTTCAATACAAATTTTGGGTCCATATATTAAACCCGGTAAAAAGAGGTTTAAACTCTGAATAGTAGTCCTTAGCATAGGATAGCGCTTTCGTGTCAGTGTTGCTGTTTCTATGGTGTAAGGTAGTTTTTTTTCATCCTTAGCGCAGCTAGGAAAATGCACTTACACTTAATGATAAAGAAATTAACTGCAAAAACTGTGGAGGAAGATCCTGCTCTCCAGAAAAGAGATTTCATCAGCTAAATTATTTAGAAAAAAACGAGAAGTCCAAAGACTGCTGCAAAGCTGACCATAACCGACACCGGGGGGGGGGGGGGGGGGGATCAAAAAATATTTATACGGGGAGGGTTCGCCCCAAGGTCCAACCCCTTATAGCTTACCCTTTTATACATCATTTTTTGCGAAGGTACCCCATTCGTTTACCTTTTATTGCCAAATAGTACCCCTGTCACATACCTTGTTTAGAACTTTGCATTCCTTTGCCACGTCTTTTAAATAGGAATCGATCACAAAAATAGAACGTTTTCTCGACTTTACAAAGCCATAAAAATCATCTTTTAGCCTTTTCACAGACCCAAATGACAGATGTCCCTACTCTTTCGTATACGTCAACGAGTAAAATCCCTACCCTCTCATATACCTGAAGTCTGAAAAAGGTACCCCTTTCTTGCGGAGCCTCCCCGCATAAGATATTATAGGGAGTACCCTCCGGGAACCGACAACGTGTATTCAATCAATCAATCAATCAGTCAACTTTATTTAAACACGATAAATGGCTCAGCAAGCTGGTTTTCAGACATGCCGTGGGATAATTACGATTTATAAAAATTAAGATTAGTGATTAACTAACAATAATTAGCACAAGAATTGACAATTTTATCTGTTTTTCTCGACCTGCTTTTTTGGAACAATATTTCGGCTTTCCATACCAGCCTTCTTCAGGTTTACAGATCTTTCTGATTACAGATGTTAGCTTAAACCTATGACAGGTGAGGAACTCTTTTCTTTTAGCGACTGTGAACGTAACATCCGCCAGCAAACCAGTAATGCTTGGTTGGTTTAATAAACTTTTACTTGCGATGGCGCATAAACATGGAGGTAAAGTGCCTGAATCACCCCCAGATATCCGTGATCACGTTTGACCTCTGTTAAAAAAAGAAGTAAAGGTTATCATTCGACGTGTACAGGAACTTAACCTTGAGATGAAAAACAACAATTTGCATGCAGACATGAGAAATTGGCGCTGGCGTAACAAGTAACTATGATTAATGTATATTTAGCATTTCTTTTAAAAGTGCTTTACGACAACACGAATGCAACACTTGAAAAAATTTCCTCTAAAAACCCGCAAAAGTCCATATGTACGTTCAAGATAGACCGACCGTAAAATTCAGAACTAGTAACATTTCCTTTTAGCTCGGACCAGGCATTCAAAGCACCATGTGTGACGTCATATGCTCGAAATGTGGAACAACCTCACGCACGCAAGCGAACACGGGTCTTGTCCAATTCGTTTTCCTGAGCAAGAGTCCTCTTCTTTAGACAAACGATGAAAATTAAAAGAGACTGAAATATTCTTCACAACTCAGAGGAATCTATTCCTAAACTGCCTTTATCAAGGTTGGCTACATTTTCAGAACTAAAAGCAGTTTGGAAAATTTAGGCAAGAGTTGGATGTCGTGATGCGCTTTAACTAAAGCGTATATATATGTTTAAGCATGAGAAATGTGAAATCGCTAGCTAACTGTCACCCGTCTACATTAACCATAGTGTAACTGTTCTCCATTCGATTAAGACGCTGCAATTTTTCAGCTTAAAGGAGAATTTGGTGAGCTGGTCATTGTTCCCCAGACATAATGACCAGAGTAAAATTTCTCCCTACAATGTCAGTACCTATACCAGAAATATTCGTTTTTGCTTGTTTGTTAGAAAGCAAAACGAGATTACTGTGATGGAAAATTTCAGTGTTCATTAAAGTAAATATAGATAATGTATAGCGTAATTTGACAGAATCTGACTACTTGTGAGTTACCGTTTAGTATATTCATGACATACAGTACTTTGCGGTAAATTTTATTTTAACCCGAAAAGAGTTGATTCGAATTCCTGCACTTAATATCATAATTGTTACCAAAATGACACAGTTTGAAATCGAAATTTGGCAACACCGGCTTTACCAATCCCTTTTTTTTTAAAATTCCAATTGAACGTCGACCTTTTGGTGATAATGAATATTTCGTGCCAATTCGCGATGAGACGTAGCTGCGCTCGGCTCTTGCTCGGTTCACGGATCGACGTACATTGACAGTTCTTTTTGCAATTAGAAGTGGCAGCTAATAAAATCAAGTATTGAAAGACCTCATTGACCGAGGTTTTTAGGGCGCTGGGCTTATAGTTCCGTGCCAAACCAAGCTGCATGATAATTTGTTTTGAGAAGATAAGCCAGTTTGTGAAGCTTAATGACAGGATCCCTACTTCCGAACAATTGAATATATTATCAAAACGTAATCAGCACTCCCAAACAGATCAGTGCACATAACTTCTGCAATTGATTTCACCTCACGCACTCCGCAAAATTGTTATACGGTAATTAGTTTCATTTTCTTCTTCTCTATTCCGAGGTACTTGATTGCCTGGCATTTCTATACGAAATAACTTTAAAAAAATTTCACTTAAACGAAAAAATGTTTTTTGTAGTATAGTAGTCGAACACGCTCTCAATTAGTAGGGACGAGCGATACACAAAAGCTGCAAATAAAGGACAAAAAGTCAGATTGTTAAAAGCAATGTTGCATAAGTGGAATTCAAACATTCAGTTTAATTATATTGTTGCGTGTAGTAAATTTAGCGCAAAAATACGGGTGGGATCTAATCTTAAAATTGCGTGCGCGTGTACCGGGTCGCTTTAATTTTTCGTCACACTTAATTGTTCCAGTCCCAAAGCGATAAAAGCCTGTGGAAAGGCGGATGGCGGGTACTAACCGTGCAAAGCTGAGGACGAATAGTCTTCCTTCTGATTTCAATTAATGCACAGAAGGATTCCTTACTGAGCTACAGGGATTTGTTTGGGAACAAATCGGTTTTTTCGTTGCCTCTGCACCTGACCTTAGAAACTCTCATGAACGCTCAAAATCACAGTCAACGAACCTCGTTCCCAAGGGCCATCTCCAGGAAGGACCCTGGAAACGGGATGAGAGCCTAATGGGCCTAATAGCTTCCTGGTTTTGTAAAATACAGAGGAATCTCTCGTAAGTGGACAGACTCGGGACGCGAAAAAGGTGTCTTTTACAGGAGCTGGCCGCTTACCGGAATGGCTCTCGGATGCGGCCACTAGGTCGGAGGTGCGAGTTAAATGGCGGTTAGAGCTCTCCGTGTATACGAGTGTCCGTTAAGAGAGTCCACTTTACTGTAAATCAAATTGCACCATAAAAAAAGCAGGAATGAGTGAGACCGGGTTTCGTTTGAATGATTACACACTACTTCTTCAATTACCAGGGCCATATTTTACTAAAGGACATTTTCGTCCTATTAATCGTAATTTGAAATTCGAATGCAGGAAGGCTGTTGCATTCCCAATAACATCAGCCGGTCAGCCAGGTTAGTGCTTAATTTGTAATAGCTTTCGTCATGTCTAATAATTCTGTCGTAATAGTGTAATACCTGTCGCAATTTGTAAGCCGTCGTATTTTTTAATAGAAAAGGTGTCGTAATTTGTAATAAGTAGCCTGGGACCAGGCTCCGCAGTGGGGGAAAAGGGAAAAAAAACGAGGTCAACTGGGTAGTGATGCGTACTTATGTTGAGTGACACATAGTTACATGTTACATGAAGATATTTTAGTTGGATTTTTTATATTGGTGTAGGAGAACACGGATTTATTACCGCCTTTTCCCTCCCCAGACTCTCTCGGCTAGCCTTGCTTGCCCAATTTTTTCTCCATTTTCCCACGATGCGGAGCCGGGTCCCAGGCTAGTAATAATAAAGCTGTAGTAACTTGTAATAATAAGCATTGTTTAAACCGCTTTTCAATCATTAGGCTTGGTCTTCGTTGATCGTTTAATAAGGGGACAGTACAAGGTTGATCTCGGAAAGGACATCATAATGATTTCATCTCTTTTTTGGGAACAGCCTGCTAACTTTTTGAAATAAGAATTTTGCATGAAAAACGAATAAGGTTAATCTGAGCTAGCTATCCAAGACTCCTGTAAGAAGTCTCAAATTTTAGTGCAAGTTTACAAAAATGAACAATCATTAGGTCTTGTATACCCTGCTGTGGTAGAAAACAGGTGATAAATAAATTTATACGCCAAAGTTAATAATAGGTATGGTATGATGATTATAGGAATAAATAAATAAATCCTCCATTTGTCTTTTATGCTGTTTTACGTCGTGTAGGGCTACCCCGATGGAAGGGTCAGAGGAAAAATTTTGGACCAACTACCCTCCTTCTGTCGGTGTCTGTTTCTTACAATTTACATGTTCAGTGCAAATATTTAAACCCGGGGAGGGGGGGGGGGGCTGTGGTGTTGGAGAGGGTGTGATTGCGAAATCCCTGCTGCAAAACACTGAAAAGACACCTGAATGCATAAAAGAAACCATTAGAAAACATTGTTAAATTTAATTGTTGTTCAGTGGATAAGACCTAAAAAATGTGATACTAACTTAAACTACTAAAAATTGGACAGTTTACAATTTTATAGGAACTCATTTTCAAAGAGATCAAAATTTCTCGAAACAAAATACTGAAACAACTTTAAACAAATAAACAATAATTCACCACAACTAAACAAATGCCAATTAGTTAACTTCAATAGGACATGACAGATTTTTTAAAATTACAGTTAGCTTAATTCAAATCCGTTCCGACTGTAAGAAAACAAGTCTATTTTCTGCAACTCATCTAGTTCCCTAGTTACAAATTACGACAAAATTGAATATCCATCATTGAACCGCCGTGTGATTGCTTTTGTCTTAATTCCCTCAACCTTGACACAAATATTGGTCTAGATATTATTTACATGCCAGAACTAAAGTTTGCCTAGCATAACATACATGCTATTGGCATATCGAATTGACATATCGATTAACATACCCGACGCTCGTAACATGAAAAGAAAGGGGTGTGAAGTATTAAACAGGGGCAACTTGATCAAGCAATAACACTGAGGCAAGTGCTCCACAACAACTCAGCGACAGGGGTAGGGCTTTTTTGTATATATTTTCTACGTATACATTTTAAATGTTTAATTCACAGGTCCATCTAATGAAATGCACTCGGTGAATCAGTCAAGTTCCACTGGGACATTATACAGTTCGAACTGAACTGGAACTTTCGCTAACCCTACTTCTGTTTCCAGCTTTAAAAAATCTGCGGGTTGCTTTTTTTCCTACCCACTTTTCTTTGCGCCGTCGAGGCTACTCTCTTACTACAAAAATTCAGAGCCATTCGGCCTTTGGAGGCTGTGCTGCTAAATTTCCTTGCCGCTGAAAACACGTATTTCTGGCTATACAGTAAGTGGTTTTATCAGAAATTATTCAATGAGCACATAAACGGCAGATTTGATTGCAAATTTTTTGCCTTTGTAGCATCTCTTATCAACTCTGGAAGAGTGCGAAGTATAATAATGGTACAACGAGATTGATAGTGCTATACTATGTATCATCGGTCAAATTAAAGCTTCAATACCCACCCCTATACGTGGCATACCCCGGTTATTTGACACATTTGCCGTGCCGGGGAGAAGGTAGCCTGCGTGGCAGGCGTTCGAAAGAGAAGGAGAAGGGAATTAGGGCGCGAGACCCCGGAGGCTAGGGAGAAGGGAATTCGATAATCAGAGCCCTCCCTGGAGGGGTGGACATAAGGGGGATAGCTAGGGAATAGCGCTGCGCGCAGTCACTAATTATAGACCCGGAACTCAGACAAACAAACTGAAATTGACATTAGCGAATTCCTCACTTTTGTCTGTCTTTTGCCATTAAAATGCGAAAAATGTCAAAACTCAGACAAAAACTGCAAATTAGTCACTCTGACGTCATTCGCGCACTAGCAAAGGTCTGGGTAAGCTTTGCGTTTTACTTGATGGTATTTTTTTAAAATGTTTCTTTTGTCCTATAATGATTAAGTTGTATTTGCAACAAATACAATACGGGTGATTCGTTTTTAAAATTGATAGAGGTAAACTTACTTTGAGTGTCTGCGTGTAATGTTTATCTGTTAAATTCAGCCACTCTGAAAGTTTTGTTCATATTAAAAATGTCCACAATGTTTTCTTAGCTTTCTTTCTACATGATGCCAATCATTTGCTGTATTTATAACATATGTGTTCGACAACTCTAGGTTTTTCCATCTATGTGGGTGTGAAACTTGAGCTACTTTCTAAAAACAGTGGCGCGGCTCTCCCGTAATGTCCATTGAAACCGGTCCGCAGACTTGGCTTCAAGAGCATTAGGAAGCTACTACATAGTTAAAAAAATAATATGGACACTTTTTATTTTCCCTGGGGACGGGGGCATTTGATCAGCTAGAATTCACGTACGATTTGGCATATGGACAGCTTTGTGGTCCGGAGAGGGGGAATTTGAACAACTATTTTCAAAAACTTCAAATGCCCTGGGTTATCCATGGGTGATGTTAAGGTGGCTCCGTAATTAATACAAGAGCATTTAGCTGTGACAAATTTTCCGTCATAACTTTTTGGTTTTTAACGCGATGGCTGCGAAACTTTGCAAAGAACAACAGATATCATTCGGCAATAACACGAAATATTCCGATTTCATTGATGGTAAATATTTCTTGAGACATTAGCGCTTAAAAGGACCCTACTGTTCAAAGAAAATCGCGTCCAGTAAAAAATTTTGCTGATATTTTTTACTGAAATTTCTGGTATCGGCTTTAATTGATATAATAAATATGCCAGAGGAATTTCAGAAAAATCGTTGGAGCAGAAGTCCGAAACTAAAAGTCGCTCAAAATTCAGCTGTGAAATTGTTTTGGAATTTCAAAAATAAATTACTATCGGGTAGAAGGAGCCACCAGTTTGAATTTTCGTGACAAGTAAATTCAACGTTCTCTAATTCTTAAAACAAAAGCCGATTGCCTATCGTGCTATTCTTTAAAAGGTACTGTTTAGTTGTAGAAGCACTATAAATTGCTCCAAACCTTGCTCTGAGGTAGAATTACTTGTTCTTCGACATTTTTAAAATATCCCATGGCAGTTTTGGTTCAAACTCCTGCTGCATACATTTTGATGTATTGCAATGCATTTTCAACGACTTTTACTGCTGTTCGTTGCTTCCAACTCAGGAAAAAAGTATTGAGATTGGACGCTACCTCGTACCAGAGCTCAGACAGAACTGTCCAGCACCTTTGTTTATGACTACAAAATGAGCACGAGCGGCAGTTCTGCGTGGAATTCGCACCTCACACAGGGGGGACGAACGACATCGATGACCATGCCTGTGAACCGAATAACATCACAGTCCAAAATAAAATTATCGCAAAAATACTGCCCGTGAATAAATTTTTGTCACTCCTTCCCTCAATGAATGGGTATTTTTTTCTTGATTATTATGTTTTGCTCTGCAATACATGTTTATACAGATCGGTTCACAGACATGGGCATCATTGTCATTCGTCCCCCCTAGCTGAGGTGCGAATTCCTCGCAGAAGTGCCGCTCGTGCTCATTTTCTGGTCATAAACAAAGGTGCTGGACAGTTCTATCTGAGCTTTGATACAAGGTAGCTTACAATCCCAATACCTTTTTCCTGAATTGGAAACAACGTACAGCAGGAAAAGCCGTTGAGGATGCATTGCAATACATCAAAATGTGTGCAGCAGGAGTTTGAACCAAAACTGCCATGGGATATTTTAAAAATGTCGAGGAACAAGGACAACAAGTCATTCGACGTGAGAGCAAAGTTTTGGAGCAATTTATAGTGCTTCTAAAACTGAAAAGTACCTTTTAAAGAATAGCACGATAGGCAATCGGCTTCTGTTTTCAGAATTAGCAAACACTGAATTTACTTGTCCCGAAAATTCAAACTGGTGGCTCCTTCTCGCTGATGGTAATTTATTTTTGAAATTCCAAAACAATTTCACAGCTGAATTTTGAGCGACTTTTAGTTTCGGACTTCTGCTCCAACGATTTTTCTGAAATTCCTCTGGCATATTTATTATATCAATTAAAGCCGATACCAGAAATTTCAGTAAAAAATATCAGCAAAATTTTTTATTGGACGCGATTTTCTTTGAACAGTAGGGTCCTTTTAAGCGCTAATTTCTCGAGAAATATTTACCATCAATGAAATCGGAATATTTCGTGTTATTGCCTAATGATATCTGTTGTTCTTTGCAAAGTTTCGCAGCCATCGCGTTAAAAACCAAAAAGTTATGACGGAAAATTTGTCACAGCTAAATGCTCTTGTATTAATTACGGAGCCACCTTAAAGCTTCGATTTGACCGATACATTATTTAAAATAATTTATCTGAAGTGGAGTAAAGCAGTGCTGCGTCCTCGCACCGACCTTATTTGAGATTTTTCGTCGCTGTCCTGCTGAAACAAGCCTTTGGAGATGCAACAGAGGGCATCTACCTCTGGGCCAGGTTGGACGGAAAGCTCTTCAACATCAGTCCACACTAAACGCAAATTCCAAAGTCCAAATGAAATATCTGCGTAATCTCCTCTTTGCCGACGATGCAGCCGTCACCGCCCACTCAGCCGAGGCCTTCAGCGGCTCATGGACAAGGCCTGCTAAAACTTTGGACTAACCATATAGTCTAAAAAAGAACAAAACACATGTCATGGCTCAGGACTTGGATTCACCTCACAGCATTACAATCTCGAAGCACGTGCACGAAAAGGAGGTTGTCCATGACTTCGAGTACCTTGGCTCGACGATCTAAGACACTTCTTCTCTGGACTCCGAGCCAAACAGCAAGGCAAGGCAGTCACTGCGATTTCCAGCCTGACCAAGAGAGTATGGTCCAACAAGAAGCTGACGGAAGATAACAAGATCCAGGTCTACAGAACCTGTGTTTTGAGCACACCGTTGTACGGCACTGAGTCCTGGACTCTTCTCGTATGACAGGAGAGGAAGCTTAACATTTTCCACGTGCGCTGTCTCTGCCGCATGCTCAGTATCACCTGGCAGGAAAAAGTTTCAGACAATATAGTCCTGGTGCAAGCTGCAAGATTGAGCGACGGCCGGATCCCAGAAAGATCTCTTTCACTGAGAATAAGCTCTGGGAAAGCGCCCAATTGCAGGCCTCAATGATTACGCTGTAAAGATGTCTGCAAGAGGGACCTGAAGCTCTTGATCATTGACATTAACAAATGGGAAACCGTGGATTCGGAACGATCAGCTTGAAGGCAGGCACTGCAACAAGGCCTTTCCGAGTTTGAAGAGACACTTGCCGAACAGGCTGGGACAAAGAGATAAACGAGGAAAGCCTGGAACCAGGGAGACCTCATCCGTTCACCACATCTGCTCACTGTGCAGAAGGGACTGTCATTCCCGAATTGGTCTTTCCAGCCACACAGGGCGCTCTTCGAGTACAATTAATCAGAGCGCGATACCATAGTCTTTCGAGACTAAAGCATGCCAAGGGACAATTAAAACAGTCACCAACACGGCCTATCTGATCAGATCACGATTGAACCACACACGAGATCGATAATTGAGGGTCGTGAAGGGGGGTACCAAATCCCAGTTCCCAGCCTAAATTTGGCCCAAATCCCAGGTCCCAGGCTAATTTTTGCCAAAATCCCAGTTACCAAATTTTCGGTGTGTATAACGGCGTTATTTGCATTGACGTACTTGATGACTAGTACCATTTTGCGAAGAAACTTTTTCCGAAGGCATTTTTATCTTCCCTTCACAATATCTTCTCGCCATATGCAAACTTGCAGAACTTGTCCGCTGACCAGGAAAACTGAGAGAACGTAACTATGCAACCATGTAAGCCTGGTAGCTAGACCGTGGGCGCGAAGGCGAAAAATACTGATTTCACGGTCTCTACTGAGGAGTGCAAGGTCTATTGCGACGAAATTTTATTTTTCTATTTCAAAATATTGGAGCAAAGACCGTTGAAGAAAAGAAATCCCATTCCCATTTTATAATTGTTCATCCCATTCCCAGTGGCTAAATCCCAGTCCCAGTGAGTAAATCCCATTTTCCCAGTCCACAATAAGGCTAATCCCAGCTCCCATTTTACCCCTTCACGACCCTCATAATTCCAACAAATTAAACCTTAAATTCAAACAACCGCCGAAAGTTGGGGTTTTGTTGGTTTGAAAACACATAAAATGTTGTCATCAGATTAATCATAAAGTGCAGAATAATTTGTCCAAATGTGAGGGTAATGTCACCTGGCCAGCAGAACCTTTCTTTCGCTTACTCGATTTTGACGCAATAGAGACAGACTCAGTCCATGAATCGAGTAAGATCGTTGTTGAGCATGCGTTGGATGTTGCTTGGATACAGCTTCGAATCCGGACCTAATATCCGTGCGCTTGGAACAGCAGGATCTTGAACATCGGTTTATCAATAAACGGAAGCTCGCACTCGAGAAACCAGTTTGATAAGAGAAAACAAGATTGACTAGTCCAGAAGTTCGGGCTGCGTTTACTTCTTCTCCTTTTCCCTTTGATGAAGAAGAAGGCAAAAGGAGGCTCTCCCTACATGGTGGGGAAATATATTCTGTAGCTAGGGCAGCAAAGGCAACCCAGGCTTTATTTTCTGCCCACGACGTATTACCCTTTACATACAAGAAAAGACAGATAAAATAAAGAAACGGTGAAACATGATAAGACACAACAACATCCATACAAATATTACAATTATAATGTTTACAACGGCATTGAGATGACATGTTGAAAAGAAGGAGATATTTATTAAATTCTTTCAAGTTACAATGGTGTTGAACGGTCACCTTCGAATCCAGTCTCGTACTTCTGACTTTTTGGTCAGCGAGACGACAGCATGCTGATGAAAAATTCCAGACGACTCTGGCAACTAGATTGTTTCGCGTCATTCTTGTTCGTAGAGGCCACGATCCTTTTGGTCAGCGCCAATAAATCTTTGGCGCTGAACAAAACAATCGCAGCCTCTGGGACCGAGAATGTTGCCAAAACTGTTCGTTTTTTGTTCTTTGCAGAGTCAAAACCATGGGCAACAAAATTGATTGTTGTTACAACACGCGTTGGTCCTACCAATGTATCTTCCCTTGCATTCGTTTTTGCACTTACACCGGGCGCCGGGTTTGGTACAACTACGACGGATCGGAGATGGTCCAGCCCCTCGTGCATCTCTACCATCCCCAAGCCACGCGCGTTAACAGTTTGCCGGAAGCTTTTCACGGAATTGATGACGACGAAGATATTATGCATCAAATGGAGCAGTCCGGTGGTTTGTAGCCATAAACAAAATTTATAATAATTACGTCTAAACGAAAAATGACTGACTGGAGGAACGGGGAAGTTGGCGAATAAATGAAACAAGGAAAGCTGTTCTGCGTAAATTGTAAGGGAGTGGTCAAGTGGAAGCCATCAAAGCCCCAAATAACCCCGAGTGTCATTTTCTCCCCTTTCATCGAACCAGCAACCGAGGATCACTATTAAGTTTATTTGGATTGTCACTATTTTCGTCACTCTTTAAATAAAGGTTGACCAATTGATCAGCCAAGGGCGCTGTCGAGGTGTGCTGAGCCCTTTCACACATCGCTTTAAATTTAGATTAAAACCCAATTTCCAAACCAACTCAGAATTTTCACTCATTCGCTTGCCACCCAATAAACGCATGCAAATTTACACCCCCAACGTCAGGACAATGTCAAACAGCAGTCGAACCACAGTGACAAGAGAAAACTGCAAATGGTTAATTTTTGCTGATATTTTGTTTACTCAGGCCTTGACGCCCCCGGTCAGATTGCCGCTGTATGCAAGTATGCGTCGGACCATGGCTACACCATTCGTGCTGTTGGCACAGGCTCGTCGTGGTCTCGTCTGACGCACACCAAAGACATACTTGTAGTCATGACAGATTTGAACAGGATACTGACAAAACCGGGGTCGTACAGCGCTAATGAGGAATGCGTTGACATCGAAGTCGAGGCGGGAAAGCTCGTTGTTGATTTTGTTGAGGAACTAGACGAGAAACATGACCGGGCGCTTAATATGATGGGGAATTACGCTGGCCAAACAGTGGGAGGTGTGGCGAACACTTCTACTCACGGATCAGGGATATTCAGTGGAACCTTGGTAAGGATATTCAGCTTGTGGATAGACAACGGATAGTCGGGAATAGGGCTATCAGCATTAGTGCCTGTGGCTACACCCTCGCACAAAGGGGTTTCGTCTCGGGAGAGAAAAGCTTCCATGGATTCAACCTCGTTCCCAGGGTTCTCTCCTACCCTGGAACGAGGTTGCCGTGGATTGTACAAACGGGAGCGCTGAACTTGTAATCCGCAGGCCTTGAGTTTAAGTCCCGCCCTAATCACTCGCTGGATTAGTTCTCGGTAGTCCCCAGTTCAAATCTTCGATCAAGCTCGTAAATAGCCAACTGGTTTGGCTCCGTCTAGTCAGGATTTTTAACCCCGTTAAGTTTGATTTGAATTATTTGTTTCAGACATTTTGTCCGCCCCACAAGCATTAGTGCTATAAGCACTGTCGAGGGCAAACAAAGAACATTATTATCATTATTATTATTAAAAACTCTGCTGAGAATATGTCTATGGCTTCCGAGATACAAGACACAAGTGTTTCAACGGTGACAGCGTTGTAGTCGAGTTTCTTCCCCACCCTTGTTCCCAAGGTCTCTTTCCCTGGAGAGAGAGTGGACGTGAAGAAGAGAGGCCCTGGGAACAAGGTTTTCACGGCCCGTCCAGTCCTCCCTCCCCCATCTTGCAAAGGCTAGCTCATGTCACAGTTTGCCAGTAATTTCCAGCTATAAAGATAACGACAATCAACCTTGTATGTCTCGTTTCTAGTCCACTTTAGTAGTGGGCCTTCATTTAATCATATCTGGCGGAATCCAAGTGAAGGTGCGTGGCGGAAACGAAACCATACAAGCTTGCAAAGAAAAGGTTGACAACGCCAAATATGGGGATGACCCCATCGAGATAAACAGTGATGACGTCCTGAAGGCCTGTGCAGTGGGACTTGGTTCTATGGGAATAATTTACTCCATAACATACCGTTGTGTTCCCGTGTACAATCTGGAGGAGATCAGAACCTTGCATCAACAAACCTGGACTTCAATAGAGGATTTCGAGGTCCCTCAATCCTTTGATGATATGTATACAAACCAAGAGGACGGAGAATACTTCTCGTTTTTTGTAAATCCATACCCAATAGGACAAGGGTAAGTCACAGCTGTTATTCACCCGGGGTTTACTCCTAGAAAATTTAGGTGGGTTGTTCGGCATGTTTCCTGGCATGCTTATCCAGTTTCAAACCAAAATATACGATTGCTGTCCCTACCCTATTTAAGGCCCGAACCGCCACTGCAAAAAGAAAAATGATTAAAAAAACACATCCGTTCGTAGAAACGTTTTACACAGAACACAAAGCCTCACCCTTTTTCAAAAATCTGTACCCAATTTCAGACCAAAGAAGTCAAAAGCTGAAACCTATGGGGTGGCAGTGATATAAATCTAGCGTGTATAAGGAGAACCCCCCTGGGAGTAGCCTCAGGAGGGAATTTATTGTCCTTTTGTCTTGTTTTCCCCTAGGATAAACAAGCAGATCCACATGGCCTACTTGAAAGCGAAGAGAACAGACAGTTCGCCCACGTGTTCTGCTTGCTGCTCATGCTGTTGCAATTGTTGTGGAGGTAGAGGAATAGCTGATATAGGCTGCATGCAGACAGACTGCACTGCTTCTTGTCTCCAGGGGTGCGCCAATTGTTGCCCGACCTGCATTCCACGAATCACCAATTTTGGACTGTCACAGTTCTCGCTCAAAAAGCCGTACGTGCAAAAGTGGTACAATGTGTTACAGTTCACGAAAGGCAATATTCAGTAAGTTACCCGCATGGATACTCTACGGTCACAAACTTATTATATCCCATTAAATATTATGTTTAGATGACACTGTATTAACAATGTCACGAGTCGAAATTAAGGCTGGAGAATACCCGGTGATATCTTGAAATTAACATTTTCCTCTGTGGTTTTAATTTGCATGATTTGCTTGCAAGTCAATTTTCCTCCTCAAATAAACTGGACAACGAGAGCTGAGTATTGAGATCAGTAAATAAAAACACTTTTTAAATGCCAACACTTTTGTTTTAAATGTCTGACTAAATAGCCAATATTTGAATTAGCACCCACTACAGCCAGCTGGAGCCTCCCTGTGACTCAAAATTTTGCACGGATAATATCTGCGAATAAGAGTAGTACATTGTCCAGCTAACAATACGTTTTTTGGAGAGGGAATCTAATTAACTTGTGGGATTTTGTAATGATGCAAAAACGAAGATAACGTCATAGCCTTTTAGTTTTACAAATGCGAAAGCAAGAAGACATAAAAAGGACAAATTAAATTAGTTATACGTAACTAGTAGTACAGCTTGTATGTTAAACGAGAGATCTATGTGTTAGAAGACTGCGGAGTATTGTATATAAAAATTGTCCTCAGAAGCCTTTTTTAATTACTCAGGTACGGTTGTTCATCGTTATTTCTTGTTCTTATTTTTGCTGTTGTTGTTGTTATTTCTAATTTACTTGATTTTGAGCGGTATAAAATATTCTATCTAAGTTCTTAGGCTTACTTATTTGATTTGAAATCTACTTAGATTTCAGCGTTTCTCATACTTTGAGAAAGCTTAATCCTTTGGGATGCAGGATTCTAATTCTAATTCTAATCGTATAATCTGCAAAGGGTATATCCCATCACGGGAGATATTCAAGTAGTTTTAAAAATCTTGTTCCTTCTTTTGTTTCAGTGTGGCCACCGCGGAATGGTGTTTGCCGCTGGAGCACCTGAATAGTGCCTTGGGTACGGTCATACAGTTGGCTCAAGATTACGCAGTTAAGCACAAGCAGTACACTTTGCTGCCTATATATGTGAGACTAGTGAAGACGGATGATCTGTTTTTGAGCCCAGCTAGCATGTTTAGACCTGACGGAAGCAGTACCAGTGAACATAACTGCTATATTGAGGTGAGAGCACAGGAAGGCCATACACTTCACATGTGTAACCACATAGAAACCGTACTGGATGATTAATGGTAGAGCAATGCGCTGCTTCAGAAGTGATATTTTGAGCGATTTTAAGGGATCCAGCGTTTGTCGTGACTGCACATATATCAAAAGTTCTCGTAGCACAGTCCAGTCTTTCATGACGGACATCTCTATAAGACGGACACCTCTCTAAAACGGACACCAGGAGTTGGTCCCTGCCCGTTCTTTGCTCCTTCCATGCAGTTCACTCTCTGAGGGAAGACACTTCGTTCAAACAAACACTTAGTACCTCCTGTCTTGTCCATTGTTGAGAGATTTTACTGTATTCGATCTATATTCTGATCGGCTAACGGTAGAGTTTGACAAAACGAAAAGGATGGGATTCCCGTCGGGGCCGGGTATTTGGAACGTTACGATCCGGCGACGCGATGGCAGCGAAAACTTACTCGATGGACGCCTTTTGAGTTCTCCGTAAATATTTTCTCCGCATGGCCAGCCACTTAACGCAGCTGGCATTTGCTATCTCTAAGTAGCTGCGCTCTCTTTTTTGCTAATTTTCAACCCGTAATTTACTTCTCTGTGTGTCCCGAGAGCATTTATATAGATTCATTAATTGATTGAATCGAAGTAGCTTTGAAAGTGGATCCTGGGCGTATCTCCTCGTTACTTTGAATAACAGTTAACTGTTACAGGTAATTAGATTAAAAGTTGTTACACTATTAAGCTCAGACATCTTTCAAGACCCTCCACCCCCTCAAAGAGCCTTGAAAAGAAAGAAACCTCTGGTGGTTTAATAAAACTTTTACTGTGCGTTCGCTTTAGGTACCATTCCTCCCCGGAGCTTTCGGAACTGAAGAGTTTCAAGAGGTGGTGGAAAACAAACTCTTCGAAGAATTCAAGGCAAGACCACACTGGGGAAAGAATAACCGGCTTAACGAAATGAAGATCCGCGCTCTCTACGACAATGAGAAGTTGCAAAAGTGGAAAGACGTGTACAGAATGTTTAACAAGGGAGGGCACTTTGACAATCAGTTTACCAACAAAATGGGTTTTAATTTGTTTCCTACTATCGACGAACAGCCAACTGCTTAGAGACAAACGTTAACTTTCTTTCGCGTCTTTCGTAGGTATCGCTGATCTTTTTTTCTGACAAGTGACTCCAGGGAACTAGGCAGTTGAACGTTTTTGTTGGGACCTTAGTCTGATCTGCTCATACTAGTACTGTAGAGCAACTCTGCAGTATTTGAAGTTGTGGTGGTTAATATAAAAAATGTTAAATTGTAGAACTAAACTGTTTACAAGCGGGGTGAAACCCTGATTTGTTGTATGGAATTTGCTCGTATGTATTCGAGAGTGTTTCTTAAAAGGGGAGATAAGTAAGTAATGATGGCGCGAACGTTTATTAAGTGAGGCTAATTTAAGTGAAGTAGTACACGACGTTAATCCTCAAAACGACTTGCTTCTAGCTCGAGAAACATGACAGCGTTTAATTAACAAACAAATTCATCGAAATTCAAGTATGTAATCAAATGGTAATATGGCAAAGACATTGTAAAGAAACAAAATAAATAAACTTGTTTGGTGAAACTCGCAGCGTCGCTTTTCAACTTGTTTAGCAGCAATGAATGAAAACAAGTTTACGTTTTTGTTGCCGTTTCAGCGTAGCTCATACGCTTTAACATAAAGTAGTTATAGCATGAATTTAGATAGTGATAATGAATATGATTTCTCTTCTTATTTTACCGTTTTCGTCTTGCCAAAAAATGTAGATAGCATTTGACTGGGTGAGTGAGAGAAGAACAAGACTACTCAATGGCTACAATCTTCTACTCGAATTTTGCACTCTGAACTTTTTGTTGGTTTAGGTAACTTGTTGGACTTGTTATCTCAATTTATAACATAGCTAGAAAATTCGCCTAATCAAATTCAATAGCGCGAGCGTGCTTCATATTCCTATTGAGCACGCTGATGACGTCAATAAACTATTCGTAATTCCTCGAGTTGTTGTGAGCTTAGCAATCCTGAATCTCCTGAGTGCATCCATAACTCAGCAATGGACAATGACGCGTTTACCATGTGTTTTATAAGGAAATTTGAGAGGAAACGTTTGAATTTGTTAACCGATAGTAGTGAAAAGAGGTGAGTGTTGTTGTTGTTGTGATCTCCGCGAGCTGTGCGGGCTATGGCGTGAGATCATTCTTTGCAAAGTTGTTTTCTCTCAATGGCAATTTTTCGGTAAATTAATAGTTTTCCGGCACCTAAATATGGATTTTACAATCATTTTAGAGTACACTTTCTCTCAGTTTCAGGATAAAAACACAAGATTAACTGTGAGGAAAAAAAATATATAGTCACGTAAACATTGACGCGTACTGCTTTGAGCGCGCCCAACAATAATAAAATTTTAAGTTAACTGTTGCATTGACCGCTTTGATAATGTTATAAAACAATTAGTTCATGCTGCAGCTGTGCGTATGTCGAGATATTGAGCACTTGGGAAGTTTGGAGAGCACTCAAGAGGCTAGAGTTGCACTCGGCTGCGCCTCGTGCAACTCTTACGCCTCTTTCGTGCTCTCCAAACTTCCCGCGTGCTCAATATCTCGACATACGCACGCTGACGCATGAACTAATTGTTAATTTGTTTATGTAAATGCTCGTGATCTTATCTATAGAAACCAGTCTGGGTTCAGGAAGCTGCACAGCACAGAGACGGCGATCGCATATATAGTTATTTAATCTAGACAAAAACAAGATTAACGGTATGGTCTTTGTTGATTATAAGAAGGCCTTTGACATGGTTGATCATGCGACTTTGCTAAGCAAGCTTGAAGCCTACAATCTTGATAAAAACGCTTTACTCTGGTTCAAGTCATATTCAATTGGTTTCATTCATGGGACAGTCATCGTCCATTGGGACCGTAACAGCAGGTGTGCCACAGGGTTCCATGTCGGGAACCCTTGCTTTTTGTTGTATTATCAATGATCTACCCTAACATGTCCATTCTCAGGTCGACATATTTGCTGATTACACCACTCTTCTGGCGGCTTCCGATTTTGCTTTTTTGTTTGGTGTATATGTTGTGGTTCAATTTTATCCTTGATTCAAGTTTTATTTCCCTTTTTTTTTGGGGGGGGGGGGGGGGGCATGGTATTATTATTTGTAATGTATGATAATGAGTTTAAAACAATAAAGGGAAATAAAATTTAAACCAAGGATCACCCTATGGAAACGAGTTTGGTAGAGTGCTATTAATTTTTGATTTATGCAGCAGACACCAAACAGTCACGCGATCAGGTCATATGTCAAACACAAGATTCTTGGTCGACGATAACTGCTAGAAAATCATGAAACCTTGCAAGGTTTTCTCCTAACCATCGGTCGAAAGTCGAGGCTCTAAAGACTGGTATATATCCTGAACCCAGTATAATCATTTTAATCTACGTTTTCATTAGCTGTTTCGAAAATACCTGAAATTGAGGGTCATTTATTGTAGAGGGCACCACCGAAACTCACGTGAGTATCACCTCAGTACTTATTGCACATACGAACAACAAGAAAAGAAAGAAAAAAAATAAAGCTAAGGCCCGGTTCAAACGTCGAATTTCAGCTGTGACGAGCTTAACGCGAGAGTTAAATGCATGTGAAGTGCGACGTTTGAATCATTCGACTCCTTAAATTTCCTTAAATTAAATGCGACTTTTGCCGTATCGCGACTGAAACTGTCGAAGATTCAAGCTGACTTTTGATTCAAACGTCGCATTTCACATGTGCCGAACTAGCCTGCGTGGCAGGCGTTTGAAAGGGAAGGAAAAGGGAGTTTTAGGCGCGAGAGAAACGCGCACCCCTCGCGCCTAAAAGTTCCTTTCCCTACTATACCCTTTCACGCAGGCTAGTGCTGCTAATGGGAATATTGACAAATAACGGAGTTAAATTTAGCCTCACACGCAGGCGTTTTCAGGGGAGCTCGTTTTTCATCCCTCCCCAAGTTGAATTCGACATTTGAATCAAATGCCGTATTTGACTATTTTAGTCGACTAAATAGGAATATAGTTCGGCACATATTATATTTGACTTTTGAACTGGGCCTAAGCTCAAATCGGAGGCATGATAAGATACAGTTCTGCAGATAGCAATGAAACGGCATGTCGACAGAAAGGATGTTGCCATTATATTACACAATTGATGGTAGACGTTCTTTCTTGTACTTCCTGAATTCAGTAATCAGCTCTTGCTGAATTGTGATGCCCCAGTTTACGTTCTTTACAGGACCAAAACCATGGGAAACAGAATTGATTGTTGTTACAACTTGCGTTGGTCCTATCAATGTATCTTCCCCAGCATTCGTTTTTGCACATATACCGGGCGCCGAGTCTGGTACAACTACGACGGATCGGAAATGGTCCAGCCCCTCGTGTATCTATTCCTCCCCCAGGCCACGCGCGTTAACACTTTGCCGGAAGAACTTCACGGAATTAACGACGACAAAGATATCATGTATCAAGTGGAACATCATGGTGGTATGTAGCCGGCGATAAAAAAATAGTGATTAAATGAACAAAAAATACTGAATGAAGGTGTGACGAGAGCCAATGCGTATATTGTTGTATTTGGTATTAATAGGATTACGTTATGCGTCGATGTGAATTTTTAAGTATGTAGGCCATGTAAGTTACTTCCTGGTTTATTAAAGTGTCTCGAGCGCTCACTTTAATAAAACAAGAAGTAACTTACTTAGCCGAACATATTTCCCTTATGTACGCGGTCTCTCAAAAGTGTTTCAACAGGAAAGAACGACTTAACGAGTAAATAAAACAAGCAAAGCGTTCCTTAAGCTTTCCTTCGATGTTCCGCTGAAGACATTTTAGCATGCAGGAGCTCACATGAAAGCGCCAAATTGTAGTAAAAACTTCGGGCGATTTCCTTGTGTCAATCCCTTCTTTTCATCAACCAATGCAACTGCGCCCGCAGCTTTATTTGTGATGTCAACTTACTATTATATATTTACTCTTATGAAATAAAGTTTGATTTATCACCGACAACCACACAGCCTAAAAAGATTGACGAAGCCCTAAGAACGGCTGGGTGAAAGGCTACTACTAAGAGCGCTGTCAAGGCTGACCTAACACATAGTTTAAAGCTCTAGATTCATTCCCAAGTTCAAAATTTATACTTCCTTGTTCCAGGCCTATTAAATCCGCTTTGCCCTAAGAACTCATGGTAAAATATGGATGGCCTTCGTTTTAGATCGCCACCGGCAGAGAAAAAATATTGCGGTAAAAGACTCGTGAAAAAGAACTGTTGACTACGGTGAGAAGAGAAAGCTGCAATTAGTTATTAATTTTTTTTACTTAGGCCTTGACAGCCCTGGTCAGATTGCCGCTGTATGCAAGTATGCCGCGGATAACGACTACACTATTCGCGCTGTTGGCACAGGCTCGTCATGGTCTCGTTTGACGCACACTCAAGACATACTCGTAGTCATGACAAATTTGAACAAGATTCTAGAACTTCAGCCAGTAACGGGATCGTATAATGCAAACGAGGAATGTGTTGACGTCGAAGTCGAGGCTGGAAAGCTCGTTGTTGATTTTGTTGAGGAACTGGACAAGAAACATGGCCTGGCGCTTAATATGATGGGGAATTACGCTGGCCAAACCGTGGGAGGTGTGGCGAACACTTCCACTCAGGGATCAGGGATTTTCAGTGGAACCATGGTAAGGTGTTTCAGCTCTTAGATAAACAATGAAAAGTTGGAATGAGGTTTTAAGCATTAGTGCCTGTGGCTGCTCCCTGGTGCTGTGGAATGGTTGTTGTCTCGGGAGACAAAAGCATCCATGCTCTCTCCTCCGCACAGGTTTCCGCAACGATTCCAAAAATAGTAAGCGCGCGTGGGAGCCTCCCTTTGACACAAAGACGACTTTGCGGAGGACTGAGAGAGATGGATAGCATAAAATTGCAGGGCCCCGCTGAAAACCACTAAGGCGAGTGGGTTCCCTGAATAAATATTATTATTATTATTATTATTATTATTATTATTATTATTATACTGATATAATTTGGCTGAAAATATCTCTGCGTCTGCCGAGATATGATGATCGTAAGTGTGCCTACGGTGACGGCATTCATAACTGCCCCAACCTCCTTGCCATGCAGGGTCTCTAATCTGCTAGTTGGGCGAATGAGGACAGGAAAATTTCCGTGGAAAAAAGGTTGTAATTGCGCCTCCATTCCCCCACTACATACCACCACCACTTAAAGGCTAGCACACTGTCAGACGTCAGACTCAAATGTCTTTTTTCAGTCAACTTTAGTAGTGGGCCTTCATTTAATCATTTCTGGTGGAATCCAAGTGAAGGTACGTGGCGGAAACGAAACCATACAAGACTGCCAAGAAAAGGTTGACAATGCCAAGTATGGAGATGACCCTATCCAGATAAACAGTGACGATGTACTGAAGGCCTGTGTAGTGGGACTTGGTTCTTTGGGGATAATTTACTCTATTACATACCGCTGTGTTCCCGTGTACAATCTGGAGGAGATCAGAACCGTGGTATATCTACCCTGGACTTCAATAGAGGATTTCGAGGTCCCTCAATCCTTTGCTGAAATGTATAGGAAAGAAGAGGAAGGAGAATACTTCTCGTTTTTTGTAAATCCATACCCAATAGGACAAGGGTAAGTCACTGGTGTCATTAACTCGGGGATTACGTCTGGAAAATTTAATTGGGATGTGCGGCATTTGTCCAGTTTCGAACCAAAATATTAGGGCGTTTTCCTACCCTCTTTCAGGCCAGGACCACTGTTTTCAAGGGACGAAATGATAAAAAATGTTCCCATTTCTAGACCCTTTTCACACAGAGCACAAAACCTTACCCTATTTCAAAAATCTGATCCGAATTTCAGACCGAAGAGATAGAAAACCATAGCCTTTACGCCGCACTTACCTACGGTATAGACCTTAAAAAACGAGGCACCCTATGGGAAAATTAATTATCCTCTTGCCTTGTTTTTCCTCAGGATTAACAAGCAGATCCACATGGCCTACTTGAAAGCCAAGAGAACAGACAGGTCGCCCACGTGTTCTGCTTGCTGCTCATGCTGTTGCAATTGTTGTGGAGGTAGAGGAATAGCTGATATAGGCTGCATGCAGACAGACTGCACTGCTTCTTGTCTCCAGACATGCGCCGATTGCTGCCCGACCTGCATTCCACGAATCACCAATTTTGGACTGTCACAGTTCTCGCTCAAAAAGCCGTACGTGCAAAAGTGGTACAACGTGCTACAGTTTACGAAAGGCAATATTCAGTAAGTTACCGTGCATGGACACCCGTGAATACTGTATCGTCATGAATCCAATAAACCTATTTGGCCCTCCAATAGACCATTTTCGATATATTAAAATTCATACTTCGCTCCGAGGCTTGCGGGAATAAAGCAAAAGAAATATATTATTCATTGCTGAGCCTCACGGTGATTTCTTTTGTTTTATTCCCCTACGCCTCGCAGCCAAGTTTGAATTTTAAAATTTCGGAATTGGTCTATTCTTGGACGCGAGTGTCTAAACATGCCACGTGTTGCAATCAAAATTGCAGATTACACTCTGGTGATATCCTCCAGGTGGTGTATTTCCCCGATTTTTAAATTGCTTGTAACGCTAGCAAATTTACTTTCCTCCCCAATGTATTGTAAACTGAGAACTGAGTATTGAACGCGGACAGTTTAGTTATTGTTTTTAGAGATAGTAACCACTTTAGCCAGCTACAGCCTCCTTAATCTGCTCAGTATGTACATACCGGTATTTATTTTCACATTGTTTCAACACGTCATCATCAATGAGTTTCAAAACTCATCAAAGAAATGTTCGAGTATCTCAAGTATGCTTTCTCGTTGAAGATCATAGTAGGGTTAAAAATCCAAAAGAAAGAAGACAGACTAAAATAATTAGACAAGTCAATTAACTAGTAAGACATATATTTTAACCGAGGGATATAAAATACGTGGTAGTAGCCAGCAGACATTTGTATACAAAAATTGTCCTCAGAAACCTTTTAAAATTTCTCACGTACGGATGTTCGCCGTTTTTTCTCGTTGTTGTTGTTGGTTTTGCAGGCTTACTTTTTTGATGTCTCCATTAAACGCGTTCCTCGTGTTTTGCGAAAGCATCATTCGTTGGACATGAAGAAACAGTATGTTTATATTCTTGTTCCTCCTTCTCTTTTAATAAGCGTGGCCACCGCAGAATGGTGTTTGCCGCTGGAGCACCTAAATCGTGCCTTGGCTATGGTAATGCAGTTGGCTCAAGATTACGCAGTTAAGCACAAGCAGTACTCTTTTCTGCCGATATATGTGAGACTAGTGAAGACGGATGATCTGTTTTTGAGCCCAGCTAGCAAGTTTAGACCTGACAAAAGCAGTAACAGTGAATATAACTGTTATATTGAGGTGAGAGCACAGGAAGGCCATACAATATGTATACATGTTTAACTGCAAAATGACGTAGTAACTAATCTGTGCTGCTTCAGAAGGGATATTTTGAGCGATTTTAAGGGATTAGAGTTTGTCATGATCATGGGCTCATTGTAACGTTAGTAAAATCACAGTCAACTATCTTTCAGTGGACACCTCCCTAAAACCGACACCAAGATTTGGGCCCCCGCCGTTCCTTTGTCCTTTTCTCTGATTCTCTACAAGACAGATAGATCCCTTTCTTTTGTTTTTGAAATAATTGAATGTATTCAAGCTATAGCAAATCCCACACTCTGACTGGCTGACGCAAGAGACAGCGATGAAATGAAAAGGGGGGCATTCAGGACCGTGCCACCATTGTGGGTGGGTGGGTAGGAAGGAAACGAGGTGGCATTGAGTCTGGGCCCCATCCTCGACAGTTATTTCGCTTTTTAAGTTTAACCATCCACGCCCCCAAATAATGTTGAAAGAAGTCTCCGCTGGCTTAATAGAGCCTTTTCACTCACGTAACCAGAGGCTATGCAAATTTATTGGAGCCAAAGAAAGTTTTTACGTAAGGAAAGGTTCAACATTCAAAGGATTGGTTTGGGGCATCAACACCACCGCTGTTTTTTAGGGACATCAATATGGCGGACGTGACGTCATGTGAAACACTCTAAAAACTCTTTTACTGTGCGTCACTTTAGGTACCATTCCTCCCCGGAGCTTTCGGAACTGAAGAGTTTCAAGAGGTGGTGGAAAACAAACTCTTTGAAAAATTCAAGGCAAGACCACACTGGGGAAAGAATAACCGGCTTAACGAAATGAAGATCCGCGCTCTCTACGACAATGAGAAGTTGCGCAAGTGGAGAGACGTGTACAGAATGTTTAACAAGGGAGGGCAGTTTGACAATCAGTTTACAAACAAAATGGGTTTTAATTTGTTTCATTCTATCGACGAGCAGCCTACTTCCTAGAGACAAACGTTCAACTTCTTTTGGCGACTTTCTTGGGTTAACGACAAGGGAATTTTGAAAAAGCAGTTGAACGTTTTTGTTGGGAACTTAATCTCCTCTGCCCATGTATACTAGTACTAAAGTAGTAGCAGCGACTTCGCATCTAGTATTTGAGGATGTGGTAGTTTAAGAAGGTGTGCATGGCATTTTCTTGCATGTACTCCAAATTTGTTTAAAATGGAGAAACTTAAGTTGATGGCGCGAAACTTAGTCAAGTAAGGCCAATTTAACTGAAGTACTGTAGAATACCGCAAATGATCCCCAATAGCAAATGATCCTTAGACCGCAAATGATCCTCGACCGCAAGTGATCTCGTGAAAAGTAGAGGAATGGATTGGATTTTAGGCATGGATGGTGAATGTGCCGAGAACTTGGACAACGCGTAGCTAGAGCAATGAATTGAATAAAACTATAAATATCCGAACTGTTTCTTTGGTGCATTTTTTTTTTCTCCTATCTTTCAAGCATTTGATGTTTTGTTGCTGTGAAAATTAAGGACAGGAAAGACGTTAAAAAGGAAACTTGTCTTTCATTTTAACGCCTAGGAATAGGGAAATAAGACCACTGTATTTATCACTCTGGAGAGGTTTCCGGTTTATTTCGAAACATGTCGTGTCTGCTGCACGAGTTTACCACCCACAACAAGCAAACCTGTCTTGCAGTGTTTGTTGAAAAAAAGAACTACTCTCTGCAAAAGTTTTCGCAACCTGCAAGAGCCTGATTTGTTAGGATCATTACACGTTTCTGAGAAACTGCCCACCTACCCCTCCCCTAAGACAGAGTATCAACACTTGCGTGGTAACACGTGCAACATCGCTTTTCAACTCGTTTAGCAGCAATGTTGCAACACAAGGTGCACGCTTTTGTGGCCCGTTTCACTGTAAGCTTAAGGTATATTCGAAAAAGAAAACCAGATATGCATATTTCATCATTTGAACTTACTGAAGAAAGATTTTGAGGGCAAAATAACAAGTTGAAAATTTGCCGGTGCAGATACTTTGAGTGTTGTAGCACAAAACAGTGATTGTGAATGTTTCTTCTTCTTCTTCTTTGCACGTTCTTGTCTTGCAAAACAATTTAGACAGGGTTTGATAGGTGAGTGAGAGATCAACAATGGAACACAAATAGAGTCTCTCCAATTATCTACTCGAGCACTGCACTCGGAAATTTTTGTCTACATATTCCAATAAAATCGGGCGAAAATAAAGTGACTTGAATGCCTGGACAAGCGATTTTGTTTATTCGTATTTCCTCTACAACAGAGAAGGTCAACCGAAAGAAAACAGTTATATTTCGTTTATTACAACCAAAACATTCCAAGATTGAGTCAGCTTTCCAAGATTGAGTCAGCTGACACCTCTCAGTTTATTTTGTCAGCTTAATTGCTCAGCTTTTCAATGCTGTTTTTTGTAAAAATGATTCATTTACTACAAGTACACTTAGCCAAATAGTCTTCTACCTTAATTTTTAACTCTGTTCCCACCAACCGACAATAGTAAGGCCATCCATAAAGGATCAAGCGAAAAAAAAAAAAAGAGCTGACCACAATTAGTGACTCGTGGGTAGGTTACGACGACGCCTGCAGAACTGGAAACAACGGAATATTAATTCTGAAATTTTAACGCTACATAATAAATCTCAAGAGGTATTAAAGTAGTTCTTCTCAAAATTTACAGTAGCCAAACTGAGGAAGCTTACCGAATTTCTAAATAAGAAACTCAGAAACTGAGCCCCTACTGCTAATAACTACATGAATGTAAAGTGAAAACATCCGTCGAATTTATATACAAGAAATAACTTATAGTCAATAGCAGAGAACAGAGATTGATGCTATACAAATAAATAATCTGTTGTCTTGATTGTATAACAAAGCGGAACAAGACAGTCACGAAAAAAAGCTGAGGTCTATGCCCAACACATTTCATTAATAACACAGATATGTTTTAAATTTCATGTACACTAGTGGACAAAACGTAGAAACACAAGACAAGTCATCATTTTCATGCTGAGAGCCTATTCTACAGTTCGCACAAAACTTTAAGTGAGACATCGATACACCAGCTTCTTTTGTGTCTGGGTTTATCTTTTTAGTTCGTAATTTTACAATTTTTTTTCTTGCGGTTTTCTTGCTTGTTTGATACTACTGACAAAAACATTAATGCGCTACGGTGCGCCCATACAGTCAATTCATAGCCGCGGCATGCTGTCGCTCAAGTTCTTCAACAGATAACACTTTCCTTGCCAAGTCAGGGGTAGCTGACCGCTGACCAGGTTGAACCTGCTGAAGGACGTCTTCTCCGAACCATTTGGACAGGACATTACCTCCTCCCGCTGGGGAATGACTTTGTGGGGGAAGATTCATAACTGGACTGTTACCTGAAAAAAGGAGTTCAATACACAAGGTAAAGTACACTTCCCAAGTTTGTCAAGTCGCTATCGAAAACGACTACAAACTACAAGATGATAACGATAGTACATGTGACCCTGTAATGCTCCTGATGCCAGCACACTCATCGCAAAGGTTATAAGTACCTCGGAATGGGGTACTGAAATCGTGCGGGAAAATTTTACAACATTCACTAATACCACTCTAGTCAATTGGAACGCAAAAGAACGTACAAGAAATAGAACCTACACTCTTCTCTTCGTTGGATTGCGGTTTGCACCGTTTAAGTGATTTAAATGGGATTTTGAAGTCTCTGGAATGACGTAACGCACGCAACGTCTTTACACAACGCCCTTCAGTCGTCCACGCTCGTAACATCGTTGTGTAACCTTTATCAAGCTAATGAAAATGCAACGGCACAGCACACAAGTAAAAAAGAACAAACTTTTTAAGAGGGTTGAGTCTGAGGACTGAGAGCGGACGCATGAATCCCTAGGATTAACACTTTTCCCAAAACGCATAATCCCTGACTCTGAGCATACCGGTACTTTACGCAATGGTCGAGCGAATTTTGAGCATTACGGTTAGCGTTAAATGCTGTAGGAACTTTCACCTCACTGTCTTTAACCGGACAACGAGGGAATTAAATCCTTACAGCCCCGTTTGACCCTTGCAGGACACTAGTTAATGTAAGAACTAAGGAAAAACACATAAATCAATTTTTATTTTACATGTGCTGACTACTTAGTCTCAATCTAGCTTATTTTAAAGCTCGAAGTTCCACCGACAAAGAACCCACTTCCATCATCACCGCAAAATAACCTCTTTCATCCCTACTTTCGGGACACAAGGAATGCTTTGTTTGTTTAACTCAGGCTATCATGAAAAGAACGAAAATAACTCACCTCGTCTACCTTGCTGCAGGCCAGACTGAGGGGGGATATGAGGAGAGGAGCGTGCACCCATCATGGCTGCCGCTGCCGCTGCTGCTGCAGGGTTCACGGCTGGGTAACCTGGTGAGGGGCGCCCCCCATACAACATGGCTGGATGGTGTCCTGACATCATAGGGTACCTTCCAGCTGACTGTGGAGGCATCTGCTGCATCCTCATGGCTAATGGGCTCATTCCTGGTGAGGGCACTGCCACCGGGGGCGACCCTGCGGAAGACATCATCCTCAAGTAGGCTGGGTGGATATGCGGTGGCATCATCCCAGGAAGCATAGCGGATCTAGGGGGCATTCCCATACCCGGCATGGGGGAGTTAAACGGGGTTTGCCCTGGATGTCCGTGCATCACTGGCATGCCAGACGGAGACATTCTTCCATTTAGTAAATGTGGGGATGGACGTGGACCATGAAATTGTCTTGGGGCCTGATGAATTGGTGTGGGCCTTGTCCCTCCTCCATGAATCCTATGTGATGGATGGTTAAGAGGCAAACCTTCGTGCCGAGTGGTCACCTCATCGCTGTTCATCCTCCGGACACTCATGTTATTTGGACCGTTTTGAGACATAAGGTGAGCGCCTAATAAACTCTCACCCCTCTTTGCATCTTCAAAGGAACCTACACTGTCTGTAGAACCGTGTGCATGCTGCTCAAATGAATGAGTAAGTGGCCTTCCGTCATTGATGCCTACCAGTTTTGTGATGCCACCTCGAACACTTTTAGAGGGGCTTTCAATGGAGCTGCCGCTTTGCCCGAATAGCCCCGTTAAAGCCTTATTGCCATCATCTCTTGTCATCATTCCTTTTGACACCAACTGCTGAGGTGACAACAAAGCTGTTTTGTCGACTAACGGATGCCTCTGAGGCGTGCAAGGCGCTGAATGAGGAAGCGTCTTTGACGGTCTTGCAGGTGATCCCGCATTCTGGTTAAATAAATGCAGAGGGAATGCAGGGTCAGAGTTAACGCCACTTTTGAGGCTAGAAAACGGTATTTGGGGAGATCCTGGCAAAGGTTTGAAGGCAGTTGGCTTCTGCAACACGGGTGAACCATCCTGGGTCAAGAGGGCCTCACTTGACTTAATTGACCTGGGTGAGGCAAGAAGGTCTTGTTGCAGTGACGCCTGGTTTACCTCTTGGTGCCTTTGAAACAGCGCACCTTTAATGGGATCACCAGCAATTTCAGATTGTACAAGTGGCCTTGATCGAGGCGAATATCCAACTGGCAGCGTGCTGTCAGTTCCTGGAGCACTCAAATCGTTCCTGTTTACAGAGTTCTGTTCCTCTGGTATTATATACTTTTCCCTAGAATGAACCGGGTCCGATGTTTTCGCCTCGCTCTTTGGCGTCTTTTGGTCCATGCGATCTTGCTGGATCTTTCTCATGACAGAGGTTGGCATAAAGGAGCGATCAATGATGCGTGGGCTAGCAGACTGAGAAGACACTGTCTTAGGATTCACTACCGTGTGGCCACGCTGTTCAGGCGGGCCTCCCGGAGTAACATGCCTATCTTGCTGTCTCCTTACTGTTTGTGGATTGACCCTGGGTGGCACACTACTCGGCTGACGTCGCGTTTGATACACCGTTTTTACTTGATGTGGTACCATCTGCAAGTTAACAGCGCCAAACCCCAGGGGAGGACTCTGCCGCTGTTGAGCCAGCATGGAAAGAGGAGAGGGGGATCTACGGAGCATTGGAGATGAAAACAGTTCTTGGGGAGAGGCAACTAGAAAGAAAAATAAAAAGCAAATTGATCACCAAGGGGAGGATTGCTAAACAGTCATTTGAAGTCATAAAATGTCAAAAGAAGTACTCTAAAGCATTGAAGGCCATCTATTAGCTTGGTCAAATAACTTCATCACAACAGAACCAATTTGACTTATTATTCAGCTGTTAAACCATTACAAGACTCACCAACAGAATTATTGATCTTGTGGAACATTTCAAGAGGAGAAGGGGGTCTGTTCATCTGTGGCACTACTTGAGGTGGCGACGGCGGTCTAGGGTCAGACAATGGTGCAGTCATGGTCATCATTTTAAGCAGCTCAGTAGGAGATGGTGATCTCCTCAAATCAACAAGTGGAGATGGAGAATGCCTGGGAGTCTTCCTCTTGGGAGATGGAGGTCTTGGAAGTAAACGGGCTGGCAGACCAGAGATCTTTTAGTTCAATAAAAAAGGAACTGAATTAGTGCGATGGTCTGGCCGTCTCTGTGATTTTGAGCGACCATGCAGCTCTCAGAGGACCTCACAGGATTGGTTAAGAAGACAATGACCAACCAAATTGGAACAAAAAATGGAACCTAGACCGAAAAGAAAGGAGCTGCGACCCATAGGGGTCCAATTAAAATAGAGGTTAACCTCAGCTTTAAAGTAAATTGCGGTTTGACCGTAATGAAAGACTTTCTCGTGTTGAGTATAGTACAAGAAATCCTACTCACCGCAGGTTGAGGTTTCTCTGGGAGAGTCCCTGATGACTTCATCTTCTCAACAAGCATGTTAAATGCCACCATTTGCTCAGGTTTGTTGGACGTTTCACTGCCCTTACTAATATTCTCCTTGTTGTGCTCTGCATCACTAATCTCTTTCTTCTTCACAGAGCTTTTACTGTCTTTGTTGATATCAGCTTCGATATCCTCAGCTCGAACTGAGCCCATCACCTTGTTTGCATCCTTTTCCGATGACATGACTTCATCTAGCAAAGGCTGGACATTAACCTGAGATTTCTGAAGCATGGCTGCCAGGCTTTGAGATTCGATGCTGTTGTCTGCTAAAGGTGTAATGGGAGTGAACAGGTAGTTTGGCGCTGGTGACGGTGTACGAGGAGTGTTAGCACCACCACTCGAGAGTCCTGGCAGACACACACAAATAATAAAGATCAGTTACGGTAGTAAGGTTCACAGTCAAGTCACCCGAAATGCTGAGTTATGTCACCTGAAATTTTGTCATGCTCAACAACATCCTAACACCCCCATGAAACCTTTACAACGCTTGTTTCGTCTCCTCACAGATAAAGGACGAGATTTTTCCTTACTTCCAAATTTATTTGCAGAATTTAACCAACATGTATTTTGGACATAATAAAAGACAGAACTTTCTTCAACATGAAGTCTGAGGTCTCCTTGCCTGACGAAATGTAGCTGTAAACTTGGTGCACCAAACTGAAAAAATGGCAATTTAAATGGTGATGATGATGATGATGATGCTAGTCTGTTTGTTGGTCCAGCTGGGAAAAGTAGCTTTTTAATTAGCTTGAGTTGAACCATGACTCGTGTTTGCTGTGTTATTAAAACTTGCCTCTGTTTTAAGTGTTTATTTTTACGTTTCGCTTAATTTGCTGGCTGGGTCCTTGTGGCTCCTCGGGATTAGGACTAATGAATTTTTTTACTGACACA
>OZ037785.1:19713803-20023803 GCA_964035525.1 Porites cylindrica
ACCCTGGATACAGGTGAGTGATAACAGTTTGAACACTACTAATAACCAAAGATTACGCAGTGCCTTCAACTCAAAGGCGTATGGGCAATTTTTTGCCAGAGGGGACAGTAAACCGTTTGGCCAAAAAATTATCGCAAGTTGCCCAAGTTTTTACGAAATAGCAGTCTACAAAAAGAAACAAGGGCCATACGATGCAACAACATAGGGCAAACTGGCATATGAGGGTGGCTTGATATAGTTTTTCAGGGTCAAAACCTCCCAATAGTTTGAGCACAAACTATGTCGCCATAAACAGACATTTGGAAAAATTACCACCACAGTTGTATTATTTGTCATGATCAGGGATGCAATGACATCGGATTGGAGTTGTCATAGCAACAAAATAACGCCATTGCTGATACTATCTGCCATACACTGTTGAAAATTCCTTTACTCCGACACTAGCATAGGGTCTGAATGGTCATGTCGGCATTTCTACGAGTGGATATGATTCTAGAAAGTTATGCGGAAGTTTTTTTGGAAATAGCCCATACCACCAATAAAAAGCTTTAAATATATAAATCAACATAAGATACCCATCCCTAATAACCAGAAACTCATCACGTGGTATGCAACCACTGTCTTGTGTGAATGTAACTGGATTATTATGCCAACTTCAGGTTAAAATAGAAAACATTCATCTCTTCAAAATAACAAAATAACATGGAAATGTCTTAAAAAACTGACTTTGCCCAAATTTTCTCTTGCTACCCAAAAAATCTGAGTTGCCCAAAAATTTGGGGGACTGCAGCCCCTGTTGCTACCCCGGCCTGTATGCCTATGGTTCAACTGATCTCAATCCCAGATCCTCTCTCATCTCCTTTTGATGATGATGTCATGACCCAGTAAAATCTGTGGGGATTCCAGACTCCCATCCCAAGTATCAAAAAGGGTCTCTACAGATTTTTTTATCCAAAATTCAAGACTTTTTTCAGACTTTTTACCAAAACATTAATTTCTTTTTCCAAATTAAATTCTTATTGTCTAATATCATTATAGTATACAACATGTATATTCAGACATGCTGGTCACAAGAAATTGAAAGAGAGAAGATTTGTCCAAATTTACATTAAAAAACATTAAAAAACATTAAAAAACTAAATGTTCATTTTTTTTCATAGAGAAGTTCACGAGAACATAGTAGATTTCAATGAACACTTTGCATTATTTTTTATGCCCTTTAAATAGGTAAACAATTATTATATTATTAACTATCATTATCAAAATTTCCATTGATTTATAGCAGGGAAAAAGATTCTTGTGAAAATCATGACAATGTTTTGGGCAAATAACAATACAAAAAAGATCTGAATATACCACCAATCAAACAATCTAAATAAGCAAATTTAGGAAAAGAAATTTCCAGTACAGACAAAAATAATTCTTTTAACCGAGGGGCATCTTTCATTCTGGGAGTTAACATTTCGGCATGGTTTATAAAGATAAGTTTATCAAACCTGGCATGTTCATTAGAAAGAACACTGGGCCATAGTTTTGAGGCTGGAGATTCCCTTAAATTGAGTAATTCTTCCTATAAAAAAATAAAACATCGCATTACAAATAAGCACAGTGATGAGGCTTATATCAACGTCGCTTGTGTATTGTACATGAAATGCACTCTTAGGCTTCGTATATTTCAAGGTTTCAGAATTATTTATCCTTCAATTAAATACAACAAAAAATAGAGCAGTTTGTGAGGTTTTACACATATCTGTCGGATCGGGTATAATTTCTAGACTACAAGAAGGAATTTTAAGTTCAAAATTATAACCCTTAAAAATCTCCTAATTTCCTCGATCAGTACACAACTTGTCACCTTTGAGTACGTAACACGTGGCTTGTTTTTCACTTTTTCCTGCTCTTCCTTTTCCTTTGTCACTGCCAGGTCTTCGATAGTTTTGCTGGTTTTTCCTAGAATTAGGAAACCCCGAGTAAAATTTGACAATGAGTTAAACGTCCTTCTATTTATGGAAGCATAACCAGATACGACATATTCGCACTTCAAGAGGTGAAGTCGCAGTGTTTACAGTGTAGTTTTTTTTCACAAACACACAGAGAAGCCAACACTTTCGAGCCTTTGGCAAAATTAAATCACGGAAAGGAACAATCCAAAAGCTTTGTTTCACAAAAGATTAACTCATTTATACTGTATCGAATTATGAACAATTTAAATAAACGCGTACCTTTACCCCACGACCCTTCTTTGGTAACGACATTATCCTCTGCTGACAATTCAGCAACCTCCATCTAGGAACTCAGCGTCGACAGTTATAAACGTTAGGACAGTAACTTCCTTGAGACGAAGTTAATCTGCTTGTGAATTTAACCTCAAAGAAAGGCTGTATCATTACAAAAAGCTTAACAAATCTCAGTCCCTGTCATTCACCGTCAACGTCCATTTTGAACCAAAGGAAACTGCAACGAGTTGCGCTTGCGTACTAGTACCTCACTTAAACAGAAGAGCATTTCCGTTTCCTGAGGGGTGGAGAGCGATATTTGTTTTGCGACTTTCTCTGCTTTCAATGTCCGTTCATTGAGCGAGCAAAAAGGTTATTAAGAGAAATGCTTTGTTATTATCTAGCGTCCCTGGAACAGGGTAGTTTTCTAGAGCCTTAGCTATCAGCAGGGCACTACTTAGCATGCAGCCTCGTGGGTGTAGGGTCCCAATTTGTCCTCGCCATTTTGGTGGGATTCGCAACTTTTCATTGTACTACATGTATGTTAATTCTGCCATGCTAGTAAACTTTAGTTGTGGTAGTTGTGCCCAATATATATATTTTATAATTCCCTCATTTTCTTTTTGTAAGTAATCTCCACAAACAATATTTTAGCTTGAACAGCAAGTGTTAGAAAGCGAATTTTAATTTTAAAAAGGGGAAGCAGTGGGCACGCTGCAGGCGGCTCGCGCGGGGGTAGGACAAAGTTCTCCTATTTCAAACATTTTGTGGAACAAAGGCAACTGTTGAAAGTTTAGGTACATTGGTTTAAAACAACGAGGATGACCGTCATGATGATGATGATGATAAATATAATTTTTTCGTGTCGAGCGATCAGCCTCGCAGTTCTTTGCAGAGAAATAATAGGGCCATTTCTACGAGAAAAAATAAGACGCGTCTTAGACGCGAACTGTACCATTTATACGAGCATGTCTTATCTAATAAGACGCGTCTTAGCTAAGCCGCGTCTTATTTTAGACGAAATGTGCCGTTTATACGGAAAGTTCGCGTCTGATTTAAGACGCGTCTTATTTTTCCTCGTATAAATGGCCCTAATTAGAATTTAAAGTGAGAAATCATAACCAGATCTCTAAATCGAATAAATGCGGTGATTGCACCTCACTCCCGCAACCACAGCGAGGTTGGCAGAGCCGCTTTACCGTTCTAAAGAGGCGGAAAAGTTGATTGCATGTACTTTTTACAGTTTGCAGTTTGCACTGTAGAAACCAGCTTACTTGGATTCCACAGGGATAGAAAGCCAACGATTTAGAATAAAACATAGAATTAATGAAGATGATCATATCTTCATTTAGAAAAGATAAGAATTGTTTACCATTTCCAAAAAGCAGGGGCACCCAACGGCAATTTTCGGGAAAATATCTGTTCGGAAGACGATTTGAGAACTAGAATTTTCGGAACATTTGTTGTAAAATTTCTTGCTTGCCTGCCTCTCCTAGGATTTTCGAACATCTACAAAATGGTATAATTACCCATTTTAAGCGGATATTTACCCTAAAGAAGGCAACCTAGAATTTTCGGGAGCCTTTTCCCGGCTAAAATTTTCGAAAAGGTAAGTTTTGATCCCTATGATTTTCGGATCACTAGACTTTCAGCTAGGAAATCCGAACAGATGAAAAGTTTTTAGGGGATAAAAATATGCCTATATCTACCGTTTAAATACTAAAATACGTTCAACGATGCTATGTTAAGTGGTTTTGAACTATTTGCTCGTTGGGTGCCCCTGAAAAAGGTTTCCGGAAAATACAGTTGAAAAGTAGAAGGAACTCGACTTCTTAGGTCGTTTGAGCGAAAAATTTCCGAGCGGAATGGAACATCTCGGAAGGTATTCCTGTTTTTTCGGACATAGTGTTCGACAGGAAAATTCGTGTTCCATTTCTTCAAAGCCAACTTTTCAGGCTTTCGCGGCGCCGTTTTTCAGTAAATGAAACTGATTTGTGCAAATGGTAAACGCGATTCCGGGAAGAAATTTACCGCTCCTAAATCTAGATTACCATTTGCCCAAACCGTGAACCGACTGTCTCCGCGCAAAATCTTGCATTAGACTCCATTTATTTGTTTTGCGACACGAGTTGCAGGTGACGTTAGGGCCAACACACCCTGAAACTGAAGTAAAACATTTACATCGTGAAACTTGAACTTGCGTCGCAAAACAGATGCGACGCAAATGTCAAGAAAGGGGCTCAATTGGGTTTGAATTATTCAGGGAGATTAAATAGCTCGACTCATGTTTCGATTCCGAGACCAGTTGAGACTCTTACATCCTTCGTGAAAAGTAAAACTTTTACCTCGTCTCGTAAAACTTGTGTCGCAAACAAGATGCAAGACAAGTGACAAAACATTGCCCAGTATAAAGGGCTTTCAGTTTGAATGTCATTATGATTATTCACAAAGGGAGATAAAATAGTTCAACTAATGTTTCGAAGCTGAGAATAGCTCAGACTGTTGCATCCTTCATGGCGGTTTTGGGCGGAGCACGACATATGAGCATTAAAAGTCCTGTTCTGTTAGACCTTTCCAAATACTTTGTCTAAGACAGACTAAAAGTAGAGGAACACGCGAAATTTTCTCTATTTCGCCTAAGAGTCCTTGTACCTTCCCCCTAGAGGCACTTTTTGTGTGATCACTCACTCTTACATGTAGACGAAAAATAACTTTAAGGTCGTTTCGCCTATACGAGTCGTTTCGCCAACGTCTTAAGTCGTTTCGATTATTAAGTTTTAGGTTAATTCCTTTACTTCTTTCGCCTAATCAATGGCTTCAACAACGAGATATGCACCTGTGGATCGCACTTTTTCGAGTCACGGCTAAAAGAACGAGGTACATACTTGCTTAGTGTTCATTTCGTTTCGTAAAGCGACAGAGCGAGACGTTAGCGAAAAGACGCGTAGGCGCAACGGCCGGTCACAGGAAAATAGGAACGAGTCGCCACCTGCATAGTTAGTAGCTATGCTTCTTGTCTGCGTACGTAAAGGTGAATAGGGAGGAAAAATCAAGTGGTTGGATAATATTCAGAAACTGAGGATCGATGCGTTTCATCGAAACTGAGTTTTGTGTACAAAGTTGACAGGTAACTGAGGTAAATTAACAGCGCAGAGGGACTGAAAGCTGAACATTTAAAGCGATAGCACTTCGACTGAGACAAGGATGAATATTCTTCTTTGAAACTCTATATGGTGACTAAAACAAGTCAACCTAAAAGCCAAAATTAAATAACGAAACAGACCAAATGAACGTACAGAAACACTTGTTTTAAAAGTAACTCTGAGTTTGCACATTCTTTCCATAAATCAAACGACCACTAATTTACATGGTACTATTGAAATAAGCTAAAATAGCTGTAGCGAGTCGAACTTCACGCTGTGCAGAACACGTCATTCACTTTCCTAAAACAAACTCTTCACCCTTCTTGATGTTCTTCTTCAGCTCAGGTATCAACTGCAAATCAGAGAAAGAGAAATGTCGCGTGAATATGATGCATGATCTAATTTTATATCCATATTTAGTCATTTCTCTCCACGTGCGACCACCACTCGTAAGCGACCACCTCCCATAAGGGAACATCTATCCAAAACACCAACATTTCCCCACTCAAAAGCCTGTAGTTTGAACCTGTCATAAACGACCACCTATAGCAAGCCACCACGATCAATTTTTGGATTAACGAGTTGATAATTTTCCGTACGTTTTAACCTGTAGTGGGCGACCATTTGACGAATGGTCTGCATGATATCCATGTTCTTCAACTACCTCTTCATGGACAACTCTGCAAGCTGGACAAAAGGCAAAAACGGAAACCTAGAGTTGGTCCCTCCTTTTTCTTTGCCCATTCCTTTGATTTTATACAAGATGGACATTCTCTCAGACGGTCCCACAGCTGTATGGCTTAAAGAAAGTTCATAATACAGTCAATTCTGAATTTCGTGCAGTAGTTCCGGTCCTAAGATACCAAACTTCACACAATCCCTACCTCCACAACATGGCCACCTCTGTACACAAGGAATGACCAGTGGGTGACATGAAGCCTTTCTCCTTTCTCTTGTATTATTCAATTTATATGCATAGCAATTTTTCCACAAATTCTTTAACAACATGTTTTCTCTTTCTCACATTTGTACTAGAAAAATGATTATCCCCAAATGTTTGCTAGGCTCCCAACTTACAAAAACCAACCACATTTTCAAGTTTGCAAGTGTTAATTGTTAGCACTGTCAGCCTTTCCTAGTATGCCCAAAAAAGAAAGTGCAAAAAGCAAAAGGAATAGTAAAGTTGAATGGCTTAAATAAAGGGTTTTGATATAAAGAGGCTATGTGACGAGGTTAGAGCTGTTTCAGGTCAATTCTGTACTGAAGTCATTTACTGCTCCTGTAGAGTAAGAGAGCATTATCTATAATAATTTTTTTGGTGATTTTTGCAGGCATAGTATTGAAACTTGAAAAAGTTAGCCAGCTTTTTCAAGTTTCAATCCAATGTCTATGCTTGCCATCTGTCGCAACAGATGACAGGAATTAGTTTCAGTGCCTTAATATAGCCTTAAATAACAAAGCTGTACCATTATTTTTGGAATTCAATTGACCTGAAGACAAGTTTCAGCATTTTTAAAGATAGCAAATTGCATCACAGAGCCCCTTTAAAATACCCAAGTGAAAACCACACTGACAATCAGCTTCCATGTACCTCTTGCAGCTTTGTTTCTTCATAGGCAGAAAGCGTTCCATAACCTAGGGCACTCTTTACACCATTTGGCTATTTGAAAGCAGATACAAAAAGAATATTTAACAATTATTCCTCGAGCCCTAAGGGGCTCTAAGTCAATAGTCCTTGAGGCCGAAGGCCGAATGGGCTATTGAGTCAGAGGCCATGAGGGCGAGAGGAATAATTTATTGTTTAAGTAAAATCCAACTAGTTAGTCAAAAATATCGAGCAAAACAACTTTAGCTAGCAAAATGCGATTCATCCACCAGTGACCACTAGTTGGATTTTACTAACAGATATTATAATAACATTGGATAGTTAAAGAAAGCAATTCTAGATAATGCTACCAATTCCAAGTGCCTATTATATCAAAAAAATCAATCCACCTGACCAAATCATAACTCCCTTTTCAACAAAGCAAAGCAAATAAGTCAGGATAAAATAACAGACACCTACAAAGAGACATCCACCTGTTGCTTCTGCACCCCTCTCTCTAAGAGAGTAGCAACCTGATCCACTTATTCCACCCCAACCCCACCCCCTCTGACTGCCACTTGTTTCTGTAGCCCTCTCCCCTAAGATGCCCACCCCGCCCCCTCCCACTCCCTAAAGAAAAAGGATGGAAACAGAATGCAATAATTATTAAAAAGAGCAATCATGAAAAGGCACAATCACCTACCCCAAGCTCTACAGGTTGTGCAAAGTAACCAGTGCCACAGACATCTGACTGGACAAATGCACACTCAGTAACTCCCTGCTTGCCATTCAAAGCATCAAGGACCTGAATATTGCCAATAATTCCATTTTTAAACTTTGTAATAACTTTAGTCTTGACTTATAATTACTATACTCAATAACTGAGTTCCACAAGGGAAGAAAACAAAAATAATAAATTAATGATAAGGAAATAAAATATTACTATAATCACTCGTGTTTGCAGTTCAGCTCTATTATCAATGAGGAAGAAACTACATGTAGTGAAAGGGGAGAGATCGCCATGATAGCCTGTGAACAGGCTCCCAAGAGGAGTGGGGCCAAAAAGAAAATCAGCAAGAGAAGTGAGCCGAGCATGGAATGGGGCAGAAAAAAGGCCGGGGAGCCTGTAGAATTTGTTTTGATGCTGCCCATCGTCAGGTCCCTGACTGTTGACAAGTGACTGATGAATAATACTCACGTGCGTATGAATGTCATTCGAGAGGAGGTATAATTACCATATTGACATGTTAATGACATATGTGTTACAAGTGGGAGGATGGGCTGCATCAAAACAAAGTCTACAGGTTCCTCTTTCTTTTTCTCCTGCAGGCCCTGCTCGGCTTGCTTAGCTTGACAATTTTCTTTTTTTCCCCACTCCACTTGAGAGCTTATTAGCACACTATTACCATGATGGTGATTGACTGCGATTAATTTTGCAGTCATTATTCTCAGAAGAAAGAAGTTGCTTTCCTTTGCTTAGATAATTTCTAGGTGTTTATATTGTGTGTTGTTTGCTTTCCACTCATCCACTGTTGTCAACGATGACCAAGAACATCACAAGAAAGGGGAAGTGATGTTTTGACTTGCATGTGAATTGGATGAAAGTGAAGGAGAGTTGCCCTGTGTCTCAATCTCAGTCTCTTGTCCTGAGTTATCTGGGTCCAGAAGCAGGACAAGTGAGACAGCTGGAAATACAACAGGTTGAGTCTGTTAAATTGTACCCTTCTTGCTCCACAGCACCAGTAGCATGCTGGTGGTTGGCTCACATGGAGCTCATTCACCCTTTCACAGGTTTTGTTTTTTCTCCTGCTGGGTGACATGCCACCCTCCTCACTAGCATAGTGCTGATGAAAGACCACTCGTTCATGTGGCAGGTGGTACTGGGTTACAGTACATATATCACCAGTAGCAGAGTCCAACCCCTGGGAAACCTAGACATGCTACCTAATGTTAAAATAGCTTTTAACTAGTAATTTACAAACTTTACTTACAGAGTTAACAAACTTTGTCCCAGCATATGCCATTGAGAGTGTTGCAGATCCCTAAAGTAACAGTTGACAGTCATGAATTAGTGCTAAATTATGATATCGTCATTCTGAATGATACGTATTTTATGTAAATCAACATTATTGCATTACTTAAATAGCCTATTAATGCAGCCATCTGTCCTTGCTCGTCACTGATAGGGATGTTTCACAGAAGAGATGTCTGCATTAACAGCCAATAAATCAATGTTTACATAATCAATCAGCATTCAAAGATTGTTATTATTTATGGATACATAATATTGTTCTTTACATGAAATGTAACAACATGAAATGTAACAATATTATTTATCCTTAAACCTTTATTGTGCTACATGAAACAAAGAAGGAAACAGGTTGAAGAAAAACAATCATCTTACAGATCCTGCTTTGGCATTCACTACTTCTGTCCCAGCATTCTGGATTCTGTCAGTGAGCTTGTCAACTTCCTCATCAGTAAATGACACACCAGGAGATGTCTTGAAAACAAAAGCAAAACAGATTAAAATGCAATTTTATCCATCAATAAAAATAATGCTTCTGAGTCCTCTGACTCTATTGTTTTTTAATTGTAGCAAAAATTGGTGCAACATCTAGATTCTGTCAATCTGTGGCAAACAATAGAGGAAAAGTGGATCTCGTGGCAAATTTTATCTTTGAAAATGTGTTGTGAGAGAAGCTGCAAATACTAAGATGTTGTAAGGTTCGACTCTGAAAATCCCTGACTGGAAACAAAGTAGTGTATGCTTAGTACGGTGTAGGTTGGTGTAATGGGTGTAACCTATATCAAAATTAATGTGATGTCAGTTTTACTAGTTAAAGCCAAGGCTATGAATAACAATAATAATATTGTATTTTCAGCACAAAAATTCTAAAGTAGGGATTTCAGTGCAAGCCATTTCCTGCAGATTGTCACTGTTTAAAGGCTCCTCTACTGCTGTATATTAAAGCTTTCTGAGCGTTAATAGAAGATTAATTTATCAACTAAGGAGAAAAAGGACAACCATTATTAATAAGACCAATTCTCTGATGTCCATTACATGCCGAAAATTACAGTTTGGAGTTTCTTTTTTCCAGTTTCTTAAAAGTTACTGAGCCAAGTTGCTAAGACTTAATACACATATGACTGGAGCACAAGCTAAATACATTACCTGGGATAAAAGAGGCAGAATTGTGATACCAGAATGACCACCAATAACAGGTACTTTAACATCTTCCACATTAAGCCCCTAGAACAAAGTACATGGAAATATAGGCAATGACATCACATGTGACCTGTGTCACTGATTGGAGAGAATAACATTAACATTCTCAAACAATCTGTTATTTCACAAAAAAAACTGTACCCCTCTCTTGAAAAATTGTAGCATTGGAGATAATTACTTTGCATGCTTTGTCAGTACTCAGCCCCTCAGAAGAGACTATTTCCAAGCTGCTCTTAGAGCCTCTTCTGCGAAAAAATAGTCCTCTGAGGGGAGGACACAAGCTTACGGGTGATGAATAGTCTGCACTAAAGTAACCATAAAAAAAGAAGGAAAAAGAAATCTATTTAAAAAAATATGGATGATGCCAGGTTTCGAACCCAGTAACACTACTCTGAACACTAACGTTTTGTACTATGGGGACGTTTTTTTCCAAAGGGAAAATTAAAATTATTTAATGGTTTGTTTTACTCAGTGTACTTTGTTTTTTCACTACATTATTTTGTTTTCTATTGGCTGTATTTTATATCTTTCTAGTAATTGTTTGGCTTAAGAAAAAAAGAAGAAGAAAAAAAGAATTCTATTCTATTCTCACTATAAAGGGCTATGGCAGGTATCACACCCCGTATTTTTTGGTCCAAAGGTTATGCATTAATGCCGTCTGCTACAAAAACAATAGATATGGCCTTACCATCATTCATTAAACAAGTATTACTGTTAAATTCTTTTTCTTGCCTATTTCTTTATTCTTATTTAATATGTAAACTCCTTTTTTACATAAAACGTTTTACACTTTTTGGCTTTACACTGAAAGGTGGAGGGGGAATGGTCAAGACAAATACCTTTAAATGATAATGATATTAGGATATTGATATTATTGACTCCAAAGTAAACCATTGTTCAATATTAACCTTAGTTTCTGCAACAAATGTGTGTGCCCTGACAACATCCAAAGTGGTGACACCAAGAATTCTAGGAAGAAATAAAAGGATAAATACTTAATGAATGCATTGCAATTGGCAAACTGCAATCCCCAGTGCCTCCTTGATCTATGTGATGTGGCTTTTTCCGTCTTTTTTATATCAGGATCATTCTCACAGTTATATACACACAAAATACATGTAACAGTACATGATGAAAAGTAGCCCCAGAGTTCACAATAATTAAATTAATTCCCTCCCACTCCATCTTCCAGGCAAGCCTTGGTTGTTCTTACAATGGATACCACTGTATACCAGATAAATCACTACACAGTGGATAGGTAAATTAGGGAAACCAATATGGTATTATGCACTGGATAGAATATTCACCATTATTTTGAACAACTGGGGCCAGAAGAAGGAGTAACTACAAGTAGTCAAATACAGTGTAGTTAAGAACTTGGACAAACAATATTAGAAACTGGCCATCACTACAGCACTGATATGCAACAAAAGAGGTGCTGAAGGTACCTGGCTGGATCAAAAACTCCTGCTTTCTTATATACTTCACAGGCAATTGGAACAGTAGAATTAACCTGCAAAAATGTTCAAAAAGGCACACATTAATTCAGATTGTTTACCCATGTTTATACCACTTCAGAACAGTTACTTATAAAAGCCTCGAAACCCTAATTCATGAATAATACTATAAATTAATGTAGGGCTAGGAGACAAAAGAAAATTGATAACTGACCTATGTTCAAAAAACAAATTTGACATGAATTTAATATTAATTTTGACCTACAACATAATACTTACAGGATTAGAGATGATACAAATTATGGCTTTTGGGCAAAACCTGAAAGAAAAAAGAGCATCAATATAAATCTGTCAACCTGCTCACTAAGACTAAAATCTTACAATGAAAAAAAAATCCAGACTGAAGGAAATAATAAATTAGGAAATTCTTACTGTGCACAAGCTTCGGTGAGGGTCTGTACAATAGAGGCATTAGTATTAAACAGATCATCCCGCGTCATTCCTGATGAAGCAACAGCCACAAACAAAAGTGGATCATTAAAAACAGCAAAAACCAGAAATTCATATTATTATTTTACTCAGCTACAATATTTTACCAATATGCTGCAATTTTTTCAAGTTAAGATATTTAAGGGTGGGGACTGTCTATTAGAAACATTACCTACCTTCAGTAGAAACAAGACATATTGACAAGAAAATGTCAAATCCCTCACAATGTTTCCCATTTTTTCTCTTACTTTGAAACTTAGTGACAGCCTTTGCTGCTTCCTTCATGAAAACTGGGTTTCAAAGTAAGAACAGCCAGGTTTTTTTATACATGTACTAACTTCAAGCAGTTATCATACCTTACAATATAGTATGACAACCATTTGCTGCAACAATTCAGCTGCCAGATCATAACATTTTAGCCATTTTAACCTTGCTAATATTTTTTTTCAATATTATCAGGACTATCTATCCCAATCCTGACAGAACCAGATTAATTATTGAGGTTTCACTGTACCTGGCTTTCTTGGAACACCAGCAGGTATAACAACAGCAGCACAGCCTTCTAGAGCCCCTTTGAGATCATCAGGTCCTTGGTGGCTTGTTACCTAATATATTCAAACAAAATAAGTAAACTCCAAATCCTGAACCAAACTTGGTCCTGTCTAGGGAATCGAACCAGCGACCTCCCGTTCCACAATCAAGTGCTCTACCGACTGACCTAATTCTGCTGCAGTACTTAGTGTACTCACTTAATACTTACTTTAGCAGGTGTACAGATGTGGCTAATGTCAGCTACAACACCTACAATGAATAAAACAAAACCACATGTCAATTAAATATTAATGTAAAGAGAGGAAATGTCACTATATGTTGCTATCCAACATCTCAAGCTTCAGAAATTGCTTGCATTTTGAATCCTCTCACCCACAACTAGAAAGTAGAACTCTCACCCAGGGCTTGAAAAAAAAAACCTAAATCCAACACTTCCTTTGAGCGTGCAGCTCTTGCATTTTCCTTGCCTGGGGGAACTACTCGCTTGTTTTAGTTAATGATTTAGTTAGAGGATGACTTGCCTGAACCCTCGCCCATTAGGCAAGTCAGCTTCAGTTGATATTATCTTTCCACGAAAGAAAATCTTCTCATACTCAGGGGCAGATCTAAGGGTAAGTTGCAGGGGGAGCAACCCCCCCCCCCCCCCAAGAAGACCTGTAGGTTTCTATTACAACTGGTATTCTGTATTAAAATTTGTTTACATCACCAGTCAGTTATGCTATTCCTTAAGTGGTGCAATCCCCTCTAAGAAAAATCCTGGATCTGCCCCTGTACTGGACTACTGGATGGGACTTTTTTCAAGCCCTGTCATCTCCATCCCCTGAACCCCTCTTAATACCATGACTAACGATGACAATTTCGGTAAGATCAATTCTAGGCAGACACCACTTCAAAAGCATTCAAATTCTGACATTTCATGTGCTGGTGTTTCTTTGTCATTGTTATAGTGGGTTTCGCTTATTAAGGTAAAGGTAAAGTCAAAAATCACCAACTATCCATCATGGTTGAGCTTAAACTGCTTTTTGTGTACAAACAAAATCACCAAGGAATAAAATTGCTGCTTCTCTTCCCTCCTTCCTTCACTAGGCGCAAGTTCATAGTGAGGTTATAGTACAGATGTAAGCCACTATGAAATAATTTATCCATTCTTAGAGATCCAGGAGCAGCTACCGTAACTGGCATAAAAATGTATGGGTAACATTGAAAAAAATTACAGTTGAAAACAAAAAGAAAACAAATTTCCTGGTCAATAAAAAGTAAAGAATTCAGATGATTCTGGAACCATATCAGTGAGAGTAAGTAGCCAGGGGCTTTATTACTCTTCTAGTAAATTTGCCCTCAATGATCAGGATACTACCTATAGTTTGAATAACTTTTGCAGTAACAGCAATGAATTGAGAAATGATGTAACCAACATGTCACAGCCACGGGACAAAGAAAAAAATCTGAATCTCCAACAGGAATTGAACCTATGACCTTCCCTAGGCTGGTCACACACTCTAGCCACTGAGCTACCAAGGACTCATGGTATCTGCAATGAATTGGTTGTTAAAACATTGGAAAGGGGACCAACAGCTGCTGCTGCTTCAAAAAACGTAGTCTCTATCAGCTGTTGCCTGTGAATACAGCTGTCTCTCCTTACTCCTCATGGGATGGACATTCTGAGAGAGAGATATCTGCAATTTGGACCCAAAAAAGTTCCATACTGATGACATGATTCAATGTGTACATAATACATCTGGTAGTCATGAGGTTACAAAATTAATGTAAAAATTTGTTCTAATATATTTTTCTCCCAGTATATCACCATAAAGTTTTGAGTTCTTCAGTGAATGAGCAGGAGCAAAATTCAAACGCTTCTTGTAAAAAAGAATGACTGTTTTAAGTAGAATCATGGCTTTTATATTTGATCTTTGTGACCTTCTGTCTTTTGTCTGCATTCATAAACAATAGCTAAAAGATGAAAATTACCATGTTGACCAATCAGCACTTGCTGACCAGATTGCGGACAAATCTATGCCATCAGTATGGAATTTTGGGGGCTGAATTGCAGGGACTCCCCACAAAAAGTGCCGCAGAGAGATGGCTGTATTCACAGGATTTATCTGCTGCTACAAACCTGTTGCTTTCCTGCTGCCACATGAAGTTAAAAGGATGATGATGACCACTTCCTTTGCCTAAGGTACTGGTATTTCTTACAGTTTTGGGAATCAAAAAAGTTGCAGACTGTTTTGCGTTGCCCCTTGTCGACAGGAAAACTTGATGATCATTAATCCCAAATTTGCTGTTTAGTCAGGTGGAGTACTATTTTAACCACAGCTGGTGCATGCTGCATATTGGCCATTGATTCAAGGATAGTGCCCCGCTAAATCACATTCCCCATTGGGATTGGACAGTTACTTCATAATTTGCCTGTGATCTCTTTTGGAGTGGGGACTTGGGCTCTGCTTGAAGATTTTACGATTCCCTTCAAACAGACCCCTTCTCCCAGCTCCAAACAGATCCTTTTGGAAAAAAATAATATTTTTTCCCAAGGTCTCAATTAAGTTTTCAAACAGTTCTGTCTCTGTATTCCTCATTATTCCAGTGCAAAAGACTTCAGATTTCGGCAAAAGCTGGTTTGAACTGCCTACCTGGGGTGTTGACGATATCGTACAAGGCCAAATGGCTGATGGCTGGTGACTCCTTCATTAACAATGACATAGGCTGACCAATTCCCCCAGCAGCACCAAGAACAGCAACTTTCTGTTGGTGCTGCAAAGAAATATACCAGAGGAAAGTCATTACACAACCTGCCTAAATATATAGACCAAGTGTGACCAACCGATACTACGAATCTTCATCAGAACGAGAAATGATCCTTGTACATACCTGGGAAGCCACTGAAAAGTTTCTTAGTGCCTTGCTAGCTCCCCTTAAACAGAATGCTGACCTCGAAAACATGTTGAAAGTCACAAAATGAGTAGAAACCCTCGCTCATCCACTGTAATTTTTGGGGGTACAGCTCGATATCGAAGTGCAATTGTGCATGCCTTTGTTTCCAGTCCCTTGCACAGCCATAGCAGCCTAAGTACTAAGTATGAGGGAGGGGAGGGTGTTGGAAATTTTGTCGATTCTTTCCTACAGTTTTAACGTCGTTTCTTTTTTAAGTGGCTTAAAAAATGAGAGAACATATGAAAGTTGTATTGAGAGTAAAATAAAGTTACAGCGTTGCTGTCCAGAGTGATAAAGCATCTGTCTCAGGGTTGGACCTGATCGGCTATCCCATGATTCCTGATTCTCGTTTGTGCCTTTCTAGACATTCTAAAGCAAAAGCCCTGAGGAAGAGCTTGCGTTTTGAAAAACCACAAAAACTAATAAAAACATTTTTAAAAAATGATCAATGAAATTTTAAAATTAATAGATAAATTATTGCTAATCTATTTTAGAAAAATAAATAAGAATCGATCAGATTTCCATGAGGGCGCAATGGGGTTAACTGTCCGCCGTCGGAAAAGGTTATTTTTTATCCTCAACCGTCAAGAATGCGAAAAATATTAACCGTCAAATCACTGTCAAAAAGTTTCAAGGTATTCCAAATCTCACTATTTCAGCTGATATTCACGGACATTTGGCTCCTGAAGAATCCCTAAACTGGAAAAACCAGTCCCCATGTTCTCAAAAACACTCTCTTTAGACATTACAAGACCTTACAACTTGCTTATATCTGAAAATATTTCAAAGTTTCATAAGTGAAAGGCCAAGACAACCTCAAAAACACAACAGTTAATATTAATACAGACGTTGATATTTTCTTAAACTCGCGGACTAAATTTCCACTTAATAACCATTAACCGTCAAAAGCTCTAAAATTTAACCGTCAACAAAGCCACTATCACATTGAGACGCTCTTTCATCCTCGTCGGCAAGTTACTGAGGGCGGAACAGGAAACAAAAGGCCCAGTTCTCTCTTTTTTCATTTTCTCCCCGATCACGAGGAAAGAGTGAAGTGCTTAAATTAAATGAACAAAATAATACAGCCAGGGGATAGTCCACGACAAAAATGATGGGAGTGCTGGGCGTACTTTTCAGGGATTAAAATTTGTGTTCTGGTAGGAAACATGGGAAAAAACACTAAGGGAAAAAACCGCATTTTCCTTCCCTCTCTTTCATGCACTTCTGACACCTCCTCCTCCTTCTCTACTTTCTGCTGAATAACGTCTTTTAAGTCCGCGAAAGTCGAGAAAAAAGATCCAGGGGCAGTCAAGGGTAGCGAGAAAAGACGCGACGAAAGCTTTGAAGCAAACTCACAGGCGCCACAATCGGGTACGTACGGGAGTGTATGAACGTATTTTTCTTTTCAATTCCAAATGAATATGAACGAAGCAGAAGTATGCGAATTCGAGATGCATTTGAACAAACTTTTTGTTTGCGCTATAATATAAGCCATGATAACATAATTTCTGCCTAAGGGCCAGGTCTGAAAACGGGTATGGATTTTAGAGGTCTGCGGTCTTGAAACGGGTGTGGAAAATAACAGTTTTTGGTCTGAAATAGGGTCAGGATTTGTAGAACCAAGCGGAACACCCCCACCCTCCCCGGGCGCCAGATACGCAGACTACATAACAGTCAAAACACCAAGTGGGGGAATTCCACACTCGTATAAATAAAAAAGACAAGCCTTTTGATTTTACTTCGCCTGTCCTTTTGATTTACTACTGACGATGGCAAAATTTTCTCTTTGACAGTAAAATTAATTGAGAGATGGCGTTCGAATGGAATAAATATATTAATATTTACAGAAAATTGCCTATAAAATGCCATTTTAAACTATATATACAGTTCACAGTTACGTTCAAAACTCAGTATTCTGGTTCACTAATGTCGGTGACAAGTGAACCGAACATCTTTTCTTCCCAGCGCGACAACTGTTCGATAAATCCTCTTGTTGGCTGCATGTTTTGTCGGCATTTTTTCAAGTGGTTGTAGGCATCCTACAAAATAAAATACAAAACACAATGAATAAGTTTGCCAAGAAGGAAGAACTTCCTATTACTTTCTTTAAGATGCCTTGACTTTTTCCCTGACCTTGAAAAAAGTTCTTTTGCCCCGCGCATTGCAATTAGTTGTGCTGTTCGTATAATGATCCAAAAATCAATAATGATCCCAATTTTTAATGATTTTTGTGCGTATTCTATGGTGTCAAGAAACGTACTCTGGGTTGAAAATAACTGAAATTACCTTCAACGAAACTTTTTTATTCCACATGTAATAAGCTATGGCAACAGTCACACTACGACTTATTCCCAGTGAAGAACTCAGAAGAACTGTTCGGCCATCTTTTGTTTGGTGATCATCTACAGAAAAAAAAAGCAGACTTTGCGCGCTTTTTCACACATAAAACCAGACTATAGCCTGAGAAAGGAGCCTACATTTTGCGATGCCACTTCTGGTTTGCCCGCGAAATTACGGCTGAGGAACGAGCGCAGAGATACCACAATGATCTGGGTAGCGCTTCTGATTGGTTGCAGCAAACCAATCAGAAGCACTAGGTAAATTAGATTTGGTAGCGACACTTCATTTCGCGGGAAAATCAGTGGTGGCGTCGCGAGATGTCGGCTGTTTTAGTTTCCTTGGTTAGCAAGACTATACCTACCCTGGGTGCCAGAGGCTTTTCGTGCGCGGTTTCCGGTTTCGGTCAAGTCTTAAAAAGTGACCCGCGCCGCTCGTCTCTTCGGCCTTTGGACGAAGACGTGTCGGACTACGGCCGACGAAGCTCCTCGTCACACGCAAGAAAAAACCTCTGGTACCCAGGGTAGACTATACCCTGGCTCCAGAGATCTATTCTCGAAATCAGGGTTCATACAAAAAATTGCAACCACTTTTCAAGGACTTTTCAAGGACTTTTCAAGGACCACATTAGATTTTCAAGGACAACCTACTAGGAATATAATTTCACAGATTGTAAAAAATGCATATTCCCAGTATATTCTAATAAGACTTTAAGGCTTTAACTGTTTGCTTCACCAAATTCTCTACATTTTTCAGTTCACTTGTCTTAAACTGATAGTTAATTATTGCATAAAACATGGAGCACTTTATGTAACATTCACTGAGCTACGATTTATATTCTGTCTTGGACAACCAAAAAGCATCAAAAAATTCTTTCCAGGCTACTGCATTCAAAGTTGAAGAAAATTCAAGCTCTTTTCAAGGACTTGCACAGAGATTTAAGGACTTTTCAAGGAAAAATGGAATTCAAGGACTTTTCAAGGACTTCCCCTAAAATTCAAGGACTTTTCAAGACTGTGCGAACCCTGGAAATACTTAAGATGGAATAACCCATATGCACAGGAATTAGGGAAGAAAAAAACCCCTCTGGTACCCAGGGTAACAAGACTATGAAATGAAAAGAAAACGTTTTTTGGGGGGTTCTAGCCTAACAACAAATGCCACTATCACACTAGTGAAAATATCGTTTCTTACCTATAAAATTAACAATGTCTGACAGGTGTGAAAAGAGATCCTCTTCACCATTATCATCAATTGGTACTCTTAGAATCTGCTTGACTCTTTTGTCCTCTCGACCAAGCGTTGTGCTTTCTGGAGCAAACCTATATGCACACAAGAAAAATTTCACTACAGAATTCCGTACCCTTTGGCCTACGAGCAAGCTCTTCATTTCATTCTCCTTTTCTTTCCCCGCCCCTCGCACTTGCGTCTCCTTTCGCGTGCTACTCTCGTTTGACCTCTTCACGTGAGAACTTGCTCACTGACTACGTACCTTCAAAAAGCCATTGCATAAATTGACGGTCTGAATTATTCTACAACTAAGAGGACAAATGGGAAAATGAGCTACCTAGAAAGCAACCTCGTCCCCAGGGCGCTTTTCCCTGGCTTTGCACCTCCATATTCCCTACGTATTCCCTATACCTATACTTCATATGTTGTAGTTAAAGGTCATTCTTAAGTTAGACCAGTGATTCACCCTCTGTTACCAGGGTGGATTAATGCTGTTAAACCTGTAAACGGAATTAACTTAACACAGTATACATACACCTTCAATTCGCTTGGTCTCAGTACCCAGTACTCATTTAGTTATTATAAGCTGACGTTGCTACAAGTAGCCTGTAGGCCAACCTTGTCGCCAGGGTGCTTTTCCCCGGCTCCCTGGGAAAAGCGCCCTGGGGACGAGGTTGGCCCATAGGCCAATTCTTGGCCAAGTGGATTACCCATTTATCCTCGGGGGTACCCCTGGGAATTCTTGGTAGGGGTGCGCCGCCCGATTCTCTAAATCTTGACCCTATATCACACCAAAAAAGTCTTTTTCCACACCCGTTTTCAGAAAAACAAACAAGGGTCACAAACACGACATACATGTTTACATAGGCAGAAATTTTGTCATCGTTACTTAGAATAGAATGCAAACAAAGAGATTTGGATTTGGATTTGGAATTGAAACAACCACCTCGAAAACCACACCCAATCCAAGAACAAAATGGGGAAAGTCTATACCCATTTTCAGATTGAAAACAGCTCAAGAAAACCATACCCTTTGGAGCGGCACATACCTATATGGCTTATAAAAGGGAGTACCCCCTCCCCTCCTCGTGGCCATAAATCCTCCCATTTAGGGTCAAGAACAGAAGACTTGGCCTTGACCTAGGATACTTTGCCTCTACTTCCCTTATTCCAGCTATGGGCAAACAGTTTTCCTACCTTCCTAAGTCCTGTTAGACAAGTAAAGTTTACATATTAAAAGGGCATCACCTAGACCACAAAGACATTATAAAGGAGTTGCAACCACAAAATATATAGACATACTTGTTTTTAAACTTTTCTTTTGGGAATCAAGAAATAAGTGTTATACCCAGACCTCGAGGTTCATGTAAGGCGGGAGGGGGGGGGGAAGTGGGGGCAAAAACCCCCAGACCCCACCCATAGATCAACCACGACATACACCTTGCTTTCGCTTCCAGCAAATAACAAGGAGCAAAACCTCTGCATGTTTTGCACAGAAAAAAGTGACTTACACTGAGTCATTCTCTTTTCCAACAATAACATTTGCCTTGACTTTAAGGTCCTTGATAATTCTTCTGTCTTGGGATTGTTGAAATGTTGCCACAAAAAGGAAACCAGGAATGATCTCCAGTGGATAAGTACAGATCACATCCAACTCCTGTTTTCAAGAAATTAGCTGACGTGATTACAGGTGAACATGTGCATGTTAGTGTAATGCAATATCAGCACTTGAAGGGCCCTATTCAAAAAAATTGTACAGTGGAATCTGAATATAATGAAGGGCCAAGGGAATGACAAACTATGTTTGCTATATAAGAAGGTTTCAATATGTTGAGGTACTAGGGCTAGGCATATTCAGGACTCGACATTAACAGCTGCTTGCTTACCCGGGACAACTAAACATTTCAGGCAACTGAAATTTCTGTGAAACAAAGTTGTAGGTTAACATGAATAATCCAGAAACTTTCTATTGTGAGCCAGCAAAGGTACCTTATAGCGAGAAAAGCTCAAAGTGAACAGCCTCCCTTGAATACCCAAAAAACTTTTGATATATATTCTGAGAAAAAAAATGAGGTGCTAGACATCACTCAAAAATACACTTTGCTGTGAGAGTTTCTCATTCTTTTTTTTTTTCTTTTCCGAGTTAGCTAAAGTGTAAGAAAGTTGTCTAGTAGACAAATCGTCTATAGAAACTGTCACATTTGTCAAGGAGGTCAGTTTGTGTTAGCACCTTTAAAATGTTAGAGTTTGTGCATTGTTTAGATAAAAATTCTGTTTAATATTTTATACTATCATATAAATTATTTGTTGATATTCACTGAAAAACACACAACAAAAGTGATCAAAATAATGTAGTACTGATTAGTCCAACCATTTTTTAGCTGCCATGGATGGCTTATTGTTTTGTTCAAGCACGAAAAGTGTCAGTTTGCTTAGTCTACATGGCTAGACAAGCCGTAATACAGGAAAAATATTCCAGTTTTGTAGACACATTGTTATTTAATTTGTCTGTACCGAATGTTTTGGGAAACTTAAATTATATTCTTCCTTGGGCAACTAGATTGTGAGGCTTTCATGCCCAATGGGCAACCAACTTAAAACACTAATGTCGACCCCTGATATTGTTTGTTATACCAAGGACTTTGTTATTATAGAGGCTCGTTAAATTGAGGTTCCACTGTATCTGATGTTGTTTTATCCCTAAGGAAAATGAGGGACCTCCTGTAATCAAGCAATGACCTTTTATATTGTTACTGTGAAAAAAGTGGCTGTATATCTCTAAGCTGTGAAGCTGTAAGGTGCTTCTCAGAGAACTGTTCAAATAACAGAATTATATAACATGACTGTATCAAAAGTGGCCAGTTAAAAGATTTGGAAGTCTCTTGATGACTTACAACTTAAAAAATGTTCATATTTGCAAGCTTACCCTTGGCATGTAGATGATCTTTTGTGTGCGAAGAAATGGGTACAGTGCTGAAAATTCCTCATATCCACCTAAAACATTATTAAAAAGGTAAAACTTATTAAATAGCTGATGTTGTAGAAATTAAGGTCCTCATACTGTCCTTCACCCCATTTACAAGCAGTCTTTATATTATGGCTCCTGTAAGAGATTATAAATAAATTTCTTGCCTTTGATAACTTTTACAGAATTTTTGCTTCCCATATCCCACATCAGCTTGGCACATGAAAGAGCAGGGCTATCTGAAATATAATAATGAAATATAATTCTCAGGATATTTATAAACTGTTTGTGATTTGTGCGACTTTGAATTTCTTGATGGTGTTCAAATATTATTATTATTGTTTCTAATATAAATTTAGTGAATAATGTCAAAGCATGGCTTACTTTTGTCCTTCAGTGAACTTGTGTTACTGTCATAAATAACAACATGTTCCTTTGTTTCCAGCTCAGCATCATTTGGAACTGTAAAAGCACCAATGTCATTCTGAAAATAAACAAAACATAGCAACTTTAACATTGAATCACTGAAAACAGCTCAATAAAATTAATCTTACCCTTGGAGCAAATTTTGCAGTTATTACATGGCTTTCACTGTAGTCATGGTTTTCTCTTGTATCTGAAAAACATGCAAACAAGAAAATTGTCACAGAAATTCCTTATACTCACTTCCACCGTTAAAAAAAGATCTGAATAAAATGAGTTTGCTCAAGATGAAGAGTATACAAACTCTCACACCACACAATGCATGGAAGATGTAGAATATTACTGGTAAAAGCTGTCTCTTACAGGACAAAATTAATAACTCAGTAATTTTTGTTATTGCCATTTCATCCAACAAGATTTTAAATATACGTATATTTTCAATAGGTGGTTTTCACGTTACGTCATCGCCGCCATGCTGGCGGACGGTAAACAAAAGATCGCTCATTAGCTCGCTTTGTTTCTCCACCAGCATTTGTTCATTTCACCATTGTTATTTGTGTCTCCCGACATTGCATGAAAACCACCTATAGCTACAGGAGTTGTGCAGTTTCTAAGCCTTTTGTTACACCATTAAGTATATGTTAATCATTAATAATATTATGATGACCCTTTTGTCTGGGGTTAAGGACTAATCCCTTTTACATTACTTATGGTAAAAAATTAGTGATAATGAAAAAAATACATAACTTATTATTCTCTCCCCCTATGGGACTTTTTAGGGATAAGAAAACAATAATTCAAATGTAACTTAACAAGGTTAAAAATCCAAACTGGTAGGAGGCGAATTTAAGTTGGCTACTTTACAAGTGTGGCCAAGGATTTGAACTTGGGATTACCAAGAACAAATCCAGCAAGTGGTTAGGTCGGGCCTTGAACTCAGGGTGTCCAGTTTACAAGTCCAGTGCTCTAACCACTACACCACCCTGCCTTCATTTGTCTGTGATGCATCTTTTTCCTCTTCCCAATCCACTACACAGGCTTCTTACCTAAAAGGAGGAGATAATTAGGATCACTCAGCCTTGGGTACTGGGCAGCCTGTGCAAACAGAAATCAAATGAGTTGTTAACAGAATGAAAAAAACAAAACAGCCCTGGAGAAGCATCAAAAAAGCCTCCTTGAAAGTGAGACAAATTGCTTCTTGTAAAAACTAATATTGTTTATTGATAGGTCCCTTTAACCAGGGATTTCCCCAGCTACTACAAGCATGACCCCCGTCTATTTTCATAAAAAAAGCAAAAAAACAAACAAGCAAGTTCCCCGCCTACTAATTGCACTTTTAATACCCAGCTACTAGTAAACTTGATGACATGCAGCCCTGCTCTGGGGAGTTGTGATTTTGGGTTTATTGAAAATGTCAGGTTTTTTCCTTAGTTCGCACTTGCTTAAAAAACTATATCTTAAGGGCAGAATTAATAAAGCTTACAGATTATTATGTTATTCTGATACATTACACACTTCGTTTCTGCACTTGTGCTAGCTAGCTAGCACATACTCAAGCAGACAGCCAAACAAACCTGATTTAGAACGTTATAAACCTCTGTGCATTCACATAAAATAATTCCAGCTGAAGACATCTTGCTATTATTTTCAAAATATTTGTCACGAGATAACGTTTCAAGCTCGAAACCAGCAACGATGCATAAACTACTCAAAGTCGTCCATCACGACCGCCATGTTTGTTCTGGTTGCCATTGGTAAAGCTGCTGGGTTCAAATTTGCTGGCTCAACAAAAGGGATCTGCAAGACAACTTTTGTGTCTTATGCATGTCTTGTCTTGAGCTCTTGCGGGTAATGTATCCCCAATATTTAAAATATATTGTTCGTGTTTGCCGTTGTCAATACCCTACGCTGACAAAGAAATTCTAGGCTTCCATACAAAAGGGACCCTTAGATAAATATCGCTAAATTTTTAAATGTCTCCATTAAGCAGGCAAAGAGGTCTACTGAAGATACACAAGCCAAGGTGGTTTCGCTGCACTGGTCGGCCGTGTTTTCGCCAGATGCAGTGCAACTCCATGGTAACAGGTTTACTGTCTCTACTCGATCTGGAGGATTTATAGGCCTGTCATTATTTTTTTCGTCTCGCGGGACGCGCTCGTCTCGTTCTCCTCGCTTGGCTCATTCATGATTTGAATTTTATTTGTTCTATTTCATTTTGCTTGACATCAGATATATAATAGAGGGGGTGAAAGGAGTTTTTGCGTGATACGGGATTAAGAGTTTTTAATTTTCGTGAAAGGTGAAAATACGAAATTAAAATTCGTGAACTGTGAATGGTTTGCTTGTCGTCATACGTGATCTTTAAAATCTTTTATCCGATATTCGTGATTTTAAACTACTTTTTTCGTGAAAATAGATGGCAAGTTGCAACTGAAGAAAAATTTGACACTGAAGCCAGTGGACCTTCAAATAAACTTGTTTAAAAGGTCCTAAACGATTTTAAGTCAAGTTCTTGAGAGGAGACGCCTTTTCAACTTTGGGATAACTAAAAATTGGGCACTTTAATATTTCAATTTGGCATGAAGGATTGAATCCCCTCGTTCACAAGTAAATGACTGACAAATTGAACATAACAGATATTGGAAATTAGTTTGTTTCAGCATCAAATGACAGGCAAAATCGCTTGAAGTTCTTACCACCGTTTTCGTTGATACGCGACTTTCGAAAAGAAAACACCCGCGGAAACGTTTCCAAAATTTCCGTCAATCATGCGTGTTATCGAGGTCAGAAGGTCACACTAGTGGCTGTGATTGGTGGATTTCGATCCGATCTGTCGATAACATGCATGATTGACGGAAATTTTGGAAACGTTTCCGCGGGTGTTTTGTTTTCGAAAGTCGCGTATCAACGAAAACGGTAGCCTGCGTAGCAGGCGCTTGGAAGTAGTGGGCGAAAGAGAGAACGGACGCGCGCGAGGGAGACACTCCCCCTCCCCTCGCGTGTCTCCTTCTCGCGCGCGTGTTTTTTCTGGTGCCCACTACTTCCAAGCGCCTGCTACGCAGGCTACGAAAACGGTGGTAAGCGGAGCAGCATTGAGTACACTGGTTTGAAAGCTGAGTCCGAAAAGCGTGGTCTACTGAGGATCCCCGATTGAAATAAAACTCTAGTAAGTAAGTAAGTACGTAAACACTTTATTTTATGAGGGTTAGCACGAAATAGCCGGGGCTAATAAACTTGTGGCCCTCTAAATAATAAATAATAAAATAATAAATGAGTATACTAAGCTATGAAAAAATACAAGATTAAAACCAATTAAGAATACAGATACTATAGAATCTACTAAATTATTTAAAAGATAAAATATAGGAAAATAAAGTTCGCAGAAGGGAGCTTAGAGTATGCGATAAACAACGACGACAATATAGATGAATGAATTTTCGAAAACAGCCTTAAAACGTGAACACGAACACGGATTTTTATTCACCGTGATGCGTGATTTTTACTTTTTAAATTCTAGTACGTGCGTAGGACCCCCCTTTTTTACCCCCCCCCCCCACCCCCCCCCTCCCTCATAATACCTTATATTACCTGTAAAGGAGATCGAACTGCATAGGATCTGTATAGGGATTGGCTCCTGATCTCATTTCTGAGACTGCTGTTTTTTGTTATGAGTAGAATTTTTACTTTTAGTTTCACAGTAGAATTTTTACTGTTAAAAATTTAGATTTTCCAAAAAATTGGACTCCTCGTTTTGCTCTCTAAGAGTGTGCTTATTTGAGCATTAGCCATGAACTTTGAACTTGACCTTGCTATCATCAATAATTTTAGACATCTTTTTCTAATAATGCGTGACAGCGACTACGTAAATATTTGTCTAAAAAAACACCCACGTTCAATTTCTTAATATCCTCTTTCCCTTCGGACCTACTCGTCACGTTAATGTTGCATTGGACTTGTACTGTTTCTGCGTTGTTTGAAAATTAGGAAAGCATTGCCTGTACTCTCATTGGAGGCAAAGTTGTGATACATTTCTCTACAAACTCAGGAAAAGATTGCCAAGATAATACCAAGATCGTTTTCACCATGAAGTGTTGCTGCCTAAAAGGAAAAGCTAACGAACAAACAAATTCAGCAAGTGAGTCAAAAGGTCCCTATTTATTTGAAATATAATTTGACTTATTAGTGTGTGTTTTCAGAATTTTCTTTCAACAATAACAAAGACCTACCTGTTAAAAATTGCAACTAACACGTTTAATTATAAAAAATAACATATGGAATGAAATGTGTTGCCAGCGATGATAGCCGAATCACCCACTTGGTGAGTGCATCATCACGAGAAAACATTTATTAAGTGCCTCGTTATTTGTTGTTGTCCTTAAGTCACTCCAAATTCTACCTAAAGAGAAATCGAGATGTTAATATAAATTTTCTTGTTTGTTATTCCGCGTTCGCTATACACGGCTCAACAATGCAAGCTCTTCACTTCTATGGAATGCCAAATATTGCCGACCACCTGATTTGGTCGATGTCTGCATCAGTTTAATCACGAGTCGTAAGCACTCCTGTTTTTGAGAAAAAGCTTCAAGAAAGTCTCCAAATCCGAAGTGTAAATGCACAAAACGGTTTGAAGATGTCGATCAGAAATGATTATGTACGTAAATAATTCCCAAAATATAATGAGATGATACCAAAGGTCACATACAAGTCAGATATTCAAGCTTGATATTGTGCCAATGTAGAGCTAATAGCTTCTTTCTAATAAATATGTAGAGTCACGCGTTCTTTAGCGAAGCGAGGAAATATCGCTTGAAAGGAAAAGAGAGGAATAACCTACTTTTTACTTTGGGAAAACCTAGGACGGGGGAATCGAAATGCAACTCAACTCGAGGTTTGCGGTCAGCACAAAATTTCTTTACTTTCAGTAAGTTTTTCAGTTTTAGTCGATCTCCAGCTGGCGAAACTTACGGACCTTTGACTGAAATAAACATTTTGTTTTGTACCGTCATTATCAATCGGCGAAAACAGCCATCCCTCTTTGAGAAGAAAAAGTTCCTTCCCAGTCCTCCGCGCCATTAGTCTCCCCGTAGACGTCCTTTGGGGTTTGAATACGTGACGAACGAACGGCCGGGTCCCAAAACATGTAATTGGAAGACGAAGTATCGAGAGACAAAGCTTGTGCGCCCTAGTCAATCCGTGGTGGTGTTGCAACGACTTGTGTAGCTGTGTAGTCCAATGCGCGAGTGGCGGTCCCCACTAGCACTGCACACGGCGCAGATGATGATGGAAGAGGGGAAAGAAGAACTGTTTTTGCGGCGAGCGCGCCGCTCTTCAGCTCTCTGGTGGCGTCTCACGTCTGTTTTCTCGATTCCTTCTTTCCAATTCACTCTCCGTCTACAGCACGATCACTCGCAGTATCGTCCCAGTTCTTTGGATCAATTTCGCATGCTTTGAGGTCAGGAAGCGTCCATGAACCATACGGGGGGTTGGGGGGGGGGGGGGTGGGGGGCGAAAACATGACATCACCTCAGTATAGTTGTTGTTGTTATTGTAAAACGTAGTAGACAAAAAATCTTTTAAGTTTTCTCTGTCAAATCTCTAATGTGACAGGTACACCCTGTGGCCTTAACTAGCTTAATTCGGAAGTTAAAAGAACCTAAGAATTTTACTGAGCCGAAGAGAACGGTGTATTTTCGTTGTAAAATTTCTGGCCAGCTTACAGGCTCAAGTCAATACCATCAGAAAAAAAACTTTGAATTTATTGTAATAACACAGAGGCGGCAGAGGGTTATGAAACGTGGGGAGGGGGGGAGGGGGGAGCCAGGGGCTCATCTTCCACTCAGCCATACGCATACCCCGACTCGAAATGCTCTTAATTGTTTGTTGGCACAAGCAAACCTCTTTGCAATCTTCACAGTGTTAATGTCGGTAATCCATTTGTGACAGCGCATCAGGTTGCAGTTGTTAAGGCGGTCCTGTTTCATGATGCTTCTTAAATAAGTAGTTTTTGAGTCGACTGAGTGCGGAAAATGGGCGCTCTGAAGTCGCCGATGTCACAGGTAATGTCAGATACATCCGTAAAAGTGTTTTTCGGTACCAAAAGGCAAATTTTTGTTTGAGGGGGCTACGGACCCCTACCCCCCTGCCCCCCTGCTCCGCCGCTAATGTAACATAACGTCAGAATCGTATCACGGGGCTCCCATGGCATAGCAAAGAGGTTTGGATTATGAATTAAAACTCCCTTTTAAACAACAAATTTACGCGGAGCAGGGTGATGCAAAAAATTACCTGGTGCTGTAAGTCCTCTAAGAAAGATGTCAGACTTATCAGCGCACGTGCAACAAGTCAAAATACTGACCCTACTGTCAAACAATGTTCATACTTAAAAAGGAATTTGTTACTTGACTGACATGACGCGCTTATCTATGCTGATTTAATAAAGTCGAGCCTAAAAAGGGACAAATTTTACCGCCAAGATTTGATTGAGGTGTGCCCTCGTTGAGTTAATGAGCGATAAATTAGTTAGACCTACGCTCATGCTTCGGATGAGATTGTCAAAAAAATACATATGTGCGAGTGATGTAGGATTTAGGCGCACTTTTCAGCCTGTCATTTATAGAGGTATGTCTGTTTTCGGCATTTGCCGCTTTTTTAAAAATTCACAATCCCCAGAAGCTTTACAGTCTCTTAGCTCCAGAAGTTACAGGTCTAGAATATGATTAACCTTGGCTGTGGAGTACAGAAATCATTGTTGTGACTCTATAGTCTGCTCTGTTGTTTGAAACTCTAGGCTTGAAGAACTGAAACAGACTGTGTTGTTTTCAGCTTAAGAGTATTTCATCTATATGACAAATAAATCATCACCCTGTAAAAGATTTTCTTTATTATTAACTGGGAGAAGAATTCAGGTTATTCATTGGGAATAATCAAATTCACCAAACTGAAGAGTCAGTCGAGTACAGGACTGAGCCATTCGACGCGCGAAAAAATTAAAAAGTGAGTTGTTCTGTGTAATGCACTTGTTACACACATTTTAAAAGTTTAATTTTTTAATGATTTATATTCATTTTTAGCGAAATAATTCCGCAATAATGCGTAGTGCTTAGACATAAATCATTGTTATATTCCTAGACTTTCAGTCAACTAAACAGGGACTGCCATTGGTTGATTCTTGGTCACGTGGCCTTGACTAAAATCAAATGTATCCCGCTCGGGATACATTGCAACACGTGATCAAAGCATGGTGGAAAGTGGTGTGACAGAAGGCGGGAAAAACACCGCCAGGTCCAGCCAGTTTTCTTTTTCGTGAATGAACACAACAACACAAAAACGAAGCCTCAAGCGAAAAAGCAACGATTTTTAAAGTTATCCCAGAAGTTCCCAGAAGAAAAACAGCAGCTAGTGGAGGAAAAAGATGCAGATAATATGAGGAAAGTACTTTTGTTTGTAAATCATTCACTCAGTGGTTTTGAGAATTAAATTTGTGTTGTTATAAGTACCGAGTCGACTGTTTTGGTTCGCTCCGGTTATTCTTTTGTTGCTGTTGAAGTGAAAGTCTAGAAATATAACAAAACACTTAATGTCAGGTCCCTCGGGAAACCAGTTAGTTTTGTTTTCCCTCGAGTCCTGATGTTTCCCTCGACTTCGTCGTCTCGGGAAACATCAGGACTCTTGGGAAAACAAAACTAACTGTTTCCCTCGGGATCTGACATTAAGTGTATATTAAATGGCGCTTCAGTCTGGGGAATAACCTGTTTTGTTTCCAGGGCTATTCCTGCGTGGAATCCGAGTGGACGGGATAGGGAAAAGCCCTGGTAAAGAGTTTGGTGAGATCCTCATTTGAACGAAAGAAATTTGCATAGAATAGATTAAAACCGATCAAAACAGACCACCAAATGCAAACAACTCCACAAATTTGAAAACCCTTCCTTAAAGTGAGTAAGCGCGTTCGGTTTGATTGAAATAATATAATCGATCTAACTGGGGTTTCTTTCTTGAAATGTCTGCTTTTTCAGAAGAAAAATTTACACCCTTAAGAGATATGTCTACCAGGAAAAGCAGTTCTCCTGAGTTTGAAATGCGATTGCTTCATCGCCTCGAAGGACACGGCGGAGCAGTCAGGTATTGTACAGTTGATCCAGGAGGGAAAATTCTTGCGACATGTTCAACCGACGGAAAAATCAATCTTTGGTCGATAGCGACAGGAGAAAATATAAGAACTCTGAAAGACGGGCATTCTGCTGAAGTGACATCTTGTTCCTTCTGTTCGTTTGGATCGATTTTAGCATCATCTTCCCGCGATAAGAAAGTCATCTTGTGGAACTACCAGACTGGAAAACGAGCTTCTCGTTTAGGTAGGTTTATGACCTTGTATATTGAATTTTTGTTAATGAGGTAAAATGAAAAAAGATGGGAAAATTATGGCATTTTCTTCAAACATAACTTAGTCTGAATCCAGACATAAAGAAAGATAAGGATTATCGTGGTTAATAGTTTTCACACGCTGTCGGTCAGCTTTATTTTTTGGTCAACTTTTTTCCCGGTAAATACAGAATCAAGGCTGTAGCGCTAAAAACAAGCCTCGATTTTTGAATTATAAGAAATCATGTTGAGTTTACTATTCAGGCTAATATATTATGTTGTTCTGTACTTATTGAACAATGTTCTAGTAAAAATACTAGAATTTCTGCTCTTTGGAGGCTAACACATAGTCATAAACACAACTTTGTTGGAAGAAAAAAATCCGTCAACGCTTAATTTTACGATACATTCGAGATCGATAGTTTCCCTTTATAGCTTTATTGTTGAGTACATTTTTATTCATCAACTTTCCTATGTAGTCCGAGCTGTATTTTTAAAGTTTCGAATTCTCGATGTGAATTAAGTTTTTTTCAAATTGCAATTGTGCTTTTTCGAATGTTCATTTTTCTATATACGAGGGTATTACAAAGAATTTACCTGGTGCATCGCGCGACAGAATTTCATTTGCCTGAAATAATACAAATATTAAATGATTCCTTTGTTACTTATATTTAAGAAGAAAGCATTTGTCAAACACGATGCACCTGTTTCGTTATAAATATTAATGTCCTGAAGGCAAACCCGGATTCGTTACAAATTTGCATTTCTTTTCTGTCAACTCGTGAAAAGATTTACTTTCTTTTGTGGTTAAAACTGTTGCAAGACCTTTATGCCTAAAGATCCTTCAAAAACGTTGAATACTTTACTCGATCGATCGCTTATTTTTAAACACAATAATTTGTCATCACGCCGTTATCAGTTTTTTTTTTCAAGAAGAATAAAATGAATAAAACCTTTTCCGCCACTTTGAGTTAATAGAAATTCACTTTGAGATTTAGCTACTGAGATTTAGATTATAAATTACAATCATACAAAAAAATATATTTGATTTGATTGAAATGAAATATGAAATAGCGGAAAGGGATATGACAATATCATTTTGAGGTTTTTTTTGTTTGGGGTTCATGCCCGGCCCTTGGTAAAAAAAGTAAAAAAGGAAAATCCAGGCTCACGAAGGTAATTCATTAGCGTTAACTCAGATTACATATGACGCAACCATTAAGCCCATTTACAACAGCAAGTTTTTCTTTTAAAGGGTCGTTGTTAAGGTGACCTAAAAGCTTATAACACTGACACAGTCACAGTAATATGATAATTACCAGACTCTTAATTCTTGGGTTGGTTATTCCCAACAATTAAGATTCGAAAACGCTTCTTCTTAGTTACAAAAGAAACCAATTTTAACAGGCGCTTGAAAACATGTCTCTTTTAAGTCAGTTTGGAAACTTTTTACGTAAAGAGTGAACCTACTCCCCTACCACTATCGATTGTAGGGAAACCCGGCGCCCAACGCGAGTCAAAAATTGAATTTAGGGTGCATTTCTAGTGTGCATTTCTACGTGTGTAAATAAAATAGAGGCAATGTATGAAAGGCTTCGTGTAAACGTAAAAGTTGAGCGAGGTTTAACTTCTACTTTTACGATATTTTATTACGCGTGTAAAATTTATCTGCGTGCGCACGGGAAAATTACGGACTGTGGTTTTTATTGCTTGACAAAAATGTCATCTTTTATTAGTTGTCAGGCCCTCTTCTCATGCCGAAGGTTTCCGAGATTTTCCCTTTATTAGCGCTGTTTTCATCCCAGTTTGTCGCCGCGTTAGCTCTGTGTGTTTTGGCAACTCGCCCGCACAAAAACAACGGGTTGAAACCAACGGCGATTTACAGCGATGAATATAGATAAACTGCGTTGTGGTGGAGAAGAATGTATTAATCCTTTCTTCTTCAATACTCCCTGAATGCTTCGCCTCTTCCTCTAACTCTTCTACTAAATTCTCTGCACGTACAATGAACCATCTGCGATCGTCCTGAATATACGTTCTCTTAAGCGTCAATCCTTTTCTTTTGTCACATAATTTGATTTTCAGAGCTCCATTCCGATGCCGTCCTTTTCTGCGCTTTCTCCAAAGATGGGAAATTTCTCGCGTCTGCCTCACGTGATAAAACCGCTCGTCTTTACAAGATACGCTCGGAGGTGGGAGAATTTGTCCCTGGAGCGGACGTTAGGCAGCTCTCCGGCCATACCGCTGCGGTGAATGTGGTTAAGTTTTCATTGGACGGTGCCATAGCTTTGACAGGCTCAGACGACAGAACGATTCGTGCTTGGAGAAAGGAAAACGATTGGGCTTGCGTTTGTACATTGACCGACTTTTACGGACCCGTAAAAAGGATTATATTTTCGCCGGTGAAGGACCCTGTGTTTGTAACTCTAGCTGGCTACAGAGCTACCCTTTGGACCATGCATGGCAATAACTTTACGCCCAACTGCAGCGTTGATGTGAGAGGCAGTGACAAACAAATTAAGGTTAGGATAATCACTTTAGTGCGAATGGACACCCTTTTTTCCTAGACACATATATCTGGCCGGATTTTTTAACAAGTTACCGCCAAATAGACCTCTTTTAATTTCCGTCAAACAGTTTTATCGGCCAAAAATCATCTCCGAGGCAGCCATTATAAAAGCGAAGAGTAAACCCTTGCTTTTTTCTCTTCTCCACCTTTCTTCCTCCTCGCTCTTTCTACGGTAAAAAGAGCAACAAAAACATGCAACTTTTTTTGCAATATTGCCGCACAACGAGTTGAAAAGCAATGTAGCGCGTTTTACTTCACACGTTCAAACCTGTCTTGCAACAAACAAGGTTGCTGTTGCAAGCTGACTCCTGATTGAATAAAATTACGCGGGAATGACGCCATACACTGGATTTACGTCACTTGCTGCAAAATACGTTTGCCTTGGGCCGGTAAACCTCGCAACATGATTACAAATTACAGATTTTCTTGCAAAAAGTATCATTTCTCTCTACTTTCTGCGACAACGTTTCGCAAACTGTACAACCTGATTTGTTGGAAGATAGTTTGTTTCGTGGGTGGTAAAACGCGGAACATCACTCTTCAACTCAGTTTGCAACAAGTTGCCCGTTTTTGATGTCCGTTTTATCGTACCTTTATCTCCTGGTTTCTATATTCATCATCACTAGAAGAGAACTTTTATGTTCTCTCGTCATGATAGAGAGGGCAGTAGAGGCTCGACTATATTTTGTCTTTTAACCTTTTTCAAAATATCATCTGGAAATTTTGTCGAATGTTGTCTTTGGCCACTTCTGGGAGTAAAAGGGTTAATATATACAGTTAAGCTCCATTACTTTAGGATTTCATCCAGAACTTTGAAGATTTGATGGATACATCTAAAACAGAGTAATACTGATGGAATTGTTCGCGCAGTAACTTTCATTTCTATATGAAACTTGAGGATTTCTCCCAAACACTCCAAAGTCACAAACATGTTTTAACACCTTTTGAGAGAGAATTTTGAAGAACAATACCTTGTGTATAACTGCAGGATTTTTGTCCTCACTTAGGATATTACTTTCATCCCGGATGGGAGGTACGTTGTAGGAGTGGCTGTGGACGGAACTGTCAACATATGGGACTCTGCTGTGGAAGAAAAAGGAGCTTGTACAACGTGGAAATGTTTATCGCACAATCTAAGTCAAGCGGGAATGAAGGAAGGTGGCCGGTGAGTGTGAAGTCTGATGCACTTTGCTCGAGATTTTTTCTTTAAAACTTTTAACTCTTTGCAGTGAGGGTTTTAGTCTCCCACGCAAAAGTTCTTTTGGCTCGTCACCCAATCCTCCCCAACGAAAATAAAAAGTAGATTTGGGGAAGGAAAGCGTGATGAAGCCCTAAGAAGATCAGTTACAACATTTTAGCACGTAATGATTAGTATAAATTCGTGCTCACCAGCTGGACTAAGTAATAACCAACGTACACCAAGTAATAACCAACGTCTCCACGCACGGGAGGCTATGGGACCTTCACGTACGTACCGCAAATCCTCTATTAAGTCCCGGGGGCTTATTTATTTCAAACACATTTAACGGGGCGGGGGGGGGGGGGTAGTTAATAGAGACGGGAGGCTTATTTGAGAGGGGGGCTTATTTAATTTAGCAAAGACGATGGTAGTTCACCATAAAGAACTAAGGATGCAAAGTGGAAAAGCTCAAGTCACAAGCAAATCAAAACTTCCAGCTGGTGAATAAACCATTTTCAGTCCACACGAAGTTTTACAGTCGTGATTGATGAATACAATCTATCATATTAGTGACTAATAATAATTTGCATGGTGAGGAGCTAAAAAATCAAACGCCGTTGAAGTTTCTCCACCGATCAGATCGGAAACCAAAACCATATCATTTTCCCGCGCTTGGTACCCGAAACATAGACTCGCGTCGAGATCTGATTGGTTTATTCGCCACTTCAGAAACGAGAAAGAAACTGGAGGTGAAGTATGCCCCGCACTTAATTCTGGGATCGTTGCTGGAGACGTGTCGGTCGGCTATTGGCCAATATGTTCCCTTTCCCTAGCAACAGTCCCAGAAGTCTTTGCGAAAGTTTACTCGAGCTAATTTCCTTCTCGGATTCGATTGATAACGCGTGTTTGTCATCACTAGTCATTAGACATCATGCTGAAGTGAGTGCTCTAATATTTTCCTTTATTGTTTTTCCGTAGGGCAAACAAACACGAGGAGGCAATCGAGCAGACTTGCTGTATATTCGCACGAAGGCATTTTATTTCAGCTGATTCCAGTGGTTTCACGCATATTTGGGAGATTGTTTAAGAAAATATCTAACGTTTCACGGATTTTTCACGACAACGTCTGTGAACTCTTTACTGACATCGCACATCTCGAAACTCTAGTCTTTCGAGCATGCAAGGAATTCTAAATGTTACTGCACTTCCAGACTGTAATGAACATTCTTTTTCAGTAACGTAATTTTGTGGAAATTTTAACGCTATTGCTAGTACAGGGAAAAGTGGAATCAGCAACACGTCTGATACGAAGAAACGTGGCCGATAAACGAAGTTGCCTTATCACCAAGCGTGATTACAGTATATACTTTCATGATCAGTTTCATTTTGTCGAAATTTGGTGAACCTTTGACTTTAGTGACAGGCTTTTGGGCCATGAAGAATACTTTCAATCAGCGGGTTACAAAGCCCTTGCATTTTCTGTGGTACCCCGGGCATCCCGTTTAAGGATTGTTTTAGCCTGCGAGCAAGCTCTCCAATTACGGTGAGCGAAGCGAGACGCGAGAGAACGCGCGCATTCTTTCTTCGCCCCTCGCGCTCGCGTCTCCTATCGCGTGCGGCTCTCGCGTGACTTCCCGTGACTCCCCCAAATGGAGAGCTTTCTCTAAGGCTAGGATTGTCTTATTGCGTCGTTAATTGATAGCCTAAAGGGGTGGTCCACGGTAGAGATAAAGTACGTACAATCGAAGTATCTTCGTGTTTTTGTTGACTCTCTTTAGAAGTCTTTGTTTATCTGTCGAAAATAAATCCAGCCCTTCGATAGTCAAAGCGGTTTTGCAGGGAGTTTAAAGCAGCTATGTTTCTGAGCGACGCACGGCATGCCACTTATGTTAGCATGAATTGGACGTTCTTCATCTAATATCTATTCTTTAACGCATCAGGTTTAAGTTAAACTCGCACTGTATTATGGGTGTGATGCTTACGAAAAATGGCAGCTCTTCACCCCACCCCCTAAAGGGCGGCAAGGCGAGAACACGTTGGGGCTAGGGCGAAGGGACGGATGACATTTCAGACCAGAGAAATGGCTAAATTGATTTATTACTAGCTTCAACAGGAGTTAGCCAACTACTTCCAGCTTACAGGAGCTAAAAAAGGCTTTGATTCGCTTTATGATTAATTATAAGTGTATAAACTTAATATTGAAGAAGAGACAAATTAAAAAAGATTTTAATTTTTATTATTGTAAAATACGAAAGATGAATGAAATATACTCGAATAAAGTAAACGTGTTGATGATTAGCCTAGTGAATTTTTGTTTCCCCTAGGAACGACACTGAGTTTGACAGTTTGATATCGTTAGGCTTTTAAATCATGTCAGTCAAGCTCACGGCTCTTAATTTGCACATAATAGTTTTTATTGTTGCTAATAGAAGCCATAATGAAAGATTTTACAGCGTTTTCCAGTAAAACTGTAAAACTTAGAAGAGTAGGCTAGACGTTCTATTTTTTCTTTTTTTGGCATTCACTTTCCATATATTTCCATCCTAATTTTGGCCAAAAAAATTTCATGGCATTTTTAATTTTAGCGATGAAAAATGACATTTTGTCATGGCCAAATAATAACGATTTTCATTTAATTGGTTTTTGCAATGGATGAAAAGGTATGTGACATGTTTTTGAATTAGTCAATCAAGTGCACAGTTACTAGTAGTTCTAATTATTGTTTAGGTAACATTTGAATTATGTTCCACAATGGTACTTCGATTTCGCCACTCCTTTCCTAGGCTATGACCATGCACCTTCAAAAAATCTCTGCGACACAGGAGAAATATATGAAGTTGTAGTATAGCCACCAAACGGAACGACTTGATTTCCTTGAGCTCTTTGTAAGATAGCTAAACTACATGGACAGGCCCTGCGGATTACTAGTTTTGCCTCTCTCCTAATTTCTTTGATTCGCCAACAATACACCACTGGATTGAGAGATGAGTTCAACAAAGCGAGAACTGACGTGATGTCAAAGGCTAGGAGCTGGAGTGAACTACTGAAGCCTGACGCGGTGGCAGCAGCTAAGGCGCAGAGGAAAGGCAGATACGTACCCCAAAATATGCAGAATACAATGAACATGGTCTTTAGTGATTTTCCGTAATGGAAAATTCTAAACGAAGATCGACTGTCCATTTGGAGTTTCTGTTTACGAAGTTTGACGTATGTCTTAAAATAGAAGAAAAGAGACAACAAAAGACAAATCACCAACATCATGTTGGCGCTTAGCCGTCGAAATGTGGCACTAAAGAATCGAGAAGCTGTTAAGGAGGCAGAGAAAAACCAACCTGTTATAATAAGAAGGTTCACTCGTTTGAAAGACACAGTCGAACGGTACCTTGTTAGAAGACTCAAAGCAAGATATCTGTCTAGAGCCACCACCATTTGTGTCCAGAAAGACGCAAGACCCAGAAAGGTAGTAAACAAAGTGTGAGGTAGTCCAACAGTGCAGTAGAGTCTGGCATTATTCCAAGCTACGGCGAAAGTGTAAGCAGCGTAGAGCGGTTGACTAACAAGACCGACGGCAAAGTCAGATAGAGCCAAGCTGAAGAAGAGAGCTTTGGATGAAAAATGGAGTAAAGAACAGCGGCGGAGGGCAAGTAGAATTATTGCGTTGCCCGTTACAGCTGAAATTGAACACAGTGTGTTTCCTATACCAATAAAAAAGTATAAAATGGATGGATTATGACGCGACAAAATAAAAAAAGAGATGTCGATGGAGCAAGAATTGTTGTCGTCGACTAGATGCTGTGAGCTGCTCATGATATGGACTGATGTGATTATCAACTTGTCGTGGTGAGGCCAAGAATACTGTCATTGCTAAGTGTCTATACGGCATATATAGGACTGATTATTGACAATAATTGTTAGAAAAGGAAGTGCTTTCTTATGGTGATAAAGCATTCTTATTAAGCAGTAAAGGAGCTGAATTGGCAAAGTGTTTTTAAGAATTTTACGTAAATTCATTGGCGAAAAACAAGACGATTGTGAGGCCTTGCTTTCAAACAAGTGACAGAGTAAAGTGGAAAAAAATTAAGAGCCAATACAGACTCTGTATTAATTGCGATAATGTTGATTAACAAAAGAACAGCATAGAGAAAGGTGGTTAATTTCAAAATGTATGACGTAATTTACATTTGGAACGAGATCCGCGTGGGTAGGAAGATTAATTAAAAGACAGTGCTTTTTGCCTGTAAGTTGACATTTCGATATGCCAGACTCCGCAAACTACCGATAATTTGGAGTAGAGTAATATTGGAGAGTTTTGTGTCAATCGAAGCAAAAGGACTTAGACAGGAGGCTACTGGTTACAAGCCTCGAAGAGCTCCATGTTAAGCCCAAGCTCAAAATGCTAAGTAAGGGGGACGGAGAATTTTAAAATTAACAACTAAGTGCGAAATATTTTTAATTCAACATACAAAGCAGCGTATAGCCTTAGAGTGTTGCAGTGTGGATCAAAATACTTGTCACGTGACTTTTTGAAGCGCAAAACCTCAACCCGAGACCAGTCCAAACCCTAACTGTTGAACTAACTCACTTGGAGGTCAAAGCACCAATACTTATTTCACAATCCCAAGAAAGCCTCTTGGTTAGAGTCAAACTGGTCCTTACATTTCCAAATCGTTCCCAATACTCCTCTGAACGAATATGAAAGATTAACTCTTTTATCTTTTATGTCAAATCTCCCAGAATTCAATTAAGATTCAAGTTGGTTCGAAACAACGGTGATGTACGGCGGTTAGTATTGAAAAAGAGCGTTGTGGTGGAGAAGAATAATTCAATGCTTCTACTATATTCTCTGCACATACAAGGAACCATCTTCGATTCTGCTGATTACGCCGAGTCTCTGTGAAAAGCTTCCTTTTCTAATTTTTTTTTGTCATTTACTTCGATTTCAGAGCTCCATTCGGTTCCCGTCCTTTTCTGCGCTTTCTCCAAAGATGGGAAATTTCTTGCGTCTGCGTCACGTGAAAAAACTACTCGTATATACAAGATACGCTCCGAGGTCAGAGATGTACCTGAGTTATTTAATTATATATAGCCCGCTAAGCAAGCGTTTTCGTGCGAGTTCGTCGAGAAAGTTGGGAGGAGAGCTAAAAATAATATAGCTTCACAGCTGCCAGGCTATATCATGAATCGCTCTAAATCATGTTAATTGCTTATGAGAGATGGCTTGACTTCAAATATCTAGCTTATTACTTCTACAGAAGGTAACATTACCAACCCGCCACTGCAGCTTACAGAGGCTTTGATTTATTTTATTCCATTATTACAGCCGAACCCCCATTAAGCGGCCAGTAATCCTGCATTTCAAGAATATGATGAAGGAAAATACAGTCCGAGATTGACGACCGATTGTGGACCACTAATGCTTCCCTAGTCGCGCGTTTGATTCAAAATAAAGTGATGTTCCTACTTAAGATTATGCTAATTTATAACAAACCTCTATTGAGCGGCCCGAGAGTGGCCGCTTAATTGGGGTTCAACTGTGTAAGTGAGCAACCTAAATATAAAAGAAGATTTTAATTTGCAAATTATATTATTGTAAAATACAGAAGATGAATAAAAATATTCTCGAATAAAGTAAAACTGTTGATGATCAGCCTGATCGAATTCTGGAATTTTGTTTTTGTTTTAGTTCGATGGTAAAAACGTTGAATTCAACTCTCCGGCTTCTCATTCGTCGCACAGGAGACCCCATAACCTAAGATCGCAAAACAAATCTTTATACAATTTTGTTCTGTTGCTGATTCTGTATAATTTCAAGAGTTTTATAACATTTATTTCCCATATCCGCCTCCAATATCATTTATCTTAAGCATTAAAATAATATTTGTAAGTCTACATATCAGCTTCTGTATTGTTATGTTGACTCATTTTCATTATTTTCGATACGAATACTTTTCCCTGCCTTGAACAGCGTTTCTTTGCTAATTTGCAGGGCAACTGTATTTAAGTTTAATATGTATGAATAAAAGTTTTTTTGTTTGTTATGTTCAGATGCTTTAAAAAAGCCATTTGAACTGACCAGCAGGAGCGATCTGCTTCAATTTATATTAGCATTCAAGTATATTTTTTCGATCTCAAAGCATAAAAGCCGAACTAATCTAATGTAGCAAAAAGGAACCCATTATTTTTCATGACCTCATAAAGGAACTGTCAAATTTAGATTATATTTTAGTAACTACAGGTTACAACGTTTCATCCTCTGCATTTGTATTCCTCTCTGCATATTTTCATCATTTATTCATTTTTTTATTTGTAATATATATTTTTAAACACACAAGACGATAAACATAGATGAAACATTTTGGCTCAATCGCAGCTGCTGCTTATATATTCATATATAAGTGAAAAGTTGAATCCTGTCTCCGGATTTTCGTCTTGAAAATTTACACTATCACTAGCGCGGTCTTAGCAGAAATAAATAAAGTTCAGAGACTAATTTGCCACGAAACCCTTTTTAGAAGGAAAAAGATGGTTAAACATGATTAAACCCCCCACGCATTGCTCAGAAAAATAAGCGCTTTCTTGGGGAGTGTGAGAGTATTGTACCCGATAAATGCACAAGAAAAAGTGAATGTTGACCAACAACCATCGTCTAAATTATCGATAGGAGAAAGAAGAAAAATATCGTTTTGCATTGTCATTTTGGATGTTTTTTGATGCTTAAAAAATTTATGACTAAAAAAACGTTTTTGACATTGCTTCCCAATTTTACTCGGTTCCTTCGTGGAACCGAGAAGAGCTTCTTAGCTGATACCTTTGCTAATACCATAAGATTTCTGAAACTTATTCAACACATATTCACCAAAAGCAAATGGTTTGTTTAGAGGTAAATTCGTGCCACTTTCAGCGGACGTGTCGTCGTTAATAGGCCTGATTTCACAATCGAGTCTTGGCTGAAAGAAGAATGGTGCTGAGATTCTATGCTTCGATGGCGAGTTCTTCACCCTGTGCATTGTGGCGCGAAACTTCCCTTTGGTCCAGGCCTCCACAACATCACCGATGTTGACAACTAATGTTCCTGAAACAAAATGATGAAAATGTGAAAGTAGGGCTTTTGTACTAGTTAAGTGAGTGGGATTTTCCTTTGATCTGTCGGGGAATTGGCTTAGACATATGACATAGATGATATATTTCAGTCATGACAAGCACGTCTAATAATTTTGTCCACTGATAGAGCTCCCTGTCTCTCACTGCTGGCTGTACTTGAGCGCTCTAATGTTTTAATAGCTAAATGCTCACATGGACTACAATAAAAACCCGCGACTAAGAACCTGCATTTTCTTAAGTTAGCCTAGATAGGTTCTTGCATAAATTGTAACTAGCGCATATATTTAGGTTCTTAAATAGGTTCTTATTTTTGAAGGAAAAAGACCTTGTAGGTAACTAGAGCATTTAGCGATATTCAGCGTATTTCTTTTACATAAAATCTGCATATCAAATATATTGCAGTTGGACTAAGGCACGTTTGTCTTCAAAGAGGACCCTGAATGTTGGCTTATCTTACTTGCCCAAGTGTACAGAATTTTTTTAGGCTAGTCAAGTTCTTGTATAGAGGGGGTCTAACTGGCAAATTTTCGCCGGTTTTTTACTGTGGCACAAACAAGCTCCCGGCCTCCCGATCGGTATGAAAAACCCTGGTGGAAAGAAGACAAGAGGAAGTCACTTGAAATACGACCTTGGAACCATTGCCTAACTCGAAAAGCTCTGTCTAGCTCATCTCTACTGTTGTAAGCGCGATAAGTCTCTTTCATAATGCACTCAGCTTTAATTTTTGAAAATTTCAGTGTTTAATTTTGTAAAAGCATTACAAAGTATGCTTTAATTACCTGGAATGGGAGGAACATCGATCCACTTCCCACTCTCTGTCTCAATCTGGAGTCCTCCAACGTCATCCTGCATCAGCAGCGTCAACACGCCATAATCTGTGTGCGGTCCCACCCCCCAGGAGTCTAACACTGCGGGGACGGGTGGGTAGTGCCACAGGGCCAGAAGAGGAAAAGCGGGGTTGAAGATATCGTGAAAAAAATCTTCGCTCAGTTCCAGACTAAGTGCCAGACCTTTCATCACAGCGTGCCTAAGTAGAACGTAACGTTGAGAGGGTAAGCGTGGATCAACTTTTCAATAAATGATATTAGCGAGCTATGGTAACTACTCTCTCTCTCCACCGCACAGGCTCCCGCTGAGTATCCCACTGAAAATAGCAATAATAAAAAACAGCAAGCACGCGGGGGACGATGGGAAGAAAGAAGGGGCTAGAAAGGCCTCTCTTCCTCTCTTTCTCCTTCCCATCGTGCCCCCCGCGCTTTCTTTTTTACTTCTCCCCAGCTTTCCTACGAAACAAAGAGGCCTCTGAGGAGGAGAGAGTAACTACTACTTAGTCGCTTCGACACGCTGAAGATCAATAACTCACATTTCACTTATATTAGTGAATATCACGTTAAATCGTCTGTACTGAAGTATTAATCCTTTGGATGAAACGTTTGATTTATTGAATCTATTAATAGCAAGGAGTTGGTCAGCACGTGAGAGGTCTGCTTGGTATGAAATTAGAAATTTATGCAACAAGCAAGGGTCCTCATCATCGTCGTCTCTATGTGATCCTTTATCTTTCTTGCAGAGAACAGATCAGAACAGAGTCAGAACAGAGTCGTCAATCCGCTCCAGCTTAGGCCCCGTTAATATCGACAAAAGTTGTCCAGGGTATTTGGATCACTCGCCTTCCCCAGCTACCCTCGGGGAACCAACATTTCATACATTTTCTTACAAAACGTGGCGAACCGTTTACATGAAAAACAAACGACTACGTTCACTCGGACGATCGTTCTCAACCTACTTATGAAATTAATCCTGGGTTCAAACATTTTACAAAGATTAAGTCACTTACCCCACTACAGACATTCTCTCCATGTACGTTTCTACAAGGGCCTTGAATCCAGGCAACGCCTTCTCATCAGGAAATTGATTGGCTCCCATCATTGGACTGATAGCCGCTACATCTTGGTCATCAGTTGGTTCTGGACCGAAATAAATTCCCTCTTTGTTGTCGATTCTGTTTGCTGTCACTTCAGAGCCTTGAAAAAAAAAATAAATAAATAAGAGTCCAGTGGTTGAAAGACGCCGGGAATTATCGCTTAATTAATTAGTAAATTTGTAAAATATCAGAATTCGCACACTTTCACCATTTCACCCCTAGATCGGGTTATTCTAACTTTTGATCGTAAATCTATGGACGATATCCTGTGGTGTTACCAATCAAATAAAACCTGTTTGGTAGAACTTTTGCATTGTAACATTTAGTCCTTAAGATTTTAGAAAACTATTTTTTTTTTACTTTGACCACTATCAGGAGTGAGGGGGTTTATCTGTTCTCGGATTTTATTCTCGTTCTCGGATTACTATCTTTTTCTTAAATATTTTTTTCCAGTTGAGAGAGTAGTTGGTTGCAAGGACCGTGACGAAAACTGATGAATTATCTAATATTCCTGTGACAGTATTCCTTGGCCAGTATAGGGGCCGACCCAGGACAAGTAAGTGACTGGGAGTACCTTGTAGGATATATCCGCGATATGCAGGGCTTTTCTTAAGGCTGATACTTGTTTTCACATCCTTTGGCAAGTTGAAGAAATTATTTGCGCATTTCAGAAGGTTTTCCATTAAACTCTTTTCGATTCCATGCCCCTTGATATAAAAACACGAGAGTCCTTGACACGCCATCTTGATTTGCGTGATGACATGGCCTATATCATCACACTCACCTGAAATAGATAGTAAATTGTTCTCGTAAGGCACAAAGATGACGTTCGCTTTATGTACCCGCAAAAAAACTGTCCACGTACAACACAATTATTCAGTTTGCACGCAGATGGTGTTTCTATCCCTTGCTTCTGTGCGTCAGCTAGCGGATCAGCTCATATTCGTATAATGCGCGGGTTCTGTATTTGTTTAACTCACGCTGTAACCTTTTTTCGCAGTGTTTTAGTCAGAAAACAAAATGCATTTTTGCGTTTAGGTCGCCGAATACTTGATCGGATGGTCTTTCAGTTTAGAATACTTTCCTTTGCGCGAAAAGTACTGTAAACGCTATGGCGGTCTATTGAGTAACAACTTGGCAAATTGGGCTAGAATACCGACTTGGGGCCTAAATACTCCCTTTCAATCAAATAATAAAAGATCATGAATTAGCTTGGAACTAATAATGACAGCCATCACTCGTAATAAATCGCTGTTTTTCTCCGTTCTCTTCAATTGACCAGACTGCTTCTCTAGTCTTGTTTCGATTCTTGTGGAAAAAGTTCTCGAAAGAATCAAGTTAAATTAAATACATTAGATCAATAAATGAAGTAAAAATCACCTATACACTATATTTTATGTAACTGAAACTCATAGGGCGAAAAGTTCATTCTTAGGTTTTTTTTTCGTTCTTGCTGCAAAAATTTTACTCACTTTTCGGGCCGGCTGTTTCGTTTTCTAAGCTTGCGGGAAAGGAAAACTGCGAATAGTCTAGGAGATACAAAAAACTGATATTGGTTTTATCTACTGCTGACAAGTAAAGTCAATTTACCATTTTAAAAGACTCAAAGCTAAATGTTTTGTTCGATAAACCTTTGTCAGTCTTGAGTCAGAGCAATTCGCTCTGATCAAGGTACGGCTGACCACGCTTGAAAAAAAACACTAACCCCTTAATATATATTTCCAAAGTACATAGACTAGTGTGTTAACGATCCTTTTCTGTCACTGGGGGACTAGCATTACTTCATCTCATCAAGTTGGTGCAATAAAAAACCACATGAAACAAATTTCATTTGGTTGTTCAACGAGAAGAGTAAATCAACCTACTTTCTACTGTTTTTAAATAAACAAAACAGGTTCCACTTTAATTGGTTCGATCATTCCAAAGAAAAAATGTATTTAAAACTAGACACTTCCTTGTGAATGTGCTCTCAGCTTCGGCTGTAAGTGAATTAGCATATCTTTCGATGTTTCGGCATTTACCTTAATTACAGGTGTAACTATCGGCGGAGACAAAAGAGTCAAAAGTAACGAGAGAAAAAAATTCGGATTAAGTGAACAATAATGTGATCATATAATAAGATGATACAGAATGCAGGAGATGTCAATACCATTTTTTCTTTCTGGTAGAAAATTTAGCGTTTTGAAAGCTACAAAATTATCTCTGTTTAAAAAAGTATGGTTCGCAGGCGTTTACCATGTTTTTTTCTGTCATCTGAAATTTGTTAGTTCTTTCGAATGCTGAGATCTGCTGTTCTGCTTGTCTTGAAAACTAGGGATAAAAACTTACCGTTAATTAAAGGTGAGATATCTATTTGAGGAATTTCCATGAGAAATCTGAACAGTTCCAGCCTTATGCTACTATGCAGTCACAAACGAAACTGACCTTACTCTTGTTGTTTTTAATCTTTAGGGAACATTTCCATCGTCAATTGCAGGTAGGACAAAATCCATGACGTAAACTGCGTTTCCATAGAAACTGCAAACAATATCTTTGTTAGTCTTATTCTTCGAATCTTCCTTATAAGGAGATAAGATACCTGTAAATCACGTGCTAAACTAATTTAAAATTGTGATGAGGCGACAGCTCGTATTCATAATCTACTGAGTACCATGCGCAGTTTGATTGGTCATTTAATGGCGGACGTTACGTCATGAATGGACAATGTTTTTCTCTGATTCTTCCAGTCAATGTTTTTAAAATATAGACGTAATTTGCTTCTTAAATTTGTCAAGTTATTATTATTTTATTATTATTTTAATTTTAGTTTATCTTATTATTTTTGTTGATAAAGGAATCCAGTGAAAAGCTTCATAAAAGCTGTTGTCATGAAATTAATAAAAAAAGACGAAACTATCGGGAAATGTATTCTTTCTTTAAGCAAAATGTGTCTGAAATTAGGAAAATATACACTAACAGTTAAATTAAATAACAGTGGAGCGCAACGAGACTTGCCTCTCTTCATTAAAACTACATAAAGCCGATAATTCCATCTCGGTCTGGGATTGTTCAGTTGTATAGAACAGAACACGTCAAACGTAAGACATAGTTCACTTCACTCGTTTTCCGTCATTCCACACCAGTCGACTGAATCTCCATCCCAAATGCGACTTGATGTTACCATTTCACTGGATAAATTAAGTAAACTACGCAAAACATGCTGGTGTTTGAACTGGAAGAAGTTACTCTTAGTAAGAGAAGAGCCACATTGTTAGAGATAAAGATTTGAAAACCAAGGATGCAAAAATAGATGTAATGGCGACCTAGACTCAGTGGTATGCTGATCCTAATCCCAATCTAAGTGGTATGTCAACCCAAACCCCAGTTTCAATGGTATGCCCATCGCAACCCTAGTCTAAATGGAATGTTGATCCCAACCATAGTCTCAGTAGTATGTCGGTCCCAACTCTAGTCTAAATGGTATTCCGATCCCAACCCTAGTCTCAATGGAATGTTAATCCTAACCCCAGTCCCAGTGGTATGCCAATCCCAACCCCAGTGTCAATGGTATGCCAATCCCAACCCTAGTCTGTTGACCCCTATCCCAGTCTCCTTAGTATGCTTATCCCAACCATAGAGTCGATGGTATGTTGATGCCAGTTCCAGTCTCAATGGTATGTTGATCAAATTCCTAGCCTCCAATACTAACACCAGTCACAATGGTATGTCAACCTCAACCCCAGTCTCAATGGTATGCCAATACCAACCCCAGTCTCAATGGTATGCCAATACCAACCCCAGTGTCAATGGTATGCCAATCCCAACCCCAGTGTCAATGGTATGCCAATCCCAACCCCAGTGTCAATGGTATGCCAATCCCAACCGTAGTATGTTGACCCCTATCCGAGTCTCCTTAGTATGCTTATCCCAACCATAGTGTCAATGGTATGTTGATGCCAGTTCCAGTCTCAATGGTATGTTGATCAAATTCCTAGCCTCCTTGGTATGCTGTTTCCAAACCTAGTCTCAATGGTATGCCAATGCAGCGCCAGTGCCGAAGGTGTGCCAATCCCTACCACAGTCTCAATGGTATGACAATCCCGACCCAAACTAAATGGTATGCTAATCCGGGCCCTAGTCTTAATGGTATGCTGAAGATCTAAACCCTAGTCTTAATGGTACACTTATGTCAACAAATGCACACAATGGCAAAAATGGCGAAAATTCGCCAAAGTTTGGCGAATATGTTATGACAAAGCAAAGGGTTCCCATTGAAAGTGGCGATTTTCGCGACAATGGCGAACATTCGCCAAAGTCTTAAAAAATTTAAATGGACGTACTCTCCAATGGTATGCCAATCCCAACCCTAGTAACATTGGTATGTTGATTCCAATCCTAGTCTCCTAAGTATGCTGATCCCAACCCTAGTCTCAATGTATAGTATGCCAATCCCAACCCTAGTTAGCCTCCCACGCAAACGTTCTTAGGGGTTCGTCACGCGTTCCTGCCCCACGAACGTCTGCTGAAACGAGCAGCTTCTGTTCGTAGATACGGACCAATCAAAGGCCGTTTTCCAACTTTGGGTAAACTCGTGTTTGTTGTTAAAAATATTACCCGGGACAAGATAGCGGGCTTAATTTGCTAAGTGCCGTGTTGATGTCCGAAACGTTTGGTACTGGGGAGTTGAAACCGGATCAAACAGAAACCAAAGTTCAATTTTTGCAGAGGATTGTTGTGTTAGTAAATCCTCTAACTGCATGGATGTGCTAAGTCACCTATTTATCAACCTTTACCGTTTGTTTTCGACTCAATTTTTGAAGCTGCTGGCCATGTTGTTGTTGTGGTTTCGCCGCTTGTAAATCGTATCCAAGACCAGGTCCACAAGCTGGCAAATGTTGGAATTTTGCCGCTTCTCTTAGTGATATCAGTGAACAAAATGCAAGAGGTGTACGGGCAAGGAAATGGTTGAAGTAAAACCTGCAAGGGAAGACAGCCTGTTTTTCTTAGCCAGTATGAGATTTTACATATTGCTCTAACGAGATCTCATTCAGACTTTTTGCATTTAAGAAATGTACAATACGTGGGTCATTTGTTCTTTGCTGCATCTTTTTTGTAGCGGCCAAAAATCCACTTGAAACAGTTTGTACTCAGCGGTGGAAAACATATGCTGGCCTCGCGCGTCGCAGATGAAAAGGTCGCTCGCCAATCGCTCTTTTGATTAGGCCTTTAACGTCGTACCCTGTCTTTACCTAAGATGGAAACACAAAGAAAAGGATCTGAATAATCTTTTCGAGAGTTGAATGAGAACATGAAATTTGATGGATATTTTGGTGAGAAGCTTATCGCGAAAATTACTTTACGGGTGAGCCTCGAGTCTCGATTTCCCGTTCTTCACATTATAGTGATCGGCTGTGCGTATCACAGTCAGTCAGTGCAGATTGGTCTCCTTAAACAAAAGCAAACGGGCAAAGAACGGAAGTGGCTGCACGTTTGTGATGCAGGAACGCGTGACGAACCCTTACGAACGTCCGCCTGGGAGGCTAAACCGTAGTGTCAATGGTATGCCAATTCCAACCCCCGTCTAAAGGTACGGCAAAACGGGCAACAAAAAACGTGCAATTTGTCTTGCAACATTGCTGTAAAACGAGTTGAATAGCGATGCTGCGCGTTTCACCTCCTACGTTCAAACCTGTTAACAACCTGATTTGTTGCAAGACAGGTTTGATGTTGCACGTTTTTTTGTTGCCCGTTTTTCCATACATTAAGTGGTGTGCTAATCCCAATCCCAGTCTCCATGGTATGGTGATCCCAACCCCTTTCTCAGTTGTATGCTTATCCCAAACCCGGTGTCAATGTTACGTTGATCCCAAACCTATTGTAGTCTCGATGGTATACCAATCCCAGCCCCAGTCTCAATGGTATGTTGGTCCCAATCTTTGTGTCAGTGGTATGCCGATTTAAATACCAGTTCTAATTCCAATGATAAGCTAATCCCAACCAAGGTCTTAATGGTATGCCGATCCCAATCGCAGTTGATCCCCCAATCCTGGGTCCAGTAGTATGTACACCCCAGTCCAGTGCCGGTATAGGGTGCCAATCTCATTCCTAGTGTGGAATTGCGATGGGATAGTTTATGATAGTATTTGGCTGAAGACAGGGTTTTAGCCCCTCTTTTACATGATATGGTACCAGACAGGCTATGAAGATCCAACATTTATATCTGAATTCCATAGTGGCCGCCTTTCACTCCAGCCGAAGTTCTATGTAATCTTAGTCTTCGTTCTACTACCTTTCGATCACTACCCACCAATGAAAGTAAAAAAAGTAAGAGGATACAGTGAAAACACAGTGTCGTGAAAAGTTCAATGAACTATGTTGCTTTTCCGCATGGGTGGTAATATGAACCATGTTGAAGCGACTTTTGCGGCAGAGGATTGTGAGTGCGTTAAGTAATCATCACTATTAGGCACCCAGTTCTGCATGGTTTAATTTTATTCATTTATTGTTTTGTCAACTGACACAAAATGTCACTACATAATTGCCCCTCAATAATATGATCTAGCAATGGAATGTCCGTTGAAACATCATTACGGACAACTTAAAGTGTTGTAACGAGCTCTTTGCCAGGGACTCTCCTCTTCTCGCCGTGTAGGGTACGAAAGACCCTGGGGGGCGAGGTTGGTCCCGGTAAGAGCGAAACCGAAACTACAACAACAAGGTCACAGTAAATAAAAGACAATCTACACAAGTGAGCTTACCGTCACTAAAAGTAACGTTTTCTCTTGCAAATACCTTGCATGGTCTAGAGATTTAGCCTGCGAATACAGCGCTCTCGTCGTCCCTAGCGGCGAAGAGACGGCTGTACTCGTAGGCTACTAGAGATTGAGCAATTGTACAACTAATATACGACAGTTTGTGAGAAAGGACAAAACTTAAAGTCAAAATAGACTAACTTGATTTACAAAAATAAATTAAATACTAGATTGTAATTAGTAACTCCAATCAGTGCTCAGTAAATCTACTGCACCCTTGGTGCGAATACTTCTGGTAACTGTGGCGATGGTGGTGTGCATCACGCTTCCTGAAATCCTGACCCTGTCTCAGACCAAAATATGATTTTCCCTATCCTATTTCAGACCCAAGCAGTTTAAATCTAGTGGCAGGAAATGCTCGAAACCGATGAGAACCACTACACGTGTAGCGCACACCACCCGACACTAGTGCTTGAATAATAGTTAATAATATTTCTCCACACGTTCCGTCAAAAATTAAATTTCTAATTCATATAGTATCCCACATCATTGAGATAACCTAAATAAATAATAGAGTTCTGGTACTCTCTAATTCTTATAGTTCAGATTATAAGATATCACTTTTTAGATTAATGTTACCTTAAAAAATCACCGCAAAAATCAAGCTGTATGATCAAAAAATGTTTTCCTGAAGGAACTAGCAGCTTCTTCAAGGCAAGTGTTACTGACATTTAGTGCTTCAATATTCTTGTTGTATTGTACACCAAGAAGAAATGTGGTTTGCCACGATGTAATTTACAAAGCAGGTCACTGCAAAATTGTTGTTCGAACATCACTTGATCAACTTGATCAACTCGACATTTGTGTAAGAGCTGATTGCAAGTAAGGTATTATTTAACTTGAAATGTTTACGGTAATTCTTAAGACAGCATCAAACAAGAATGTATTATACAGCAAATATACGAACAAAAGAGTAAATAAGAGACAGGAACAACAACAAAAAAAAACAACGATAAACATATCTTTAAAACACCTGCCAGTATCTTTATGCAAATAAAAGGTACCTGCCCCTAACAACTCTTGAATGTAAAATGCAAAATACTACAATAACCCTTTTTAACCCAAAACAAATAGAGGTACAGAATGTACTGTAATATGTCATTCAATACCGGTTTTTGAATTTGTCAACAAAATCTTGGGATTTACCCTGGTCTGAAGAGATTTTCACTTTTTCTTTCTATCAAAATTTTACAGTTAAAGGTTGGAAATATGCATATTACAGAAGGAAAAAGAGTCTATCATGATCAGTTGTCTCAAAAATGCAAATTAGCGCTTTAAGAAAACTGTACAGGGCCCATCAGCTCTAGGCCTCTCATATTTAGGCGACCCAGCAGTAAAGGTTTATGTAACAACTATGATTCCCTTGATGCTTAACCCTTTAAGTCCCAATAGTGTCTGTGACCAACATCAATTTTCTCATAACAATATCCATACATTGTCAAGAGATTAGGTTATGAGAATTAATTAAATGATCACCAAAGAGAAAATGCTTTGATCTTTTATCAAACTCTCTCAACTTATTCTTTAAAGAAATGTATAGAGATCAGTTTGGAGAATTTGCTTGTGGATATTGGGACTTAAAGGGTTAATGACTTACAGGCAAATCTTAGTCGCAACGGGCCATTGACACTGTTCAAGGTTCTCATTAAGTGCTGGCAACTGGGTCAAAAATAAGCTACTTCAAACTTTGAGCTGCCTACTCTTTGCGGAAAAAGGGTAAGTTGAGAGACAAAGTGCCTGAAATTGCCTTCAGCACTCGATTGTCAAGCTCCATACTTTCCTAGACATCTAATTCAAGACTTGAGAACCCTGCAGCTAGAACAAAGTACTAAAACAACAAAATTGTAGGTCGAAATCTTGGTTTTCTTAACTGAGTTGAGAAAATTTACCACCCGAAAAGATTGAAAGCTGACTGTTTGAGTGCTAGCCGCTCATTAGAGTGAATTACTCTAAATGTTAGCTTTTAAAAAGTTTTATGATGGTAAATTGACTTCAGTGGATAAAACCAAACCCACACAACACCACAATTTCTTGGGAATCCAAGCAATAATTGCTTAGATAGATTGGGCTTAGAGAGGTGTCATAACACAATCATAGTAACAAAATCTAGGTAGACAGATGGAGTCACTTATTTAAAAAAAGTAAAATAATTATACTTCTTTTAATAAGTGACTCCATCTGTCTACCTAGATTTTGTTACTATGATTGTGTTATGACACCTTACAGTTCTTCTACAATCAATCAGGAAGAATGGGCCAGGGTACAAATGGTATGAAAATAAAATAAATAAAATGAAAGCGCATCTCCTTATTGTTCGCTTTCATCAAAACTAGGATTCTTTCAGAATTCTGACTCTCAGCAGTCTTGGAAGTAAAAGGGTTATAATCTTTGAAGAATTAAGGAATAAGTTTTTTTATGGTTCAGTGTGGACTGCAGCATACTGGGCTTTACGGTCAGCACCTCTGTTTCTGTATTTCGATACAAGCATTATAGTTAGAGCCAATGTTAGACTTAGGGCAATAAGACAAACCAATGTCAGACCGATTACCAACCCGACAGGGACTGGCTTCTTTTCAAGTAAGACTTCTTGCAAATTAGTGCTGCCTTCATCCTGCTTTAAATGCATCTTTCCAATCGGTTGCAAGATAAAGTCCTCCTTTGTGGCCAGCCCATCATTGACTTGAATATTCTTTGTGACGGGAAAATACCCACGTTTGCTCACCTTCACCTTGTATTTACCTGGAACAAGCAATCGCCAATAGTCACCGTCCTTTGCACTTTTCACAGGATGATTACGATCAAGGACATTTATTTCAGCTCCCTCAATCCCTAAAAACATTAAAGTGACAACAATATTACAGCAGGAAGCTGCTAGTTAACATTCATGTCTCTTCATCAACAACCTCTCCATTAGTAGTGTTCCGATCATCCATTATAAACATTTATTGGATGAGGTTTTTTTGTGATATCTGGAATCATCAAGGTCGAGGTAAGCATTATCAGCCGAGCTGATGGCTGAGGCTGATAGCACTAACTTAATGAGACCTTGAGTATTCTGGATGTCACAAAAACCGAATCAAGTAATTGTATTATTATACATTGTTTTGAAGAAAATAATGACAAACACACCATCACACAGACTTTCCTCTTGGAAATCATGCATTGTGCGGGCAACCTACAGATTAGTCACTAATGTGCTAGCAGAATAAAGATAACTAACTAATCTGTAGGTTGCACTGATTTCTAAAATTAACTGTAGGTTCTCACACATTGAGAAGACAGATAGTATTGAAACCTTTAATACTCAAATGACCCAATAATCAAGAAAAGTAATTTTCAATCAATATTGTTGTGTGGAAAAAAAAATAGAATTTCTTGTTGGCATATTAAAATCTTGTGTGTTGTTGTAGAAAGAGAATTCAATCGCCTGAAAGTACAAAAAAAAAATATTTCTCCAAACAAGAATCAAACTCATAACCCTCCAAGTTCTAGGCCAGATGTTTGTATTTCAAGTACTTTGACTTGCACAAAGATGAAAAATAAGTAGAATTCTTACAAAGAGATTCTTCTGTTTATAGCGGAGCTCCCACGCGCAAAGTGCACGTGGAGGAGCCCTATTGCTAAGATAAATTGGTAACATATGAAAGCAAGAAAATTTGGTTATGACGTAGTGTACAAATGCCGACCGTCCGTACACCCACTTCATGTAAGCCAATGCCAAATGTCAGGTTATTTTGGCAGGAAAGCGTATGGCCACCCGCCTCTTGTGAAGTAGAGACAACTAAAGAGTCAATAAAGACGAAAACTGAAAGCGGAAAATGTTTCTGTATCTGTGTTGTCTAAAGTATTAAGTTTAGATTAATTTCATGTCCACAAATTTGGGAAAGAGAGAAAGAGAAAGACAGAGAAAAAGAGAAAGTAAGGTGACAGGCCAGCGAAGCTCAACGAGAAAAAGATCTAGGGCGAGATAGAAAAAACAAAGGGGAAATTTTTGTTGGAGGAACAACATGAACATTTTGTAGCGTTGGTGAGAACGCTAGCAGCCACCAGGGTGAAAATGAGCAACAGTGGAAAAAAATTGAACACGAACACGTGTGACATTTCCTCCATAAAATGTGTAACTAGGAAGTTTCTGGAAGTTTCACGCTGTAGTCGTGCAAGACAACAGCAAAGAAATGTACAAAAAAAAGTGTGATGCTCATGCAAAGTTGATTTTCTGCTAATTAGACCTATTGTTGTTTTTTTTTCACCATTCTTGTTGCCTTCGCCACTTAGCATTACACGATTTCTTCTTTGAATAAACTATAAATATTATCGAGAGCTTTGCTTTTAGTCCTGGCTAAATCTATATATTAAAACATGTAGATGATCTACCAGGTGAGTCAATCTGATTATTTCTGATGATTGATTACGAAATCTCAGCCAATTGATGACACTACTCTCTATAACAGGGTATGAGTGGCTACCAGTACAAGAGTACTTCAACTTTATAAGGGCCATCTAATAAGTGTTTTATTACGAAAAGGCAACAGAAAGCTTTACACCATCAGAGACCCAAGGGCCAGTATATGAGAAAGAATAATTAAGTTTAGAAGTGAAATTGTTGTTAAGTTTTTGAAAAGCATTCCGGCAGACTTGACGAGTGGTAAAACAAATCAGGCTTCATAATACAAACTGTACCTCTTTCTGATTTCTGGTCCTTGACAAAGCCACTGAGACCAGTGTGAACAAGCTTTAGATATTCAAGCAGGGATTTCTTGTTTTCCTTCCAAAACCGTTCAAGTGTAGACTCAGATGGAAACTTGCAACAGCTGACTTCAACAGTAATTTCAAAAGCGTTGCTTCTAACATAGTTGTAATCTTGCATGCCACCGGTGACTGAATACCACTCAGCACCATTTGTGATGCCTGGGAAAGAGTGACCAGGAATTAGAACCAAACATTTGAGCAAACATGAAAATTAGGCATGGATCCCTAGTGGTTTTCACCATTTTAACAAAAAGTGATTAGGTTCTAGTTGTTCAAAAGTACGATAAGGCTTTAAGGATAAGGATACAATAAGGATTTCATTATCATTCATTCAAAATAATTGTTGCTGTTTCTGATTAACTCAAATCCCCTGGCTAATTCTTCATTACCAGCTGGTCTTGACCTGTGTTCTCCCTAAATTTTAGTTCAGCAGGAAAAGGGACCGTTCATGGGTGGTAAGGCAAAAAAACTGTGTGCCAGAAGCACACTTTCCTGGGGTAGGGGGTTAGTGGAGTGAGGGATGTGGCTTTGACCTTGCTGTGAAATTTAGGAGCTAAGTTCTCTGAAATGTCATTCCCTCATTTAAGACCTATTTTAGGTAAATCAGCCATTGTTATTTCTAGACAACACCAAAAAATGTTTGATTCCAATAATATTACACTGTCTTCAATGCCCTACAAAAATTGTGTGTACTTTAGTACACTTCCATATATTCATTAATTACCTTGATCGGATCAGATCACGACTTACGTATTTTTTAAAACAACTTATTTAATTTTAGTAAATCTTCAAGCGGTTGCAGGCGGTAAGAACTGTTGCTTCAGACGGTAAATTTTACGGGTTACCGCCTGATAAGGAGAACGCTGGTCTTGACCAAATTTGGAAGATGGAGCCATATGACATCAATTTGATGGTATATTTGCTTGGAAAAGAGGTTGATCAATGTATACTTGTCTGGAAATGAGGCTGCTTGGGCAATAATGAACTAAAAAAAGTTGTGAATCCGCAATTCAAAATAGCTGAATTTCTGACAAAACTGAATAGTTCAGAAGAAATGTAAGAATACCCAAAACATATTGCTTGATGCATGTTATCTACTTTTTGAGGAATATCTGCCAGTATCAAGAAACTGTGCCAAGAAATGGGCCAAAGTTTTAAAGAAAGCCTAGGAGGAGGTATGTTTGTTCAGAACTTAGAAATATTTTGAATGGATAGAAAAACAATTATTGAATTTGGCTTTCCTATGATGTGAAGAATTGGAATTATAGTGATTTAATCAGTGGATAGTATTTCTCTCCTTTTAAACAACTGCAGCGAGACAGATGATTTACAGTTGAAGGCAATAGCTTTTTAAGGGTGCATTGAAGTGGGAAACCTGGATTTAGATTTTAAAGTCCGGATTTGCAATCGAACAAGAAATCTGAAAATGGATTTTAACACTGAGATACCTGTTTTTGGATTTCCTTTTTACCGTTTGATTGGCAAAAACTGAAAAAGGATTTGAAAAACTGTCCTTAAGAACAGCTGTCTTGCACATGCATAGTTAGCAAAAAGAAGAACGCTGTTGATGAGAATAGTTTTGCAAATCTTTTCTCAGATTTCCCAGTCAAACGGTAAAAAGGAAATCCATGAAATCCTGATTTGGATTTCTTGATTGAAATCCACCCTGAGGATGGTTCTCTCGGAAAGGAATTAATCCGTTTTCGGTTTTTAAGTTTGATTGCAAATCGGAAATCCCAATTTCCCAATCGAACGCAATGTAAAATTTGCAACTATTTCTTGTGATGGAACCTAGTAATGGTAGGAGCATTTGCCAGTTGTGTTCATTCAGAAACTCCTAAATTCTTACCTAAAACTACATCTTATAATAATTTATTGGTCAAGTTCCTTGTTGGCATAAAGAACATGAGCAATGCAACGCGCCTTTTCAAAGAGCAACAATAGTTTGTTGTTCCTTTGCACAATGACTTTCACACTACCAGAATCATGCCATATGAGCCTCAGAAACATTTCTTTCAATGCGAATTCTTGTACAACAATAGGGCCATTTATATGGGGAAAAATAAGACGCATCCTACATAAGACGCGTCTTAAATAAGACGCGAACTTTCCGTATAAACGGCACATTTCCTCTAAAATAAGACGCGGCTTAGCTAAGACACGTCTTATTAGATAAGACATGCTCGTATAAATGGTACAGTTCGCGTCTTAGACGCGTCTTATGTAAGACGCGTCTTATTTTTCCTCGTATAAATGGCCCTAATGTGTGTTTAATTTTTCTGATGAGTGGTTAAGGTGATTGCATTTATTTTATATTATCATTTAAAGAGTCAACAGCTACTGGCACCCGGACAATCATGCTCAACCTAATTGTGAAATAAAGCAATGTTATTACATGTAGACCTAAAGATAGTATACAAATCTTACCATCCTTGAAATTATCGCCAACACATTGTGCTTTATTCAGATGCATTGTTGGGTGGTTTGAAGAATAAGTTAACGCCAACTTTCGAAAAATGTCATCATCAGTTGTGGCACTATATACACTACGCTTGTTGGGTGTATCATCATAGGGGTAATTTGCCACTAAGGAACCCCCATGGAAGTTAGCTGACAGAACAAAGGGATTTTCATCGATCCATTTCTTCACAACAAGAGTTTCTTTTTGTAATCCACTTTCAACTGCTGCTTTGTTTTGATCAAACTGGTCTGGAAAATTTCTGGATGAAAACAAACAATGAAGCATTTTAAAAACAAAACATTGAATTATTAACCCTTTAAATCCTAAGATCAAAATTTGAATTCTCATTTGTTGCCCCTATTTATTTCCTACAGAGGAAGTGAGGAGAAGTTGATAAAATATCAAGCACATTCATTTTGTGTGATCATGTCTTTAATTCTCATGACCACTCTGTTTTACAAGGCACTGATATTGCATGTACAACGAGAAATTTGATACTGATCACTCTTAGAGCTTAAAGGGTTAATAAGAATAGAAATCAACGATAACATTATTAGTATTCTGCTGTCATTTTCTGATGCTCACCAATTATAATAATTACATGTATTTTTGGAAATACAGAGGAACTCCACCTTACAGCCACCTAGGTAATACGGTCACCTCGTTATTACGGCCTTCTTTTTTCTGCCCGGCAAAATGGCCTTACTTTTCCTTATGAAAACCCCCAAAAATGTGGTCACCCATTAATCAACTAACAACCACATTCTAAAACCCCAAAGGGTAGAATCTCTTATAATTTCATCCCCTTAATATGGCCACTGGTTCAAAATTTACAAAACTAAAATGTCTGTGACATGTCAATTTTACTGACCTAGTACTCTGAGCCTGTTCTTGTAATGTTTTTAGACTACAGTACACATAAAGTGCAGTCGTTGCGATTTTATCGCCGAATTTTAAAAGTGTTTTATGCGATGAAGGAAAATTTTAAGTAGTTTTTTCAATGTTATTACTGTACACGATATCTACATTCTGGTTGTTTATTTATGAGAACAGTTGTTCAAGAAATGTGAATGCGATGTACGATGTATTTTTCATTACGGCCCTCAAGTCATGAAATTTAAGCCAGCCCCAACAATACGGCCAAATTTTGTCTACCCACTGGTGACCCTGTTAACAGAGTACCACTGTAGAACCATGTTTTTTTTAACCCTTTTCAGACCAGGCCTTTTTTGTTTCCTGTGACCGGGGTTATTATTATCTTGGTTGAAAATTTTTGATTCCATTTCACAGAACTATTTCAGTAATTAGAGAACTTAAGCAACAACTGCAGCGATGGCTATAAAAACGTCACTTAAAAAGTGAATTCGTCACTGCTTAAGCTCCCTACTAACACACAAAAACCCGATGTCTTTGTATCAAAAATGCGTCCATAATTATTTGAGGGCATAATGTAATAATATTCACTACAAAGACATAATTAAGGATTTTTTACTCAGGGAAAGAGTTCTGTTTGTTTTCCTTCCAAATTATTTGACTAAACTTCATGTTTTTTCTTCTTTTTGTCAAATCCAATAGAGGTACAGACAGGCTTTTAGCCAGACATTGAAAACTGGCCGCCCAGAAGGCATGTTTTCCCATAAAATTATAAGAGATTAAGTGAATTTTCCTTGTATTTCTTCGAAAAATGGACGTCAATAGGATGGCTGGACACCCTTCTGGCTAACACCTTGGGTACAGACCTCTAAAACTTTGGTAAGCTGTAGGAACTTTCACAATATTTGAGTCTCCGGGTGAACATCCATGCTGTTTTGGTCCTGACATGTATGCCAGGATGTATGTAAAGGGTGCGTTTAACATCATGTTAAAAGCCACCCAGCGACACAAGGTTATAGAAAAATACAAAAAGGCCAAAACTTTGAAATTTTAAAAAGTACAATCAGGCCTTAACAATCAATAACAATCTTTCTATTTTACAAGAATTCCAAACCTTAATTGAACAGACTTCACATAAATATGTTGATGAACCTGGTGACCATGCTCTTTGGCAAAGCTATACTTTGCTAGGTAAACTGACTTGTTTTGTACAGACGACTTTTGTTATTATGGACACACTGAGGATCAAAAGATAGTGTCTTTACAAGACAGTGTGAGTCCACAATAGCAAGGTACAATAATTGATTAAAAAGAATTTTTTACATCTGGATGTTCTACGGTACCATTTTGTGTGTGTTAAAAAATGTTACAACAATAAAACTATGGTGATGAGGAAAAATGTCCAGAAGTCCATAAATAATATTATCCTTATAGCAAGAACTAGTAACTATGGGAGTTTGTTTCATGTAAGTCAACCTGGAAACATCTGTAAGTTTTACTGGAGATTTTAAAACTGCTGTTCATGTTTTTAAGGTCTATATGTCTGCGTTAAAAAAAAAGTTAAAAAAAAAAATTATTTTATTATCATAATTTTTGCTTGGTATAATGAGGATCTCTGTTTAGCAACTAATAAATAATTTTTTTCCTACGAGTGAAAATGCTGGCAGAATAACATTTTTAAATAGGCTTATCAACTAATCTTCATTTTAACTTGTAAGTTTTTTTTCCCAATAATAAATTTCAAGATGAAAACATTTAAACAATCTTATAATCACCAGTCCAAGTGTAAAGTAAAGGGGATTGAAAATATATTTGAAAAAATTATGATGAAAATACAGGTTTATGGTGGTAATTGATTGACAAGAATGGAATAACAAGCAAGAGTTTCTGCATTACAATCTTCGATTCGATAGCGCCGTTTCTGTGATCGCTTAAGTAAGGGTTGACTCACCTATTAAGGTCAGTATTATTCGCATTTCTTCTCCCGACAACACCAGTACATCTCTCGCCTTCATTGTTCCTTGGAACAGTTTTTGCCTTTTCATAACCATCAGGATTCATAGAGGGCATAATGGAGATTCTTGTATTTTTAATCAAGTGGGTTATTTCCTCATCATTTCTTTGATATCCGTCGAGTAAACTTTCAATAAAATGAAGTAGAATTTCTCTGCTCACGACTTCGTTTCCGTGCATGTTGCCGATGTATTTGAATTCAGGCTCACCAGGTTCGTGGACGCCTGGATTGTCTGAAATTTCTAACACCCAAAGAATCCTGTTTTGGACCGATTCTCCCAGCGGATGAAGTTTAGTTATCGATGGGTATTTTGTCGCGAAGGTATGGAGAATCTTTGTCATTGCATTGTAATCATGATGCGTGAAATCAACAATCTTTTCTCGCATGGCACCGCGACTGTGGAGGAACAGTAATGCCAGGAAAGCAAAAACTCGCCAATATACCAACATCGTCGATTTGGGTGACGTCTGAATGTTGGCGAAATGGTAGCGATCCAATAAACAAGAAACGCCAAGGAAAATGTAAGGTAAGCTTAAGTTTTTCACGTAAAACGATCGACGAAATGTCCTTGCTTTCAACTTCAATTTATAAACTATTCCCTTTTTCGAGCAGCTGTTCCGAGATAATTACTTGCGTCACAAGTTCTGCGTCGGATGTTCGAAACCTTCAAACACGGCAGCAAAGTAAAGTCAAGTTATGAGGAAACAGATTCAACAAAAGATAAATATAAACAACTCCACCGACAAACTTTTCGTCCGCGCGCTGAAGCGTCTTTAAATTCCAGTTCCTGATCGTTGATCTCAGCGAAACAGGAATTAATGTCTTGGTTTCATCCAATGACCAAAATTCTAAAACAAGAAAGGCTGCGATTCGTAGAATCCGCTGAAAAACCCCACTGATCAGGATGTACTTTACTTCAACCGAAAGGCGCCCACATAAGTCAAAACACCCTCAACACCCTGGAACGCCTAAATTAGATCCTTCCCGCATTGAATGATGGGAACTCACATACTGGCACCAGTCTTACACGGTGCGTGCCCTAAGACGCCTGGTTGTTTTTGTATTGTCAACCCAAAACACAGCGCGGGAATAATATCATGTTGACGATCACAAGAAAATTAAAAGAACTGCGCCATAAGAAAGTTGATTTTGAAGTTAGCTTGTCTCAAAAGAGTTTGGAGGAGCATGGATTGCAAGGCATTCATTTACGCAAGTACCAGCTGGATGGCGTTTCGTGGATGAAGTGTTGTTTCAAGAGTGGCCATGGATGCATTCTTGGAGATGAAATGGGGCTTGGAAAAACTATACAGGTGAGAAAATGCATAACGAAAAGTTAAAGGAAATTCCTTTTGGATCTGAGCACCAGAAAAAATGGCTTGATCAATGACGCAGTTGTTTCATCTTGCAATTGCCCAGCTGGGAATCCAGCTGTTTCCAGAGGTAGTGCTGATCAAGAGTGTAAAGATGCGCGCGGACGTTCCTTTTTTATATTCTGATCGCCCCCTATATGGATGAGTATCCTCGGCAGATAACTAGTAGGAATCCGTTTTAAAAGGAGGGGGGTGAATAGGCGAACGGATAAGCGGATTTTGAAAATATGTTTGCCCGGATTTTGGATTCAAAGTGATATTTTAACGGTTTTCTGGATCCTGCAATTGTAGCGGATTGCGGATTCATCTATTTTTTGGGCCCGGATTTTGGACTTTGCATGTAATTAAAACATTTTGCCTGGATTTCGGATTCAGGGCGAAAATGGAGGGGCAGATTTGGTAAACAAATCATAACAGATCAGTGGATTTGCATACCCCTATTCACCCCCCTCTCAAGGGGACCGACAGAAAATTAGGGAGTAGGAAAGGTTGTTTCAAAGGGTTCCAACAAAAAAATCAAGGTAGTAGGAATCTGGTCATCCACATGGGCGGTGTTGGGGGGAAGTTTCATAAAAAATGGAAGATCCTAGAAGGTTCTAGACAGCTGATCAGCTGTTCCACTCAACCTTTCCACTCTTTAAACAGACTTACCCTCATTCCTCAGAAGATTGAAGGGGTCAAAAGAGTCTTATCTGGTCATACATGTTGGACAAGTATCAGTCTTGCTAGGTTTAATAATCATAATATGTCAATTATGTCGTAAAAGTGAGTCACTTTTATGGATAAAGACAAACATTTTCCAGTTTATTTAGTCAATACTAGAAGGTTATGAACAATAATTAGGAGGGGGATTTGAACCAATCAAAAACAGAGAGATATTTTGAATGAATAATAACCATTGTTGTCAGATTTCTGTCACTCATATATGTGACCCTTCATGCGAAAAGGGGGCTTATGGATTTCACTAAAAACCGTGAATTTTTTTCACGGTCACGGTGCGTGAATTAGAGTTTTCACGGCGTGAATTTCAAATTCCACGCCCGTTCACTCCTTGCGAGAATTTTTCACTCTTGGCGTGAAACTGATCATGTTGTGAAAGATCAGTGAAGACTTCCACGCCGTGAAATTAAGAGTGAACACATTTTCACGCCGTGAAATTAAACATGTCGAGGGTGAATGAAATCTAACCTGTTTTTTTTGGTTTTGTGTTTTTTCTCGCGCCTTTTCGAACTGGAAAAAAACGAGAATACCTGGTCACGTCAAGCTAAATTTGTGGAAGTTGATCCCACGCAAAAAATAATATTTCTCTCAGCATATTCAAGCCGTTTTAAACAGCTCATGACAAAAATAAAAAAAAGCGTATTCAGACTATTCCGCGTTCAGGCCTGTAAAGCCACAAATCACAATCAAACTAGTCACAATTTCTTGTCGATATTTTTATGTGTTCATGGCAAGGATTTTATTAGATATGCACGATCGGAACTGCGTGTGTTTCATGTCAATTTGCATTGTTTACATTATCTGTCATGGCTCTTTTTTTTCCTTCTCCTCAACGTGCAAATTTTCCCAATGTCGATGTCAGAGACGATTAGTTATTTGCCAAACATGGCAAGGTTTTCACTCAAGAAACCTAACAAAATTCTTTGCGGAAAGACTAACTGTTACTGCCATTCCTAAAACCGGGATAATTGTCGTCTGTGTCGACGCGCATTGCAGTGAAGCTGAGTGAAGTGACTGATCTTATCTGCTGTTTTGTAGCCCCATCATCATCCATCACACGTGCAAACTCTACTTGATTTATCATGCTCCATTTCAAGTTCCTTGTCTCATTGCTAAATGTTATACTCAAAATTTCGCCATTACAACGATCTGAACAGAAGGGTAAAAATGAAATAAATCCAAAAGATATCACGCAATATCAAAACATGCGTTACATATTTCTTCATCTTGTCGCCACCGAGTCTAGCATTTGTATAACTTCGTGGAATGGAAGAGATAAAAGCTTCCAAATTCTTTTAAATTTTAAACGATACTTTGGTTGTAAATTTAGGGAATACAAAGATGGAATCATGCAGTTGTTGATTATCTTCGGCGATCTTCGGTGTCTTTTTTTAGCGATTTCATCTGTTTTGCAGAAAATCAAAAAGTACTGACCAGTACATGTTACATTCATGTGGGAAAATAAAGGCTTGCATGACATCTAAACAATACACTTTTGAAAACAATGTTTACATTTAATTTTCATTTTGACTGTTGGAAGATTTTCACGGCGTGAAATTAAATTTCACGGTGACTGAAATTTTTCACGGCGTAAAATATTTTCACGGCCATTATAAACTTTTTCACTGCGTGAAATTTTCACGGTAGCCGTGAATTTTTCACGGCATGTTCACGGCGTGAAAGAGAAATTTCACTCACATTCCAAAAATTTTTCTTACTTTCACGGCCTGGATCGTGAAAATAGGCATAGCGTGAAATTTAGATAAGCCCCCAAGTCGCGTGAAGGGTCACATATACAGCTACGTATATTGGGGTATGCCTAAGGGTTGATTGGTAGGGATGTGAATATATTAATTTTATTTGGTTGATACATAATACACTAATTCTTATTGTGATATGCTTTAGCCATCAAGTGGTTCGTCATGTAGTCTTATTTAATTTAGTTTCCTTGGTTGTAGAGTCACAGCTAGATTCTAAAATAACACAAAAATCAAACCAAAATTTCTTACCATAACATGCACAGAAGTTTGATTTATAAATTTAATTTATATTTTGTATTGATTTACCTTTTATGGTTAGAGTCTATTATTTATTTAGGGGCAGTGCCTCACATCGGACGTTAGTCCCGTTGCACCTACCCTTGGGTTTTTGCTTCTTTTTTTTTTTTGTGTGTGTGTGTGTTGTATTACAAATTTATATTGTATTCACTAGAGGAGCACCCAATAAAGCTGTGAAAAAAAATTTACTCTTTCTGCAAATTATGTATAGACCATTGCCTTCTTGGTCAATCTTCAAGGAGCTGAGAATTGTCCAGGACCATTCCTGATAGTTTGCCCACTATCTGTTCTACAAAACTGGAAAACTGAACTTTCAAGGTACAAAATAATGTTGTCTAAATGAAAGATTACTTTTTTATATTTTTTGTATCAGGTTGTTAAAACCACATACTGTAGAGAAGCATTTATCTGGTAACGGTGTTCGTATATTATGAGTAGGTCTATCAGAAAAAGAACATGTCATCACTCATGGGTTTTGATCTGAAGTATTGTTGCCATTATCAGTGAGAAAATGAGTGAATAGAAACATTGAAGACTCATTTATACAGGGTAAATAGCCTCAACCTAAGATGAATTCGAAACTGGACTATTGTAGCAACTAGGTGAAACTGGACTATTGTAGCAACTAGGTGTCTTTGGACTAATCACAATTTTCTCTATTTTGTAGGTTTACAACAAAGCAAAATGTTCTCAGTTTCATTGGTGATAAGGATGAAAGACAAGAGCTGAAGGAATCAATAAGAGACTTTACAAAGTCTCAGGTACACAAGTTCTTAGACTTGAAATTTACAAGAGATTTTTTACATCCTTAGAGATACTATATTTCCTTGAATAAGTGCTCAGGCACTTATTTCATATTTCAACTAAAATGATGGGCGCTTATTCGAAGGAGGGTGCTTATTACATTGTCTTTTAAATGAACTAGAGAATGGTCTGGTTGTTCCTGGGAAGTTTACAGCATTTACCAAGAGCACGGCAACAGGACAAAAACTGAAAGAAGGGATAACGCACTTACATGTGAAGGAACTCTGCATTCACATGGATATGGGAATAACTGGAAGTAACTTAAAGGGAAAGAAGCTATTCATTTTTACTGATTCTGCTGAAGTTGAAGCCCAAAAGGTTGAATATAAAGTGACAATAGAAGCTGGTCTTCCTTATATCCCTACTATTTAAGAAAGTGAGGGGGAGGGGAGGGAGGCCCTTATTTGATATTATGGCCAGGGGGTGGGGACTTATTGTGGAAGTATCATCGTCTGGTTTTTTTCTAGTTTGGAGAGCTGTACTTAAACTAGATTTTTTTTCAGGCATTTCATGTTGAAGATAAAAATATCTGATTCATTATAATTATAATATTTTATTTCAGAGTTCAGGATACAAAAATGCCTCTTTTTCATTTAGTGTGCTCCTGACAACATATGAGGTAAAATTTTGATGTGCTAAAACCAGGGGGCCTTCCTGAAGCTTTAAATTATGAGCAGTGAAAGTTGTTGGCTATTGTCACATAAAATAATAATTATTTTATTCTTCTTATAGGACAATAAATCTGTCAAACATGTTTTTGTTCCTTTACACTTTTGTTTACAAAAACAAGCATAAAGGTATTATAAGGATGCCATCCTTGTGGCCAAAATTCTTTTAGAGGTTTGACTGAAAATAAACTGAAGGGTAGTTTTCAGGATCCCCAATATCGAATTTTCCGAGTAGAGTATGTCCCACTGACTCGACGTGATTGGAAAAGGACAACAACCTTCCCATATGTACCCCCACAGAGCTTCATCACTAGAAACACTGCATTCAATCCAATCTATTGCTACCTATTTTAATACTTGTACTGTTATTATTATTATTTTATTATATTTTAAATTGTATATAAACAGATTGAAAAATTAATGCATTGGTTAACCTTTATATTGATAGATGTGCTTACGGGAAGCAGATTTTCTGTCCAAGTGAGTATATTGTGAAGTACATAGTCTTTTGACTGTGAACATGTATTTTCTGGGTAGAATACATTCTCAGGTGAAGCCTGTAATTATAACCTCCATAGAATTTCCCCTGTGTCCAGCTAGCCCTTATTTTTTTTTTCATGATAGACAAAGGAAATTCAGGTGTAACCTGAGAGTGGATTCCAACTACAACATGTACAGTAGTATAACCTGCAGTTATCGTAGTTTTTGTGTAGTTTATACCACCAGGCATTAAATACAGTTTAGGGAGCTTAAGCAACAACAATGACATCAAAGAGAACAATGAAAAAGCAATAGGTTTAGATAAGCAAAACAGCAACTTTGCATAAGCTTCGTGCTGTTTTGTACATTTCTTTGCCATTGTTGCATGAACTTAGATACAGTCCTTAAGAATTCAATATTTCCAGAAAAATTCACAAACATTTGACAAATTGAATGCCATGAAGTAAGACCCATGAATTTTATAACAGCATGAATTCACTTTTTAAAAGACGTTTTCACCGCCACTGCTGCCATCCTTGCGTAAGGTTATTTTTATTATTATTGTTATTATTATTATTATTATTATTATTATAAGTTCCCTAATAATTCATACGTAGTCCTTTTCTATCATGTTTGCAGATTTCACTGGAAAGTGATGATAGTAGATGAGGCTCATAGATTAAAAAACTGCAGGTCTGCTCTTTATCAAGAACTATCCCAGGTTGGTCTGATCTGATTTTTAATTTTTCTGTCTCAGTCAAATGTTCCTAATTTGAGTTAATACAGTGAATAATATTGAAGATGTCATTTACCTATTCAGTAGCCATATACTAAGTATACACACCAGTGTACTGATAAATTTATAAAATATGGAATAGGCTTTAATACCACTGAATTCACCATAAGCAATTTAATTTTTGGGGGGTGGGGGGTGGGGGCTAACTTTGGAAAAAGCAGTTTCTATTACTCATGGCATGGGTTTTTGCTGTTGAAGTTTTTCGTTAGTTTTTTATAGTGATTGTTTTGTTAATAATTATTAGTAGTTCAATGCTGGTAACTTTAGGGAGGAATTCATCCTCATCTCATTTTGAACCTTACTGATTTTTTTCTCTGCAATGTAGACAGGGGACTTAACATTTCAGTATACAGTCAAATCTCAGCTTGCAATGCCTCACTGTTACAGATACCCTGATACTATGGATAGCAACTAAATCCTCAGCTAATATCCACTGCAAATTTCAAACATTTTGCTTTAAAACTGACATAATTTATTATGACTGAAACTCCAGCTGCTCCTATGTACAAACTCTAGCTAATATGGACTCTAACTTTCAGTCTCAAGGGTGTCCCCAATAACAGAAGTTGACTGTTCTAGTGAATGTGAATGTGTTTGTTCTCCCTTTGCATGCATGCAGTGCTGCAACTTGATTTGGTGAAGTGTAAACTTTTTTTTTAAAAAAAGATTTTTTTTACTGAAGAAAGAGGAACTCTAATTTATTTCATCCAAGCTTGATGATTTTTTTTATAACTTGAATAATTCACTAAGTAAACCTGCATTGTTATGTACTGTATTTATTTATTTAGCCATTTATTCATTGTCTTTTAGTTTGACAAGGACTTCGTTGTACTGCTAACAGGAACACCAATCCAAAATAATCTTAAAGAGGTAACATGTCAATCACAGATGAATTCTTTCTTTTCTATTTCATCTTTCTTGTATCTCTTGTCTAGACGCAGCATCACAATAATTATGGTTTTAATTATCAGTTCTCTTCTTACCGTACCCACCTAATTTCACTTAGAGGATTACAACAGATTTGATTTTACTTTAAAGCCACAGATAATGGCTGTGGCAACACAGGTTCTTGTAGTAAACATGTTATTTCCAATAATCATATTAAAATTAACTGTTTTTTTTCAAAAGCAGTGAATTTCATTGTGACTGTGTATTTTAATTTGGGTCTAATGTTTTATTCAGGTTATGCAAATTATGCAAAAACAATACTTTTTCTTAACCGGGTTTGGGTGAATGCTATTAATCAGTCGATCATTTCCCCTTATGCTTTAGAGAGTGTACAGTATTTAATTAGCTGTCAGTACTATGCAAACATTAGCACTACATTTTAAAAAGGTACAGCTGTACTTAGCTTAATGTTCACATTGTAGCCCAGGCATGTTCTGTTTTTCCTTAACATATTTTATGTCAGGCCACTCATGAAAATTACATTGTTAACTTGTTTAAAAAGGTTAAGTTTTGAAGAATTTTTTACTAGGTTTCTCAAAAATCAACTTCCACCAACCTTCTTAGTGTGACCACAGCTGATTTTTATTTTCCTGTGCTTGTCCAGTCTAACATAGCCTCCCAGGCAGGCGTTTTTAGGGGAGCTCGCTTTTCATCCCTCCCCTCAAATGCCTGCTCAACCGAAGACAACATTCCTTTCCCAAGCTTAGCCAATCACATTGTACTTTCCAAATTCTGGAAAGTTAACCTTGACTGCAAGGTAATCTGATAATGACTCGATCTGCATGAAACACTGGGAAAGCTTTCTGACATTTAATGTTAGATTCAGAGCGGCAAAAATAAGATTTAGTCAAATTTTTGAATACTCCATGCACTGCATAACCTTAGCGAAGGAAATAAAAGAACGAAAATGGTAACTCTAGGGTCATGTTTTTGTCGTGTTTAGCCTGTCAGCACTTTATTGCACAACTGTTGATTGGTCACTTACCACGCAAATAAAACAATGGGAAAGGAATATTGTTTTCCGTTGAGCAGGTGTTTGTGGGGAGGGATGAAAAACAAGCTCACCTAAAAACGCCTGCATGGGAGGCTAAGCCTAACACGGACAGCACTAAATTAAATACTGTTTGTTCTATATAAGATTAAGGCCACGGAAGAGGATGGTCTTGCAAAATTTCAGTCAATTACATGTACATGTACGTCTAGTCCCCCCCCCCCCCCCCCCACAAAAAAAAAATTGTTCAAAAAATTTTAGAGGTAAGATTTAGTGTTGGCTCTCTATGACTTCAAGTCTCTGGTCCACCTCTTATATTGGGAAAGTGTACACACTGCAAGGCAGAGCTCATCACTAACCTTCCCTTTAATGTCAACTTTTAGCTGTATTCACTGCTCTCATTTGTAAGCCCTGGTGTTTTTTCTCTTGATGCTATTGATAAATTTGAGGAAAGGTTCACAGATGTTGATGATTCTACAGGTGAGAGATGGGAGTCTTATAAGAGTCTAATATCTGTATATTGGTTTTTCTGAAACCTGCATCCGTGCTGGATTTTTGGTGAATCCCGCTTCCCAGGAAGCTTTCAATTCCTGTACCCCATTAGTCTTTTCTGAATAATAATGGGGTGTAAAGGGTTCATCGCTTAAAGGTACGATGAGCACCCCCCGTCATTTTCACAGGGAAGTACCCCTTGCCTCCAACCTCAAGCTGGAAATACATGTATATCCACGGTCACTGGCCAACAAGTTTTGATATCAGGTATTTACTTTACAGTGGCGGATCCACGGGAGGGCCCCCCCTTATTTTTAGACCAAATTGAGGCCTGAAGTGCCTAAAAAAATTTTTTTGAGACCCCGCCTATCTCAGGGTCTGGATGACTGCCCCCCTCTCTTATCTGAGGGTTTGAATTCGCCACTGCTTTAAGTTCTTCTAAAGAAAGTTATTAAGATTGCTAAATTTGAGTATGATGCAAGTAAAGTGTATTTCGAAGTTTTCTGTTTGATCATGGGATCATAACTGTATTGCTACTGTTTGTTTCACTAATAGTTATTGTATCTTTTTGGTTATTTGTTTCAGAAAAAAATATGGAGTTGCAAAATCTTTTGTCACCATTTTTGTTAAGGCGTGTCAAGTCAGAGGTCAGATATCATTTCACAGTAATTAATATTAAATCCTTTTTGTTTATAAGCAACATTGTCAACTATGAAATCTGTTAAAGATTTTTAGTTATGTCTTAACATTAGTACTAACCACTGAAAATTGGTTCCTGCACGTTTCTGCAAATTTCTGGCATCAGCCATGCCCCACTTGTGTTTGTACAACTATAAATTATCGCTGTTTTTCTGGTTTCTGTTATTTTTCTATAATTTATTGTAGGTGATGGCACATTTACCAAAGAAGAGTGAGGTAATAGGTTTCATTAAATAAACTTTCGTTCATGATGCCCTTCATTTGTATTAGTTTTACTCCTATTCTTGCTTCCAAAGTGCTACTTATGTAGATTCTGTGCACTGTTTAAAGCCATTTGAATGTACTTTATCATGCATGCGAGTCATTAATCTCTTTTATATGAAGCTAACCTCTGATCTTTAAACTTATACTCTTGTTTCAAAGTGCCACCTTATTGGTAGTAGTGGTACAGGGTAAAGGCTAGTCTGCTATATTCATGGCGCTACCCCCCCTCCCTCCCCAACTGATCTGTGTTCAGTCTCCTTGAGACACTTTTTGTCGTTCCTTTTAAACGCTGGAGTGTCACTCTTCATATTTTAACAATGACTGCGGAGATAATGTGGTACTGTGCTTCCCGATGTGTAGTTCCCCTGATCTAATTTCTTTCAATTATTTGTGTGCTTTTTTTTTTAAAAAAGGTTCTTCTCTACACTGGCATGTCAGAATTACAGAAAAAATATTACAAGGCCATCTTGATGAAAGATTTAGGTAGGGTTGACCTCGCTTAAAATTCTTAAACTGAAAAGTTGTGACACTCTAAATGACTTGTAATGATTGTTAATAATATGGTGTTCTTAATGTCGGTTCTCCGTTTCTAATTTAAGTGTTTTTCGTACAGTTTGTTTGGAAATTTTCATTTGTATCTTTCCATTTACTCACAGTGGCCGTTAATTGTAGAAGGTTTATCAACGTTTGAATAACTTCTTATTGAAATCAGGTTTTGCATAATGTCATTCAGTAAACATTGTTTTTATAGGTATTACTCACGCAAAGTAGGGGAATTCCTGGAGAACGTTTAACACGATTTCAGGCCGTTACGTATGTAGAGCATACTCATGCCAAAAAAAGAAAAAGCGCAAAAGTTTTTCCGTGGTGATTTTACTTCACATTTGGCACCTAGAACAATTTTTTGCGTGATCTCTTTTTCTTGTAAGAGTTGTTCAGTTCACGTCCAGTGAGTTTAGTGTCCCTTTTAAAGGCGTTTTAGTTTAAGTTTTAAAGCAAGAGAGATACAGTCTGTTTGGAGTGTATAAGGTGATTGTTTTCTAATGTCTGTTTTAATCTTTTTCTAGACGCGTTTAATTCTCCTGGAGGAACCAGTAAAACCAGACTGATGAATATTCTGACGCAGTTAAGAAAATGTGTCAACCATCCGTATCTGTTTGACGGTAAATTTGTTGTTGGTCTGTATTCCAGAATACAGTAATCAAGTCTTCCCTAACTTTGCTTTGATTTTGCTGTTTAGGAGTGGAACCTGAGCCATTTCAACTTGGTGAACATCTTGTTGATGCTAGTGGTAATTAATATTTGTGAACTTACATAGTTTATTTACTTTCTCTGACTGCTCTATCTCAGTTTTCTCTTGTATTATACTGAATCAAGTTTAAGCTAACCGCTTCATTTTAAAGTCCTCTCTTTTCAGCAAAACAGTTATGTACTTCTCACATTAAAGCGACTGAAATGAAAAAGCTGATTGTTTATCCGCCATTAATATAGAATTTAGTTTTAATTTCAATTAATGTTTGTCCAGCCGTACACGCGTCTGTGAAAGGAGGACAATAAAATTAGTGGTTTTAAAGACTGAGTTGTGACACTACTGAAAAGTGAAAAGTGGAATAGGTGTCTAATGTGACAGTGAAAAATGTAAAAATGCTTGTGAAAAATCGCCTGTTCATAAGCCTATTGATATTTTTTCTTCAGGAAAGCTCCAAGTTATTGACCAACTGCTGATTTTCCTCAAGACAAGGTAAGTAACAAATCCAGGAAAAAGAATTGTTTTACTGTGCTTCTTGGAATTCGTCACAAGAAGGAAACTGAAGGAAACTATGCATTCCTTTTTTTTACATCATCAGGGGACACAAAGTTTTGATGTTCTCTCAAATGACAAGAATGTTAGATATCATTCAGGATTATCTTGGTTACAGAGGTAATTAAAGTGCGTATTTCCAACAATAATAATCTGTTTATGCGTGTATCATACTTCCCGACCTTCTAAGTATGTTAACCAGGACGCTACGCTGCGCGCTCGCCCTTACTATCTTCCAAGGCTCTGTGATAGCACTACAGTATGATTCGATTTTACCCCATACAAACACTATAATTTTACAAGTATCGTACTGTGGTACTATCACAGAGGCTGGCTCACGTGTGCTATCTTCGAGAACCGATGCGAGACTACGCGTAGTCTACTAGTTTTCTACAGCAGGCTTTGACCTTTTTCCCGTTTGCTTAAAAAGAGCTTCACACATGGAGTGTAGAACTTCATTTTGGCCCCTTATGTTTTTTCCTTTTACAGGATATTCTTATGAGCGATTAGATGGTTCAGTCAGAGGAGAGGAGCGATTTCTAGCTATTCAGAACTTCAATGAAACAGAAGAAACCTTTATATTTCTCTTGAGTACGCGTGCAGGTATGTTCTTGAGCATAAAGTGCGCGCTCATGGCTATCATGTATCAACGGTAACTCGCGAATCGTACGGTTAATTTCCCCTAAAACTGGTGATTGGCATATTCGCATTCTAGACTGCAAATCGCTGTAGTCTAGACCACAGAGGCGTGGTTGCGAAATGGTTAACTCACCCTCATTAGGTCACGTGGACCGATTCTTGGCCTGGCGCTGAATCGTGTGATTTCTTGTGACGAGAAATTATGCTTCCCCTTGTCCCTCAAACAACGTGTATAAATAGTTCCTGCGACATACTGCTTTGTTAACCCTGAGATAGACAAATATGTTAGTGGAGTTGTGTTAAGGCACCATTGCTTTCAGACAGTTTATTGAATAAAGAAGACTGGTAGATGTACTTACAGTCCCTTAGATTTATTTAACTGCGAACGAAGTCCTGAGCGCAGCTTTTCCTTTTTTCGTTCTGTAGGTGGTCAGGGTTTAAACTTGATGTCTGCAGACACCGTCATATTTGTAGATAGCGACTTCAACCCACAGAATGACCTGCAGGCGGCAGCTCGGGCTCATCGTATTGGTCAAACAAGGTAGTGAAAGCAGCGTCACTCCCTTGACAGTGTCTGTTTGTCGCGCTTTCTCAATTCCGCGGGCCCGACTATCTCGGAGCCTGGAACAGGCTAGTTTGTTTCGTATCCCTGAGATGGCACTCAGGGGATATAAAAAACGGATCATTACACGTTTCTGGGAAACTGCCCACCTAGGGCAAAATGTTGGCTTACGGAAGGGGTAAGTGAGGAGTAAATGTTAATGTTGGCTTAGCGGAGGGGTGGGTGGGCAGTTTCCCAGAAATGATAATGATCCAAAAGAACCTGGGGAAACAAGCTACATTTGAACCTCCTGTAAGCTTCGGTGAAGCGGTGGTAGCCATAGGCTTACCAGCAATTGCTGTGTGGCAGACTGTGCTCTAAAATGGCCGATACATTTAGCTGGTAAAAACGCTGAAGGAATAAATACAATTTAAAATTTTTTTTTCTTATGAGATGGTTGATATGAAGCTTTGAAATTACGGGTCACTTTAGCTTCACATACAACGATAATGCTCTGTTTATCTTGTTGATCAGACCAGTGAAAATCATTCGCCTCGTTGGTAGAAGTACAGTGGAGGAAATTGTGCTGAAGAGAGCAGATGCAAAGTTAAAACTGACAAATACAGTGATAGAGGGTGGAAAGGTTAGAATACCACGGGATTAACTATTTTAATTTATAACCGCACAAAAAAAAAATAATAGAATAGAACAGAAGCGGTTCGTTGGCGTTTTCCCTTAACAGTAAGGTTATCCTTACATGGATGTCTTTTGTTTGCTTTCGTTTTTGATTGGCTGGTTTGGAAACAATTGCGTAGTTTTGTTTAGTAACTTCTTCAGTTACAATAAAATTGAAAACACTATTTGAATAATATTAGCCTAGAGTGGTAGAATAAACTAAGCTTACATACGATAATTGAATCAACAACATCAACGTACTTTTACAAATTGAAATTCGTTGCACCCATCCGTCAAAATTATTCCTACCATCTGATAAAGTAATTCAAGTATGGTTTAAGTATAAAGCTTGATAATTATTTTGTGAACAGGAACTCAATAAGGTGTCTCTAGAATGATGTATTTTATTTCCGGATTCCAAGTATTTTATCGCGCATGTTTTCCCAGCCCCAGTAACTGTTCCATTGGCGAACCCAAACGAGCTGGTATGACGTTTTACTTTAATGAAGTTCTCTTAAAACCTTACTGATAAACAGGGTACCACATACTCATAGGTTCTTTCGGCTATTCAAGCAAACTTATATTTTTTAACCAACTTGAAGAATTAATAGTAGTAGTTTGTTTTCCCTTGAAATATTACAACAATATGCCACCGTCATGAATATGCCCACCGATATACAGGCCTAGCACCTATGGCGTTAGGAGTTCTTGCTAGCTAATACTTTGTTGGACGATTTCTTGCAGTTTTCAGGAAGTGTATCAGCTGTCAATCAAATTGCTGAGACTCCAATGCAGGTAAAGATCACGTGGATGTGTAAGCCGCTTTAATTCCCTTCAATTCCGTTTTATTGGCCCGCTAACTTCTTTCCTGTTTTCCTGTTTTAAGTTCTTTTCTTTCCTGGTTTTTTTTTTACAAGTAGCTTTGATGGGAACCAAGGTTTTTCTACAGCGAACCTTAAATTAACGCCCTTCGTTTCAAAAGAACTTGGTTTGTTTTAAATGTATTTCTATCTGTGGCCCTTTTCACGAAATTATCCCCATGTTTGCAAAAGAAAGGAAGGTCTCTTCACCTTTGCTCGTTATGTATCAACTAAAGTGATCGATAACTTAATAGTCATGACGTCTGAAGTGATTCAAGGATCATGACACAAATGAAGGATGAAAACGCTGATTTTCTTTTTTATATGAAATCACTAGCTAGCAGACTTGCTTAAATTTGGCTTGGACAAGTTATTTGAGTCCGAGAACAGGTGAGCAAACATAATAATTCATTTGCAATGCCATTATATTTCATTCATACTCTTAATAAATATCATCACAATTTAGAAATCTCTAATGTAAATTATATTTTTCAATGTACTAACATTGAATCGTCTTTCTTTTATCGACAGCACTGTTACAGAGAAAGACTTAGAAAAGTGCGTTTCCATTTCATTGTATAATTAGTCTAGTGGTTGTTTCGTTTTATCTTTTATGGGGGCCGGGGGTGGGGGAAATTGTCTGTCTTCGTAAATACTGATGCGTGTAAGGGCTCTATGCTTATTTCTGTCGACTACAAATTCAACGCAAATGCTAAAAAGCACAACTTAAAGCCCACACGTGAATCTTACATAAAAGTCAGTCCTTCAATTCTTTGTTGCTGAATTCATATTCAGTTTTAAAATATGATGTTGTGTGAATGGGCCTTAAGGTTTTTGTTTAGTTTTTGCTCATTGTCTGAACAACAACTTTGTATTCTTTTAACATCTGTAAGGATATTAGGAGGAAGTTGCAATAATGAATGGATTCTTGAAGAGGCCAATGATGATAATGACGACATCGCTTCGTGTATGGAGACAGATGAAGACGAAAATGGTGAACAAATTTCACATATTGAAAAGTTAAAGCGGTGTGCAGCCTAATTAGCCACTGCTCCTTCAGTTTATCATCGCCTGTGTTGTATGTGGTTATTGGGTCGTACGTTGTCTTTGTTTTGGGCTTGGCTTGTGTAAGATAATGAGTTAAATAAAGGAAATGATGGGAGAAATCGAAGATAAAATTGTACCACAAAATATGCATGGCGGATAGAAGTGAGGAGCTGTTGTGTTTTTCGTGAGGTTAGTTTCCTCTCAAGAGTACCTTTATAACACGAACTTTCGAAACCTATTGCTATGTTTGCAGGGAAGACAGTAAGGGCCGGGGCTGGAGATTTCCCGAGTAAGACTCCTTGGCTACTTAGTCTGCTACACAGCCGTTTTTAGCGTGACGACACGAAAAACGGCTGTGTAGCAGACTACCGGCTACTTCCATGAAATACAAAAAGAAAAAAGATCCATAAGAACTTCGTAGCTGTTCAAATCCCCACCTACTAATTGCATAAACCCAACAACTCGAAATCTCAGTGACTGCCCTGTGTTGGTCAAGTGGAATGAATTCAGATATAATTCTTCGATAGAGACAGTTAGAGGGTATCGAAAGGTTGAATGTACATTCAACTCAACTCTTGAACCTATCAGGCTGTGACAATATCGGGTAGCAAGAATGTTTTCACTACTGTCTTGTTTTGTTGATTCAGTGAGCAGTATGTACGTGTATGAGGGTCATGACTACTCAAGAGACGCAAGCACCAAAGATCAACAGGCTTTTGATAACATCATGGCAGGTGAGTGACAACGATAACTACTATACAGCGGTCAAGCGTGAGGCGCATACGTGATTTCAGGAGTTTGCACACACGTTTGTCTCCGTTGAATGAGCTGACTAGCAATTGTTCGCTGCTTTAGATGACGGTTTTGTAAGCGTATATCGGGTACCCTAGACTACAAGCATTCGCTCATTTTCCACAGGGATTGTAAAGCGAGTGAAATACTCGAGCGCGCGTGAAAATCGCCACCCTGTAGGAAAGTGACATGCTTTATCTCAGCGTGGCACTTGACTTTATTCACGATACCCGCGATCTTTGTACGCGCTGAAGGACTGGTGGTTTCTCAGCAGGCAAACAACTGAAAAAATCTGTCAGTAAGAGAAATCGCAGTCGAGTTTATTTTAAGAAAGTTTTATTTAAAAGAAGGTAGAGGGAAATTTTGTGTGGACGGAATCATTGTTACTCTTTTTGGATGCAGTAGCGACCGTAGATGTCCTCACAGCAAGCAATTAAGACCTACAACTTGTCGGAACTCTAACTACAAATTTTGCATGACTAAAATAGTTGTCTAATTTTGAGAGAATAACCAAACTCGGCCTCGATTGCTCAGTCGTATTGGTAAATCTTATCGCTTGTTTGCCCCCTGAAATACTACGTAGCATTGCTTTTACCCCATTGATTCCAAAGCGCGTGTAAAGATGGCGAGTATCGTGAATAAGGTCTATTTTCATGCGCGCTCGCGTATTTCGTTCGCTCAGCTATCCCTAGAAAATTCTACCTTAAGGGTACACATACTAATGCTTATTGATAACCCACTGTTACCGTTCTATTTTACTGATTAGCAGCTAGTAAAATACATGTACATGATGGAAAGGTTGAATCAATTTGACTTATCTCTCACTCACTATACCAGTTTTCACTTTGTAAATCTATGTCATTTTCCGATTGCGCAGAAATGCTAAGTGAAGTTCAATCAGAAGAAAGGCTACTCCGCAGTGAAAGAAAGGTGAGTGTGCGGCAATGCACAGTGCTTGCCTTATCGTCCTTAAAACATAAGTCACGACCTTGTTCCGTCTTTACTTTGTTTAAGCGGTACCTTTGCAATCCCGCAACTAGCGGTAGAGTAAGTAATATTTCAAACACAAAGGTGGAGTGTTTCATCCAGTACGCAGACTCTTATACCTGGTTCGGAGAGATTAACTGAAGCCTATCTTTTTCGCTCCCCTTTAAACGCCTGGATATCGGGTGAAAATAGTGTATAGCAAATTATTAATAACTTACTGCAAAATGCCACAAATGTTGTGATAATTAGGAACCGATATACAGGCGTCCTTCGAAGTAGAAATTTTTTCTCTTTCTCTTTTTTATGAATTATTGATCGGTTCGACAGTTATACATCAAAAACTCTTCTTTGCTTAGCGACCTTTAACTTTATTTGTCCTCTTCAGGCCTCGGCAGCTCAGTTCGTCGATCTTACTGCTAGAAAGCGAAAAGTATTAACCCAAGAAGAACTGGAGGAGCGAAGAAGAAAGGTAACTGGTGTTAATCAAACTATCGTCTTCGGTATTACTTGTCCTTCGATTTCGCTAGGTATGTCTTTTGGTTTCTAGAATTTTAACACGAATTCTTTCCTGGTTCAGAGGGAAGAAAATGCAGTGAAGAGAGCGAAGTTGAAAGAAGAGGAAGAGCTGAGAAAAGAAAGAGAAAGACAGAGGAGATTGTGAGCTTTTAGAGTTCATTTTGTTGAAGTTTAGAAAAGTTCAAACCTATCAGCCTTGACGGCCTTTTTTAAATAGATGGAAAGAAGTGTGACGTCACGTTACCATGGTAGCATAATTTCTAAATCTCAACAATCTTTCTTCACAGGGACAGTCATTTGCATTGTCAAACGATGGAAGAAAAGAATGGGCTACCTTTTATTTCTTGAGTGCAATCATGCATCGGAAAGTCATGAATGACAATTTTCTTCGCATTTTTCTGTCATATTTGCCGAACCACGATTTGCTGACCATGGCAACGTGACATAACGACTTCTCCTCTCTATTGAACGACAGGTTTTAAACAGGATAAAAGACGAAATCTCATTATTATTTTTTTATTTTCGTTACTTATTTATCTATTCATTCAAAGGGAGAAACTTTGGAAGGACAATAGTTACATTAGCCTTAACGCTGCTCTGGATGAAGAAGAGGAAGACGAAGATAATGAGAATAAGGATTTGTTCGACGAAGAAGAGGAAAATGACCAGAAAGACATTCAGTATGTACGGGGTGACGTCACACATCCCATCAACACTCGCGGCCGTGATGCGATCATTGTACATTGTGTAGGTATGTGACGTCACATTCTTAATTGGCAATACGGAAAGGCTTTTTAGCTTCTAACTGAGGAACTTGTCCCTTTCAGACGACTCAGGGAGGTGGGGACAGGGCGGTATATTCACCGCTCTTTCTCGACGCTCGTTACAGCCAGAAACTCAGTACGAGCTGGCCAGTAGAATGAAAGGTAGGTTTTGTTATGTTTCAAGCACAGTTTAAGCAGCAACTAGCATAAAACACATGGTAACAGAGGTGCTAACAATCAAATTCTCGGAGCTCATGCCCCGCTATTCTTTTCGTCGCTTGCCCTTTGCTGCTACAGCCCTGAGAGGACTAAAGCGATGACAGCTTATTTTTTCGTCGTTTTTTTTTTTCAGATCTTAAGCTCGGAGATGCACATCTTGTTCCAGTCGATGATCGAGAAAGTAGAAACGATGGTCAAGACTATGTACGTTTTACCTTTCAGCTGTTTACTTCTTATCGAAACTTTAGGATAAGAGTGAAACAGAGTATAAGTGATTGCCATGTCTAACAACTGCAGATGAAATATTTCAAAAGTTAAAATCTTCGTAGTCATATTCAGTTGCAAAGACCACAACCGAGCCGTCAACAAGGTGCAAATTTAAACCCATGATCTTAATGTACCAACTAAAAGGAAGCTAATTTTATCCGCTCTAGGTCCTTTGAGGAGGATTTTATGGGACTACCATGCTTGTAATGTGATTGCTTTTCAAAAGGTGTCAGTCTCATGTTATTGTGATTGATAGCCACCGTCTCATATGACCATCAATTTGCGACAGTGGTTTTCTTTGACGGACACCTCTCACGTTTTCACGACACTATCCACTTCAAAATGAGAAAATTAAGCTATGCCTCTTTACCCTCTCTAAAAAATGTTGTTTCGCACAACAAACAGTCCAACGTTGAAGGAAAGGGAGCTACAGTTTAATTTATAGTGTCCCCATTTAGTGGTTCCTCTACTGCTATGTTAGTTTGACACTTAAATAAAGGTATTGATTGATTGATTGATTGATTGATTGATTGATTGAAAGGGTCCAGATTGTTTTGCTCTCCAATATATACCCTATTTGACCACATTCTCAACAATTTCGTCGCCGGTTAATGATGTAACTGGACAGTTTGTTGTTTTGTTAGGTAGTAAATAGGAACCATTTAATTTCTTTTATACTACTACGTGAGAAATTTCTGCAATTTGATTGGCTTAGAACAGTGGTATTTCAGCTTAATTTGAAATACCTACATGTGAAAATTACAACCCTTTTGTGGGTAGTAGTATAAACAAATAATAGCATGATTTGAACGTGATATTTGGCATAAATACCACTCGTGATATTTCAAAATGGTCTCAAATGTCACTCACCTAACGGCTCGTGAAATTACGTAGAAGAATTTCCAAATAACACTCGTGGTATTTATGCCAAATATGACTAAAAATCATGGTATTACCTATACAAATTACTCTTCTTTTCTCAGGTGGCTTTGATCGTAGCTCAGTCACGTGACCGGAAGAACAGACTCTCTGGGATCCTGCTGACGTCACTGAGTCAGGGACTGCAGAGAGTTGCTGTTGCCGCAAAGAAAGTGAAAGGTAATAAATAGGCCCTTTCCGAGTTACCTCAAGCCTCAATTTCAAAGCGAGGCTAAGTGCGAAGCTATTGATATGATAATCCTTTTTTATTCTCGTGCAAATAAAACTCATTTTCGCAAGAAAGGTTTTGCACTTAGCCTCGTTTTGAAAGTGAGAATTTTTGGAACTCGGCAATGGCCTAATACACACGTTTGCAACCTAAGCTGTATTTCCATATTCTTTTTTTCTTATTATTCTTCTGATGTAGCTTAAAATGAGTCATAAGAATTGTATATTTTCCAATCCCCTATAATACACTCAGTTTGCCTCTCAATTTTTGCGTAAGCTATTGCTTTCAAGTGCTTCTTGAGGGACTACATATTCCCGGGTGCATTTGAAAACATATTTATTGTGGGGATTTGAAAATAGTTAATTATATCTTTACCTTGTATATAGAACCCTTTCGGCTTGTATGTTTTGTTTTCCCAATTCAGACCATGTGATGTTCTCAATCGAGGATGTCTTTTTTTCTTTTCTATAAATTATCTGGCATTATACACGTGGATAGGACGACTTTTGAGAAAAAAATTGTCTGGCAGTAGGGTAGCATCACGTGGTTTTAAATAGATGAAAAGGTCTATTACTAACTGGTCAAAATTAACTTGATGAGCGACACAAGTACGTGCATTTGTTCACCATTTTTCATTCGGCTATAAGAGTTAAGATAACGAAAGATTTAGTAAAACATTTAAGCTTAAAAAGCAAACGCCAAATGTCATGTATTGATAGCGTTGCTTTTTACGCTTACATGTCAGAATTAACACAGGGATATTTCTCTTCAGCCACGGTTCATCTTCCGCGGATTGGTTACAACACCCCAAGCTTTAACTGGTACGGCACAGAGAGACTGGTGCGAAAGTATCTGGCCTCCAAGGGAATTGAAACATCTATGTATCCTTATCTCATCCTACACTCTACGGCGTTTTTGCCGGTCTACACGAAAACGCTAAAACGATGAAAATACAATAGCGTCCCTTACATGGCTTGCGCTGTATGATGTACGACATCATCGTATTCAAAAACCTTCATTTTCGTCCGCGCACAGGAAAACGATAAGCTGGCGTTTTCAAACAAACTCCTTTCCGGGAACCGTTTTCGAAAGCTCGCGTTTTTGGTGCCCGAAAACGGAAGACTGAAACGCGGAAAAAAAAATCACCATTTTTAAAAATATCCGGATGCATGTGAACGGGGCCTCATATTAACGTTTCTTTTCTTTCCTTGAGAGCTGTGTTGAGTTATAACTACTTCGTTTCCTGACTGACAGTTGAAGGGACATTTTAATGTCGAAAAAAAAAAGTTAAAAGAACCAAGGACCAGTAACCTAATTTTAACGTTTTACCAACAAGTTAGTACGTAAAGGTTATTCCCTTATCCAGATTTTTTTGCCCTTTAAATATATTGTTCTTGTAGCAATAACTAGTAAAAAGCAGCTATAAAAATGGGGGTCATCGCTCTCGTTTCATCGCAAAAAGACAACAAAGGGACAATTTCGACTTCAAATGATCATTTTGCGCAAAGAGACTAGGGCGAATCCCAAGACCAACACAGTTTTAGGCAGGAAGTGTTATCACAATCGTTATTAAAACTATTTGGACTACAAAAAGGGCCTTTGTTACCCCTCTTCAGGCGATTGGTGAACATCACCGACGCCTTTCATGTCGCAATGTTATACGCAGTAGGTGGTGCACATTGCAAAACAAGGGAATTACCTGAAGACATTTTTTCAGATCACCACCGAGAGCTTTAATTCTTAACCGGATTTCAGATACTACTTTGCCAGGGGGCAATCCTCCTCCTCCACGCAGTGTCCGCCACCAGCACCTTCATCAAACAACGGGGAAACGAAATCTGCTAGCGTGAAAAGTGGAAAGTCCAGTGAAAACAATAAAAAGCCAAACGAAGACAATCGAAGTGGCGATGACCTGACAAGTACCCGACCTACACTTCCTGATTTCATGTTCGGCGTTAATGCTCTCTTTCACGAGGTCGAAGAAGATCAAAGGAAGAAGTTGACACGCTATTTAATTGCATATCCTTTTTTAATCGACCACGGGACATTATGCTTTTTTGGAACTGTAAAGTTGTCTTTCTCAAGCTGTATCGTTTAATCTGTCGCTGAATAAAAACAGGCAGCCTGAATACCTACCCTAGTGGGGTTGAGGGTGGGTTCCTTTATCAGGCGTCAGGTATATGAAATGGAAGGGATTTCACTAGTTGAAGTATATGAAAGGGTGGCGAAAAAATGACCTAAAAAGGGCTACAGAAGGATTTTAAGGCTGTGTAGAAAGTCGAGAAAATCAGTCTTGTTTTGTGTTTTCTTCAAATTTAAAAGACAGTGCATTCACAGCAGTTAAAAGGCATCCAAAGTTCTAAACTAGAGATGTGAAAGGAGTATTATTGTCAATGAAAGGTTTACGAAAGGGGTAAACTGAATTTTCTGACAAAAATGGTATATAAAAGGGTAAGGAGTTGGACCGCGCGATGCAGCCTTCCCGTATAAAACTTTGTTGAGTATCCCACCGGATTCCCTTGAAAAACCAGCTAGCTAGTGGCTAGTAAAGAACATGTTATTCTACTCCAGTCAGTTTCATATATACTTCACATGTACTAGATTTACTCAGAAAAATTAAGTGAAACATAAAAATAACCTCTCAAAATGTTAAGTGAAGGTGTAAATAACACTGAAACGGATGGACAAACTTGAAGAAGATTGAAACAGATTGCGGTTGTGGTGTTTTAATAATTGTTAGCCTGACGGTTTTTCAAAGTTCTTTTTTTGTTTGTAATGTTTGATGTAATGCTCGGAACTCGGAGACAAATTTGTTTGACACGGGGCTGTGATTTTGTCATCCACAACTAATTTCTAAGGTTCCATCTTGAATATGGACCCATTATCAACAAACTGAACTGGACAGCCGTGACACTGCCCTTTTAAAATAACGAGTTTGACTGGCTAACCGTCAGATGTTAACTTTTGGCTGCTGTTAGCAGCTGGCCCATGATTTCTGAATTGAGTGCTTTCCCTTTCTGTGAGAACATTGCACCTACTGGGTGCAAATATACGTCAGATGTCCAGGATTAAATACTGCCTCGAGACTGAATAAGTTACTAGGAGACCCGTATGTGATAGCTCGAACCAGCTTTTGTGACTATGTGCGTACACACAATTACGCTACCACTTCAGTTTAGGCTTCGTTGATTAAAGAGTCGATCATTGCGGTCTTTGAGTTTCAGCGGGCAGAGTAAAAGTTTCTTTAACAATTGTGTAACTACAACGGAGATGTGTCGCAGTTTGCCAATGATGATGTAACACATGTGGTTTGTACTGAGTGCGAAGAAGATAACGTAAGTTTTAAATGACTGTTCTTTTTCAATTCAGTGACGATTTACTTTGTATCTTCATCAGTTAAGAAAGAGGGGTGGAGAGAAAGAGCCTCCTGCCTCTCTCCAGTTTCCTTTCCAGCTCTTTTGCTTTCTTCAGTCTAAAATTTTGTTTAAAACGGAAGGAAGTTCACTATACTTATCTATCCTGTGCTCAGTATTTAAAGTAGGACCCCAGGCTGGTAACAAGGTTATCTATGGTATGGAAAACGTAACAGTTTTATTCTTAGCTTACATTTTTGCTTAAGGACTAATATAACATTCTGGTAATTAAGGTTTCTGATCAGTTATTTGAGCTGATTTTGATTATTTTTCTATTTGTAATTGTTGCAGTTTCCCTCTCAATCAGAGTTGAACACTGGAGTGAAGATTGTCGGCGTAAAATGGCTGGAAAGCTGCTTTAGAAAAGGACGTATCGTGGACACAAGACCATATGAAATAGTAAAAACTACTGAGCGGTAACCAACCTGGACTGAAAGAAGAGAACAATTTTACTCCAACGAATCTAAGCAATTACATGGAGCTCATAAAAGCAACTCAGAAAACAAGGAATTTGTATGAGTTTTGCTACAGACCGGCTTGTCTGGGCTAAGATGAATGCAGGTCAACACGTCCAAAGAGCAGACAATCATGCTTCTGTTCAGTAAAACACACCTCCACTACTACACACTGGGAAATACAAGACTACTGTCACCGATGCCAGCCTTGCTTAACTGGTTTCTAACCAAGTTACCGCCTTAATTATACAAAACTGTGGTGTTTCTAACAATAGCCCTTTTCCATAGCTCTCAGTCGACTTTAATAGAGAGCTTTAGCAACGATTACGACGACGACGACTTCAACGAGAACGGCAAAAAAGCAATAGGTTTTAATAGGCTATGTTCGCACTATGCCGCATAGCTTTTGCGCCCGTACGAAACCCATACCGGATAGGTGTTCACACTATACCGATAGCATTTCGTGCCAGCACGAAAACCGTATCAGATAGTCACATATCGGATAGGTGTTCACACTATACCGGATAGCATTTCGTGTCAACTCGAAAACCATACCGGATAGTCTCATATCGGATAGGAGTTCACACTATACTGGATAGCATTTCGTGTCAGCACGAAAACCATACCGGATAGTCACATATCGGATAGGTGTTCACACTATATCGAATAGCATTTCGTGTCAGCACGAAAACCATACCGGATAGTCACATATCGGATAGGTGTTCACACTATACCGAATAGCATTTCGTGTCAGCACGAAAACCATACCGGATAGTCACATATCGGATAGGTGTTCACACTATACCGGATAGCATTTCGTGTCAGCACGAAAACCATACCGGATAGTCACGTATCGGATAGGAGTTCACACTATACTGGATAGCATTTCGTGTCAGCACGAAAACCATACCGGATAGTCACGTATCGGATAGGTGTTCACACTATACGGGATAGCATTTCGTGTCAACACGAAAACCATACCGGATAGTCACGTATCGGATAGGAGTTCACACTATACTGGATAGCATTTCGTGTCAGCACGAAAATCTGTCCGGTGTAGTGTGAACATAGCTTTCGATAATCAAACCAACTTTGCACGAGCTTCACTCTTTTTTGTACTTTTTTTTGCCGTCCTTGCACGACCACGACGTGAAACTGCGTGAATACAAGACAAGGATTTTCTAATTCGTTTTTAAACTCAGATACAGTCCTTTAGAATTCAATTCCAGACAAATACACGAACATTTGAGCAATTGAATGCCATGGAATAAGAACGATGAATTTTGAAACGACGTGTTTGCTAAGGAATTTCCTAAACGAATGTAAGTCATAACGTTGTTTTGGGGCGTTATCTGAGATGACCTTAGAAGGAAAAAGTGAAAGGGCGTTTGTGAAAACTCTTCCACAGGGATGTCAAATATAAAAGAACTTTTTAGAAAAATTGTTTCTTGGTGTCATTGGTTAGCTATAATGTTTTGGTGTGGTAATTATCCAGTGTCTCTTCATTTGATGTTTCTGCCATCCGCTTCATTAAGCTGCGGATTTTTATCATGCTTGCTGCTGTTGTGATTTTGATGACCATGCCTTGTGATCCCAAATCAGCGAGTGATTTTTAGAAAAAGCGACACCCTAATGCGAGATTAAGGTTATACATATAAGCTACATGTACATACACTCTACAGTGTTTAGATTCTTGAACTCATCTTGTTTAAGAATGGGAATACTTTGCTAAGTGCTTGGTATACATTGCTTTGCCTGCCTCTTTGAAACAGGATTAGAATTCAAAGGAAGACTAGGGTAGAAAATTAAAAAATATATGTATTTAACAGATTATTCAGTAACAGCCAGTGCCAGGAGAAGTTCTCAGAAGTAAGTTAATTCATGAATAGCCTACCTGCATTTAACTGTAAATTTTAGACATTTGATTTGGCGCCGAATTTGGGGGTCTTTTGTTGAGTAAAATACAGCACAACACTAGGCTCAAATATAGCTATCTTAATGAGGACCAATATATTTACTTATTTTTCTAGGGCTGATTGGAACACACGAGTTGAAATGAGTCCCAAAGTGTACGGGATTAGATATTTAATAGGGCTGTTTTGCCTAAAATTGTGCTTAGATGGCTCAGCGAATGACTGAATCAGACTGTGGTCGGTCTGTAGGGATAAATAGGGATAATAGGTCTAAACCGGACATAACCTTACTTCCCCCGTAGGAAATTAATTTCCCATCATCCTTAAGAGAGGTACGACCACACTTAGGCTACAATTCACAGTAATCAGTTAGAATGTTGGACTATTCTCAGCAACGACCCATGCCCATTTAGACCCTCAGTTCTGTGTTGCCCCCCGGTCCCACTTCCCCGACAGGAATCCTCCCCCAATCCTCACAGTACCCCCCCCCCCCCCCAATCCCCGTCCCTCATCTCCGGAAGTCTAAGTGCCAGCTGTTTTCTTTTGTTTCTCTAACTTGACGTAATTCAACTGTTGCTCTATGTAAATCCCCTTTTGTTGCGGTTATTTTAGTATCAGAAAAATAAATAGCTCTGGAATATCCGCAAGTAATTATTGTGGATCAGTTAAGACCAAACTCTTAACTTAAAGAAATTTGAACTAAACTGTTTAAAATTGATTTTTCATTGGCTTATCTTTTTGTCGCAGTACGTGAAAAGTACTCTTTGGAAATATTTTATATCCATGGTAAAAATTGAGTTCCAGTTGAGTTTTATCACTTTAGTTATTAATTAAGCGGGAAAAAATCGAGAAGTATCTTTTTGGTGTTGCTTTGAATTGAATGTTTTTTAAACATGACTGTGGTGTTGTCGATCGCTAAAAGATATTGCACAAAGCAGCATTGATGTTTTTTATAATAGTAATGTGAAAAAAAGGTTTTTTGGCTTAAATTATTAATGATTTCTGATCATTAAATATTATAATGACACGGAAAAAGTATTTTTAAGAATCTGCAATTCTTCTTAAAAATCGATTTGAAGGAATGGCTCTGAAATGTTCAGCAAGTGACTCTTCAAACTTCTTTGCTTTGCTGGAAATCCAAGAACATTTATTTCGAATTTCTTTTATTTAGAGATTTAGCGAAAGTAATTAGAGGAATGGTAAAATCCTATTTGCTAGTTATTTGTTAATAGTCATTAAATATGTATAACTGTTTCTAGATTTTCCCCTATGAAAACAGGCCGATCTGCTGATTCTGCGATTCTTCATCTATATTCCCATTACACCTCGAAGTTAAGGAAGGTCGAGTAGTTCGCAAGAATTTGCTCTTCCACTTCTTGCACGAATCTACGACAAGGCACCAAATTGCATTGCTGCTGCTAAAAAAATCATGATTTTTATCTTTTTCGGAAGTTTTATATTGGCGAATTTCGCTGTAAGTTAAAATTTGCTGTATTTAAAAATGCCTTTCTAGTTTGCTAACAACATTTGGTTGTTTCTTTTTTGACGGGCAAAACTGTGATTTTTAAGGCGTAATTCGTAGTCACTTGTAATTGTGCTTTCTTGATTTTGTTTGCATAGAAAAGTGTGAGTTTTAAACTTATGTCGTTGCTATTCACTTGTCCAGTTTCCCCAATCAGTATTTATTGCCCCTGCTATTATGTCGACAGCACAAGAGAAATGCTTTCATAGCTTGAAGCTTGAATCTTTTTCCTTCTTAGATTCCTGTTTCATCTTCAAGAAAACAAGTTCGCCCAGAAGGTAATCTATTTATCCATTTGTTTTTAAACTGAACTATCATATTTTACATTTTTCGCAGGAAAACCAAACATATGATAAAATCCACCTCTCAAGTTCAACGCTGATTTTGAAATCTAGAGTTTGAATAGCAAAAAGCAACGTTCACTTTTATCGTGTAAAATAAATTTAGAAACTAATTTGGCGGTTCATCTTTACTTAAAAAAAAAAACAACATTACTAAGTAGAAATTAATAAGACTAGTAAATTTTGTCGGTAAAGTAATGACATTAATAATGATATAATTGCACAACTTTTACTTGCAGTTTTGAACACTTTTAAGTACTAGACATAAACTTAGTGCAAACAGAAACAACCCAAAGGCAATCCGTCAAAGACACCTCTTTGGAAAAATTAATTCTGTGTCGCGCATATTTTTCAAAGTAGAAGTACGCTTGTCTTTTGACGCAGTTTCGAGACAAACGGATGCAAAATGTTAGTTAGAGCAAGGAGGTGTCCTTACACCAAAACGTTTGCTTTGGCCAAGAAATATTCCCGATCTAGTGGTACTCGAAAGTGAAAAATTTAAGATTCTTCGGTTGCTAACCGAAAAAATAATGAATAATTAATACCAGAATAGTCGATAGCCTAATTTGGGACTGACTGGATCTTATTGTACTTCTTGCGGTTTGTTCAATTATGAAGTAGTTATTTAAAAGATACCTATGAGTACAAACTGAGATAATTGTTAAAAAACCAAGACCGTTCTGTTAATGAAGTTGCGTGAAATGGAGTTTCCCTTTAAAACAAAATACACCGAATCATATTCTGAATTTTAGGCGGTTTTACATTGTGCTTTTTAACAACATTGTCCAGGCTTATTTTATAATGGATTTTCTTTGATTTATCAACTTTATACGTGCCGTAGATGATCTCGAGGGGGGCAAATGACCCACGTTTGGGCATTGTGGTTCCGCTGACGGTTTTGAATCCATGACCCTGTTTAGGGAAAAAGGGAAACCTAAAAATACCTTAAAAAAAACTACTGTGTTCAACAACTGTGACAACATGCACCTCTATTTTAGACCCTAACGTAACATTTATAATAGGTGATAATATACACGCTCTTTTGATTCTTTATGAGAAAAGAACCAGTTTAAAACAAAAAAACTCCCGAACAGTTTTTAATATCCACTTTTCAACGATCCTTCAGAGTTTTTGTGCAAAGTAGGCCTGAACATACTTTCGATCTTGTAAACTTGTCAAGTTTTCAGTTCCATTTAAAATTTATTAAAAAATCACATTTGTGCGAGCCAAAGTGCCCCACCCCATCGATGATGCTGTGCTCTTTTAATTTTAAGAATAAATACATTTCGTAAATCTGCTATCAACTCTTGAACACCACACGTGACCAACAGATACAGCTATACTTAATAATCCCTGATCACTTCCTTATCAACATTTAACGTCATGATAATAGAGGCAATGATCACCAAACTCTCTTCACTGGCATCAAAACAATTTTATGGGGAACAGTGTGGAGAATATGTATTTAAATAAGGGGATTTCAAGGGGGGTCCCTAAAAACTGAGAATCGAGCCCACCTCCTCATGTAATACCTACAAGAAGAGGATATTCCTCTTAATCATTATCGGACTTCTTCGTTCCCGATGGAACATAGGTCCTCCACTTATGCCCGCCATCTTACTCTATTTTGAGCAAACACTTTTGCCTCTGGCCAAGTAAGTCCTTTTTCTTCAAGTTCTAACATCCTTGTGCGCCTTTAAGTGTGCAGGGGTCTCCCTCTCTGACGATTCCCCTGTGGGGTCTCAAAAGCTGTCTTAGCCACATGTCTGTCTGGTCTCCTTACAGTGTGGCCAGTCCATCGCCTTGTTCATTCTTTTATCTCCTCCTTTATCACCTACGCATGCTGCCCTGATTGTCTCCACAGCTTTTCACTTTGGATACTCCTATTATTTTTCAGAGCACCTTGGGTGTTATAAGATATCCGCGGAGAATCGTGTGTTCGTATCAAGTCCAGGGGATTATGATATGGAGGATATTAGCCCTCTGCACTGTCTGAGGCAGTGCGGCAGGAAATATCGGTATGCTACTCTACAAGAGGGCAATGTCTGTCTGTGCGCCAACACACTACCAACTGCTGGCCAAGTGAATGATTCTGAGTGCAATATGACATGTCCAGGCCATGACTCTTGGCCCATTAACGATCAAGCACTTAGGTGAGAAAAATTTAGTTGGTCATTTATATTTCGCAGATTTCCATGCAGTCTTTGACGATTTTGTGATTGTGAAAGGAAAAATCAATGGTCTGAAGGACGCCGGATTCTTGAGAAGACCTGGATCAGTGAAAACCGTCAATACGAAACTAAAACAATTATCAGTAAACTAATCCTTACGGCAAAAACGACTGAGACATTGATTCTCAAATAAACTTCATCTTGCTTTTAAGTGTTAGTGTACTGGTTTTTAACAAGAGAAGGAAAAAAGGGTCAAGAGCTTTAATGCGGCCGGTCATTCTGTCGTGGTGGCCATAAAGAAAATACAGGGACTTCGAGGATTTCTTCCATTTGTGTATGTCCCCTCGTTTTATTAATACGTTCGCAGATTGAAATTAGAATGGTTCCTACAAGTCTTTTCGGCTGCATTGTTCCGTTGTTAAAGTACGTAGAACTAAGCAGCTTCCTTTGGAGTTACGAGTTTGATAATGATTCGAATTTTTCGGTAATATGCTACAAGACTTGTTTCCTTCCATGTGGAACTGAGTTGGCAAGGCTGAGGACTCGCACCTATGTGGCCTAGGTTCGAATTCCGGAGCGGCTTAATATGTGCGTTGAGGTTGTTGTTTGTTCTCGTCCTCGCTGCAAGGCATTCCCCCCCCCCCCCCCCAGATATATCGCAGTTTCCAGCTTTCTCTTTTAAAACGACAGTTCAATGTGGAGTGTACGATCCCCTTCAAACGATTTCTTAAAAGGTTTTAAGTGCTTTGTGGGTAAACAAGTTACATTTACATTTTATTTGGTAGAGTCATCATTTTTCAAAAACACATGATCCTCTTTTTATTTTCTCCCAGATGCGGAGGACGACTTCGTAACAGCATTTATTCTGCATCTGAAAGAATATTGGGACTCAGTCTTATGAAGAGTGGGCCACTGCCTGTTCTGAAACCGGTGACAATATCCGGGAAAATGATCAACGGAATGAATGTCACCTTCACGTTCTCACTCGGAGATGGCTCCCGGACACTGCAGCCTGTGGACAACCCACAAGTCCATCACATTTATGACCAGCCAGGGTCGTACATAGTTTCTATGACAGCTACGAATCTCGTCACAGGCTCCATTACTGTGACAGAGGTACCATGGCTAATGGCTAATATATAGGGAGATGATCAGGGACTTATCCCTCCACTCTCAAATCGAAATTAAGTGGAAATAAGTCACGACCTTCATCTGGAAAATAAATTAGTACAGATTTAAATTATTACTCAAGAGGCAGTTTTTTATGGTTACTCCTAAGTGATTGCGTCTATATAGTCAAAAGGTTATGTTACAAGTTTAAACTTCCAGATTACCACCTAACGTTGTGATGGGTGTATCAGATATCGCTAAAAATGTAGAACGCAAACCTACATGTAATGTTCAAGGCTAAAGAAACGCGAGTCGAGATAGATAAAAGTTTCTATAGTGACCAATATCTCGAACAGTAAAAGACTAGTTTCACTGGGGCTTTATTTATTTCAGTCTTGCATATTATGTTTCTTTTCTCTTTTAAAACCTCAAGTTGAACTGAATTACTAGTTGTCGAAACGGTACGAAAACGAATCATCGGAATTTGTAGAAAGTACATAATCAACTGTGAATTAGTCAAATAACATAATTGTAATGCCAGGCTCACAGGTAAGCGAAGATATGTCTCATTTCGTTACTCCTTGTCGTCTTTACAGATGTATGATGTGGATGATCCCTTGGGACCTGTAGAGTTACACTGTCCGCGCTCGGTTCCTTTAGGATCGTGGGTGGAGTGTAATGGAACTCTCGTTCGGGGAACAAGAGTTAATAACACTTTCTCCTTCGGAGACGGGCAATACGAGTTCATTTCCTTGAGTAAGTAACCTCGAAGAATCCGAGAGGTTTTCTTTCCTCCTTCTCATCAAACGATTCGGTCAGTCTTCTCCACTTCGCATGTGAAGTTTCTTTCAGGAGAAAAAAACCTCTGAAACTTTTGAAGAGGGATGATAACAAAAGTCAATCGACGCTTCTAATACAACAGTAAATTAATACTGATTCGAAGCAAAGAAAGACACAACGGCAGCAGGATAAAAATACATTGAACAAACTATCAGCTTGGTAAATACGCTTATTCCTTTTCAAGGTTTTTCTCCATCTCTTCAAATTTATGCACACTAAGGCAATAACCATATTTTAGCATAATTACTATTCACTATACTTCGTTAGGTGCCCGCTATTACAGTGCAGGTCCACGAATTCCTCGAGAAAACGACTCATCATCTTTCATCTCGTCGAGGCCCCAGGGAATTATTGTATCCCCGGCGTACGAGTTCCGTCATGACGGTAGAGTCACAGAGTGGGAATTTGAAGCTGTAAAACAAGGGATTGTAATATTGCTGGTGAGCGAGCTACCTCTTTGATCTGCTGTAGGGTTTTCTTAACTCTACTTATCACGCAAAATTTTAGCTGTAAATACTTCCCACTTTTTTCCACTGTAATCCCTTCGCCACGTTTTTCTTCATATTTTTGCTTCTTCACTTTACCATAACGCAGATTTCTTTCATTGATGTGTTTTGGTCCAACAACCTGACAAAACTAACTAGCTTGTACCCGTTACGGACGAACGTAACAGTAAAGTAATAGAATGCTCTGCAATTGGTGAAACTTGATAAACCAATTTCGACCGGTAAAAAAATTATAATTGCGAGCGTTAAGGCTTGGCTGAGAAGCCGTACTTCACATAACCCGAATCCAATTCGGATTTAGGCTGGCTCTACTTAATTAAGTCGGTAAAATTGATTCAGACGCCGATCTTTATTCCAGCCGAACTAAATTCAATAGGGAAAAAACGCGCATTTTGTTAAACTGCGTTACAAATATTTATACATTTGGTTCAGCTCATTCGAAGTTCTTGAATCAAGGCCGGTCCATGGCCGTTATTCCCGGCTGAGCCAGGCGTGAAGCACGGCTAAGCAGATCCACATTCAATTAGCAATTTTGATATTGATTCAGAAGCCACACTTCACATGAACTTAATTCCCTGAATTCGATTCAGCTCATGTGAAGCACGCCGTCTGATAGGGGCCTTAAATTTCTTTTGATGTTTCTTGCTATTTTCAGATCCTCCGGCCGAAGTGTGCTGCTGGCGAGAAATATTGCTTGTCCGGCAAGTCCTGTTTACCCAGCAGTGACAGATGTGAACCCACCAATATAAACAGATGTCAGCCTTGGGAAATATTTTGCATATTCCGACGTACTTGTATTGCCAATACAACCCAAAGTAACACCTCCTGTAAACCTCTGGCCCCATACCAGAGTGAAGCACCTAGAGCGGATTATGAACTCATATCGGAAAATCGAATCCAAATAGATACAATCGGGCATCATATCAAGAGTCTGCCGATCGATGAGCAACCCTCGGTGAAACAAGGAGATGTACTCGGGTGGATTCCCGAAGGTGGAGAGCTCGCGTTCGCGATTGTAACACCAGCTGAAGGTGCAGCGTTTGATTTTGAGAACAGCGGCAAGCCAAACCTAGGAGAAACACTCCTCCGAACAAGCAATCACAGCGTACACCACAAGCACTACATAATGGCAGCGCATTACGTGCACGCGACAGATTTCGTCATACGTCATCTGTATAACAGCACTGGAATGAAGCATGTATCTTCTAACATCACACAAACGCTTTCGGTGGCCGTGGATATACCTGTTGGAGGCGAAATCTTCATGACTCACTCTAAAATCGTGAACACGATCGATTCTGTTGAGTTTAGTATTGCATGGCACGTAGGCTCAAACGTTAGCTATTTCTGGGATTTTGGGGATGGCAATCGTCTGATAACTCAGACCAATGTGACTTATTACACATTCAAGTCTCCTGGAAACTATCACATCACCCTTATTGTTGCAAACTCTGTGAACCAAAAGGTTCTACACAGTCACATTTCCGTGTTCGACATGATTCAGGGATTACGATTCGCTAGGCAAATCGAAGCTCGAGCGATTGGCTTACCAACAGAAATAGAATGGGAAACTGCCGAAGGTACCAATCTTACCTTTATGGTGGATTTCGGAGACGAAAGTCCTCGTTATGAAACGACTACAGTACTCAAAGAGAGTCGAAGAGGACTCATCTTACATAACTATGCTGCCGTGGGAAACTACACGGTCACCGTCTTCGCTTTCAACTTGGTTGGACCCAACATTTCCATCACTTCTCACGCCGTTGTAGAAATTCCAGTCACTGACGTCGTTTTCACAATCCCTGCTCCGCATGTCACACAGACGGTTTATTTCGCGGTGGGAGACACGGTGACAGTCAATCGGGAAGTTCAAAATGGAACCAATGTCAGGTGCGCGTTTGACTTCAAAGACGGATCACCTCCCACTATAAGCACAAAATATAACACAAGCCACGTGTATACCACTAATGGAACGTACAAGGTAGAAATCACTTGTTTTAATGCCGTGAACTCCGTCAAGCGACTTCTCAACGCAACCCTGGTGGTGCAGAATCTCGAAAACATTACCGGACTGATTTTAAGAGCTTCCCCATCCGTTTTTGGCACGAACTCGAGCATTACAGTTGAGATGACTACCGGGACTGTTTTCGTCTGTACAGTTAGTTTTGGGGACGGCGAAACATTTCAGATCGACTACTCTCATCTTGGAAAAGTACTTTATCATCAATTTTCGACCGTTGGTTCTTACAATTCGTCCGTACGTTGCCAGAATCGGCTGGGGAACGAAGAGTATGCAAAAATTCTCGAAGTAGACATTCCAGTCAAAGACGTAACCGTTACAAGTGGCAAGAGATTCATACGGGTACATGAAAACATTTTTATTGACGTTACCGTGAGAGAAGGTTCTCGGATGAAATACTCGTGGGATTTTAATGATGGTAGTACATACGATGCTTATCACACTGTCGTAGAGGATAACGAGCTGGTATCTCATAGTCATGCGTATTCTTACTCAGGTGAATTTCACGTAAATGTCACAGTTTCCAATTCCCTGTCTTCGATCGCTGTTGAGTTGCCACATACCTTGGTAGTAGAGTTCCCGGTTGCAAACATCTTCATCAGTACAAATAGTCCCGTTAGGCTTAATCCTGGTCGGGTAACTTTCCATCTAAATTTGTCAGGCAATGCAACGCCTCCAACAAACGCCATCTGTGTCTGGAATTTTAGTGATGGGTCTATTCCCACAGTCATAGAGAGTTTGAAAATTTCACCCATGCAACCCTTCGAACATGCCCACAAGTATAAAAGAGAAGGGATTTTTTCTACCTCTGTCAACATTTCCAACAATGTTAGTAGCCTACTATTAACGGTTGAAGTTGACGTGCAGAAACTCATAGATTTAGTGCTAGTCGCGGAACGTTTTGAAGACGGAGCTCGGAGCAAAGGATTTGGTGAGCTGAAAAACTATTTCCGTTCTAAGGAAGTTGTACTTTTTAACGTGACTTCTCAACTAAAAGATCTCAAGTACATTTGGCATTTCGGTGATGGTTCAACGCCGGGTATAACCACCGAGCCCTATACCGCTCACATATTTAATCATTCCGGAACGTATACAGTTTCGGTGGAAGTGGACAATATTCTGGCAAAAATGTCCACAAGCAAAGAGATAATCATCCAAAAAGCTGTTGGAGCTATATCGGTAAACTCAAGTTATCCGACATACTTGGGAGATTCGACATATTTCACAATCGATGTTGAAGAGCCGGGTACAGACATGTGCATTGTTCTTGACTTTAAAGATTCGTATAAGGCTCATTTTGGTGACGAACGCTGTAACCGAGGGTTACCACCAAATCACGTTTACTACGAGTTCAGTGCCAATCAGACGCGCGCTAACCTGAGCCATAGGTTCGGCACCATGGACACATACGCTGTTGCAATGAATGCCAGCAATGTCGTTTCTTCAACAGTTGCGGTTACTCTTGTGAACATTACCAGCAATCCATGTGATGTGCCTACCGTGAAAATAGTCGGTGACGGATCTGAATCTCCACCCTCCAAAATAAAGAGGTCACAAAAATTATTGCTTAAACACCAAGCAGAGTACAGATGTCCTGTGGCCGTCAGTCTCTTGTTTAAGTGGAGCGTATTTCAAGTTACGCGTGACGATCCAAATGACGAAAGTAAACCATTTGAATTGCCCTGTTCAAAAGATCAGGGCGATTGCTTTTTAAGGGAGATAGCACTTCCCACCACAACAAGCGAATTGGAGATAGCTGATTTAGTCGTCAGCAAAGGGACATTTCCGTTTGGTCATATTAAGATTGTCCTCAAACTGGGTTTCATCGGTACGGACAGGGATTTGTCGGACATCTCCGCTACTTCCTCCGTTGTGATTGAGGTTGAGCGTTCAGAATTGGTGGCAGTTATAAGAGGTAAGTTAGGAATTGCTTCTTCAGGGCTTGTACTTGTGGTGAAAAACCCGGAAAGTCATAGAATTTAAGAATTTCATTTCCAGATCGGGAAAATTATGGAATGTAATCGTCGGTTGTGTAAAGCCATGGAAAGTCTAAGGTATGTTTGGTAGATTAATCACTGTAGACGTCAAAGCAAGGACGAAATGAATGAAATAAATTAAAGTATTAAATAGTTCGAACGGCACACATTTTGGCGAACATCAAAGGCTATGAAGGTATTTTGATCTGAATGATGTTGGAAAATACCCTAAAACAAAATAGAATAGCTTTGAAAATTTTCGAAAGTGACAGGTAAGGTCATGGAAAGAAGAGTATCGGAATCCTGATCTGCCACCAGCCAGCGCATGTTAGGGAGCCCGTTTCCATTCCCTCTGTTTAGTCTTCAGGCCAAAGTTTTGATAGTGATAGAGATTACTAAGCAACCTACACGCCTTGAGGCAACTGTAACCCGAGTTCTTGGGTAGACCAGTACAGTATTTTAATTACTAAAGTGGCTGCATTTTTCAAAAGGACAAAAGTCCTGCTTCAATGAAGCTTCAAGGTTTGTTTGATGTTCATTAAAGAGACTTTTTGCTGAAAACCATGGATGCATGGTCCAGGCTAAATGATGAGAAATAAATTCCCAAAATTTTGGAGCGTGTCGTTTAGATGCACAACACTTGAAAATATGCTTGCATTAGTTCGTTAAAACGTTACAGTTTTTGGTCACTCTGAGATGATGTTCTGATATGTTCAGTTTCCTTTCTATTTAGGGGGTTCTATGCGCTCGATTGGTTACGAGTTACCCCTTACTCTTGACGCCTCAGCTTCTTCAGACCCGGACGTTCCTGGCGACATTAGTGGCATTACGTTCACTTGGATGTGTCGGAGAAAGGGCGAAGATTTCCCAACGACTGATCCGGATCAAGGCGGCTGTTGGAATAACGGAACTTACGAATTCGGAGGCAACAGTAGACAGGTTGTTGTGTACACCGGTGATTTCTACCAGAAACAATATTACAATTTTAGACTCACCATCTCCAAAGATTCGCGCGAGGCTCACTTTGACCAAATGGTTGAAGTTCTCGTCGGGCAACCTCCTACCATGGTGATAGTGTAAGGTTTTATTTTATTTTTCTTGTCTTCTTGTATATTGACGCGTTAATCTTATTTTGTAAGAAGTGCAGTGATCTCTGCAGTCAAAGATTGGTGGGTCAAACCTTAGTTTTCAGGTGAAAAAAAAAACCCGGTCCTTTTTGCTCGAAGAAACAGCAGGAACATTTCTTATTCCTGGCACCGAGGATACAAAAACTTGCTATGAATCAGTTATGTTAACCTATTGGTGTAAGGTTGTTTTTACCACTTTCAAAATCTAGAATCTTTTTAACGCGAAAGATGCTGTCCCTGAGAGGCTTTTCGTTTTGTCCTTGAGGCACTTCGCACATTCGTAGTATATAAAGTTTCTTGCGCAAGTTGTTATGCCCGTTATGTTGGATTCCATAAAATGATAGAAACCTGACCTCAATCAACAGGTGAAACATGTCTCCCTGTAGATCCCTTTGCGTTATTTATCGAAACTTTCAGTACACATGATCGTTAACCCATTGCAACGAACTTTGATTTCAATTGAACAACGATTAATTGTGATGATGACGGATATCTCGTACAAAGCTCTTTTGTACAAGAACTCAACCAAACACCCCAGCTCCTGTCTATGGTGAAGGAGGTAGTAAGAGATGATAATGTTGATAATGATGATGATGATAATAATAATAATAATAATAATTAAATAATTAATGATAATAATAATAATAATAATAATAATAATATACATTTATATAACCCGAGATGAGCTAAAGCTTTGTGTCAACCCAACATGAAGCAAAAAGCATACGGGTAATAGCATTTTGGTTGTTTGTCATTTAGGAAGGTGTTCAACATAAATCGAAAAACAAATCCGTTAGAACGGCTTAGTGTTGAAGGAAGGTGTATTGATTGCAATTACAACGAAGAATCGCGCTTGGGATACGAATGGAGACTGTCCTTGTTGAGTGAGAACGCCGATGAAACTCTTGACGACTCTTGGCAGGAGCAAACCGACTGGGAAGATAAAACAACCGCAGGTATAAACTCAAAGAGTTTGGTGATTGAACCAGGATACCTGTCAGCAGGACGAAAGTACAGGCTGCAGCTGAATGCGTGGAAACCTGGTGGAAAACCCGGAGGTTATGTGATAGAAGAGCTGATCATGAACGTTTCACCGGTGGGTGGCAAGTGTGAAGTACCTTTCATCCAAGGCTTTGCATTGGAAACTTTATTCAGAGTTGAATGTACAGGATGGAAAGATGACGATCAGCCACTCAATTACTTAATAGGTAAAAGTGCTTTTAAACAAAGCCAACACTGACGCAGTAACCCTTTTTTTTTCTAACAAATCAGCAATCAGCTTAAAAGGGTCTGAGAAAATGGTCACCTAAGGCAAAATTGCTTTGACCGTTAAATAAATTCTTTCGACTACGTCTTTAAGTAACTGTATGGAAATCATTAAAGCCTGTGGGGTTACTCCCTATAATGGCCGATACGGGAAGGCTTCACCGATAGGGGTTCCTTGGAATATCAAAGGGTGAGGGGTTGGACCGCGGGGCGAAGTCTCCCCGTATTAAAATTTTTTGAGTACCCACCTGGGAGTTAAAGCGGCTTTGTCATAATGACATTTCTAGCCTGACTAAAGCTGAGCTGAAATTATTACCAAGTATTCTCGTTCATCTCTTCTGATAACTTATTGGAACTCTAAAAGAAAGATATCAAATGATTCAATCAACGGGAAAAACAAAGCATGATCGGCTTTGCTCCTTCAACAAATTTTATTGTACCCAAAGCAGAATATTTTAGTTATTTACAAGTTGTTAAATTAATCAATTAACTAAAAGGGGTACTGACTTCTTGAAATAACTAATGAGTTAAAAATGCCAGGAAGCCAGATTGTGTAAGATAATTTAAATAAGTTTATTGTGCGAGGTACAATATGGCAGCATATCAGACTGTATACACACAAACACACACCCAACACATACACTAGCAAGTATTACTGTAAGAAGAGCGAAAAAGTTGGATGGAAGTTACGAAGTACAAGATAACTGTCAATATTTTGGTCAGTTGCGGACTGTACAGGAGTTTAATTTGAAAAAGTTGGCCCAATTTGTTCAAGTTGCAATCAGTTTCCATCCTGGCCATCGAAAGCCAAAGGCATTCTGTCACAGCTGAGATAAAGTGGTAGAGTAGTTTCGTATAAAACTGCGCTGAAAATCGAAAATTTCCGTTTCAGCCCCAAAGTGCCAATTCAGTCCTGCAGGCCAAAGCCCGATTCAGCCCCTCCTGGAGCCATTTGAGCACAATTTAAACCAACACGCTATTCCAGCCCACGCTGGGATTCATTTCAGCCCTTGGGTCCGAATCAGCCCTAGGTAACTGGACTGCATTGGCCCTGATTAAGGGTGCCAAATGAGACTCAAAAATAAGACTGTATTTTACTCACCGTACCGGCCCCATTTTAAACGCTAAAACAGATCTTTCTGATTTACAGTGTGAACCCGTTTTTTTCTTCCTTTGATACTATGTGTTTTAGGGTTTTAAAGTAAAACCAAAATCTTGTTTTGTTGTTTTTCAGACGTGAATACTGGGGTTGAATCTTTCCCCATGGCAGCGGGTGTTGAATCAAAGATGGAGGCATGTTTTCCTCTCGGAAAACCAGAGAGTAATTATACAGTTGAAGTCATTGTGAAGGTCATGGATGACTACGGTTTGAGCACAACAGCTGGGACTACTATAGTTCAGGCAAGCGAGAATATTGGAAATATTGGGTTTGATTAAGAGTAGAAATAAGTGTATTGCAAAACCTAGCGGTGCTCGGGGGAGAGTGGCCCATAAAATCTTGGGCGACTCTTCCGGTGGTTCGTTTTTTTTTTAGCATTTTACTTTTTTTGGCGATTTTCCGGAGTTCTGATTTGGAACAATTTTACGGGTGAACTTAATTTTTTCCTAGAAAAGCAGCATTAGTTGTTTGCACTGCTGCGCATAAACCTTGCACTAACTCGTCTTAAAGAGTTAACCATCTGCCACTTTACAAAACCAGTTTTCTGTTTGTGACGCAGGATGTTTTGCTATGGGATGTCTTCAATCTTTATTTGATATACCACCAGAAACCTATAAAACTACGGAAATTGATCCTCGCGAAATAACAATAGAAAGAAGTGACATCACACGATTTGGATTTTAGACATATCTTGCGAACTAAAAGTAGAAACAGGAGAAATGAGGGTTTGACTGATTCCAAAAGTAGACTCCGGACAACATATATTACGTTGCAAATTGTTGTCATGGATAGGCTTTTATAGATCGGCTCGCAAAAGTAGCATGATATGCCACTAACAGTGCTCGCATATTGCGAAAATTTTGGCCATGTAATCATGCTAGATTTTGTAAATTAAATTCATTTCAGCAAAAAATGCAGAAATTATACCTTTACTTATACTCTAAATTTGGTAAAACACCTAAATAACTATGCAACAAGTAAATGGGAAACCCTATTTACAACTAGCTCCTTTACTTCTACATAAATTGTTATAAATTCCCTGGATGTTATCGCTGTATGCACTCGCTATTGCGGACGCTATCTTGGTTGTGAAGCCATCTTGGTAACCAACAAGTTATGCGCATGCGTTAAGTCATCTCGAATAAGTCCTTGGTCACTTCCTCCCCAGGTCCCATTAATGTGTTAATAAGACGACAAAAATTGATTTTGTTATGAAAAAAAATTGATTTTGAAATTTGTCTATAACACTGGTCTCGGCCAAAAAAGTCGGTTGCATGATCAATAAATAACAATTTGTGCATCAAAACTAGTCAAAAGTGAACATTATGCTAGAAGCGCTTTTTTCAGAAGATAGATGCAAATTATGCTCGTAATGACGGACTATGACAAAAATTATGCTAGCACAATCTATCAAAGCCTAGTCATGGGGACAGAAAACCAAAATAATAACTGAGACATTGAAAACGATATACATTAAAATGAGCTTACATCGGCGGCTAAACATCTTAGGTAAACAAACCTACGACAACGCATACAAGTGACTAACTTGAAGTTGTTGGAAAAACACATGCCTTGATTTCTACTGCACATGCGCGGTCGATATGCCCCACAGGAAGCCCATGCTGCGCATGGTACAAACTCACATATTTTCTCTCGTAATGTCGATTGTTTTCAGATTAGAACTATTACTTGTACGTCCTTTCAGGTCTTAGAACCCGATACAGTTGATTACGACAAAGTAATGGGGGACATGGCGAGCTCATCAGACCAAGAAGGAGGTGATCAGAAAGCCGTGCAACTCGCCACGGCTTGCAGCTCGGTGCTGAATGCTAAGGCGGGTAAAGAAGATGACGATGCTTCGGCCCAGGGGGAGCGAGCTGCTGTGAGTTTTGTGACATCAACTTCAACTGTTATTTGAATTTACAAATAAATTACAAAAACAAATTTAGGACTTGCCTGCAGATAGCAAGTCTAGTCGAGGCAGGCTGGGCTTTTTTTACAATTCTATTCTGCGGTTTGAAGGATATCAGGTCGCGTTCTTTTAAATGATCTTTTAAAGGGTTCAGCTTTTGGTCTTTTCTTAAAGAATTTGAGGTATCCCGGTCCTATTTTTGACCCCCAAAACGTCGTCGTTTGGGCTGGTGGAGTGCTCTCTGGATTTTTGTAGCCTGCAATCTTGATCTATTATTCTTGGTTTCCACCACGTGGAAAGGCGGCCATGTTGGAGGTCAATACATAGAATTTTTTTCTCGAAGAATTTACATAAAAATAGAGTTCAGTTCCGAGAGAAGAGAAATGCTTTGTTGACCACCAACATGGCCGCCGTGACGTCACATGCAAACCAGCAAGAGAGCGTTTTCACTCATCAAGTGGCCAGCGGCTATGCAAATTTACTGGAACAGAAGAAATTTTTTACATAACAAAAAGTTTCTACTCCCACTGGATTGGTTTTGGAAAAACCAACATGGCCAACGTTTCATTGTTTTGGGACAATATGGCGGATGTGACGTTATTTTAAAACGCTCTATAGAGTCAAAATTCAGTTAAGTTAACACGTTAAAAAGAGAGCAAGTCGATGTTTGAAGGAAGATCATCTACAGATACAAAGTGCATTTTTAAAGTCAGGGTCATTCATTGAAGGAATCTACCAACATCTGACTTCATTGCGACGAAGAGTTAAGGCTTTTGAATCTTTTAATGACGGTATTTACTTTGTGACCTCAGTTCATGTTGTTGTTTCCCTTTCCCTCTGACTCAGGGCCATATAAAGTTTCCCTAGAAAAAACTCCATCCAACAAATGGTCCTTTGAGGGGCTTCATTACTATGCGTCGCGTTTTGAAAACAACTAAATCTTTTTTCGACCAAGTACATTGATTAATTTTCTCCTCGTGTCACTAAAAAAATGCTCCCTTAGGGACATGAAGATGAAATACTAGGCAAATTTCCTCAGGCAACGCTCATAATAATTTTTTTTGGTGATTGTTGAATGCATGGCATTGAACTTGAAGTTTCAATCCACGTCCATCCTTGCGATCCGTTGCAAAGGACGACAGGAAACAGTTTCAATACCTATATATAGTCTAAAATAACAAAACTGGACCATTATTTTTTGGAATTTAATTGATGCAAAGACAAAATTTACCTTTTTAAAAATAGCGTGAATACCCATTTTAACGGAGGCACAGGGGTTGAAAAACTCTTCACTTTTCAGTTTTTTATCGAATTGCATCTTTTTTTTTTTGCTTTCTTTCCGTATTGCAGTTCCGCGGCAAAGTAGCAGGCGCATTGAGTGAACTCCCTGTTAAAGATTTTGACGGTGTAGCGATGAAAGGAGAAGCTCTTAATTCACTGACCCAAGCAACTGGGGAAATCGACGAGGATGCTCAAGTAGATAAGCATATTTCACACACTTATTTTTACTTGGAAAAAAGTCATTTTAAAAGTATATTAAGTGCACTCTTTCTAAAAACGGATACCGCTTGAACTGGCTCTTAGTGACCTTATTGTATGGCTGAACCCGTGAACGGGCGGGCGATGAGGCGAATCCATCATGCCCGCTCGGGTTTTCCCAATTTTTACCGGAAGAACAGATTTTGTTTCGGCCATATATAGTAAATCCTTTACTGACCACGCTCGTTCAGTCAAGATGGCTGAATATTGGCTTTAGTTTGTTCATTAACCTCGACTTCGTCTCGGTCCATAAAAACGCAAGAAAGAACTTGGCCAATATCCAGCTATCTTGACATCACGCTTGTCAAATATATAGTGAGACATATCGTCCTGATGAAGGTTGAAAAAAAATGACTGAACAATGGCAGGGATGAACTACTGGTGTCCGTTTCAGGAATGTGTACGTCTAGTGAGAGAGTTGTCTGGTAGAAAAGAGTTGACTGCTAAACGCGCACTGCTCAAAGGCAAAAAAGAGATCCGTTTAACTTACAGGTTTGTGCAGTAAAGTTAAGTCAGGCCTACTGGGAACTTCGATTTAAGTAAACGCGATACCTAATCAACAAGATTTTCCACATCTATATATATTTTTGCTCTTTCCTTTTGCTGGTGCTTACTCGAAATTACCCCCTTTGTATAAACTGGTCATAAAGTGCTTGCCTTCTGAGTCCTGAGCCTGCTGACCTAGCATAACGCGTTGCTTTTACTATTTTTTTTAACAGAACGCGACAGTAAAGGCCTTGGACGAAATGGGAGACTTCTTATCAGGAAGCGACAGTGCGCGTGACGTGGAAAATGTTGCAAAGAGCCTAGGTTCTGCTATAGGGAATGTAGTTGGAGCCTCTATTGAATCATATCAAAAAGCTGCTAATGGAACTTCTGCAGGCGACCCGGTAAGTTCCATAAGATTTCTTTTCGTTAGAATTTAAAAATAAATAAATAATAAATAAATAACCTCGTATAACAATCTGTTTAAAAAAGAAAACTATAGTGGTGGGTTTATGGGAAGGGGCCGGCAGAACGTCCTCCAATTTTATACCTAACCAAGGCCCTCAGGGCTGAGGAACATGGTTTTTTTTCTCTATAGCGACCCCCACAAACCCCCCCCCCGCCCCCGCCCCCGCCCCCTTTCCACCCATCTCTAGGTAGTTTGTTGATCATTGGTACGGTGAATTTTCCTGTACAGAGCAAGAGTCAAAACAACACCAAAAACGCCCTTGGTGTTATTGACAAAGTCAGCGGTGCTCTTCTAAAGCAGCTAGAGGCAGGAGGCAAACCCAAGGCCATCTCCTCTCCGAATCTGGACATGTCTGTTGGTAGAAAGACCTTGGATAGTATAGGAGGAGCGGATGATGACGAGGATGCAGAAGAGGGGGAAGGAATGGGCGGGGTCAGGCTCCCCAATCCTTTGGGACTGTTTGGACCAGCTAACGCGTCTGTTGAGGAGGGAGCTACGAGCGCTATTGGTTCAACGGTGAGTGATGAAATAATGTTCTTCTGACGTCAGTTAGATGTAAGTTGCGCTGTAATATTTCTCGTGATTTAGAAGCTTTTCTCGTGTTCCCCCAACATCCCGCGTGGGTTATCACGCCGATAGACCCATAGAAAGTGTGGTCTATTGCTTAAATAACCAAGCTCTTTAATCTTCTCCCTAAAGTCGACTCGACATCTTACCATAAAGTGGTATTATTAAGACAGGAGGTTGGGTGATACTAAACAGAGAAATTTCCAGGAACTAAATTTTGCAATAATGTGACTCATCATTTGGCGCTTGCGGTTTGTTTTTTAAACGTAGGGTGTCTTTTTTTTGCTTAGGCCCGGTTCAGACGCCGAACTTATCATGAGCCGAACCTAATACATTGAATTAAGTACATGGAAAGTTCGGCGTCTGAATCAGTTAGGAACGCCTGTTTCAATTTGTAACGGCTTAGCCGTTCTTTTCGCCTAGCCCGGCCGGGATTTTCGCCTTTGGAGCTACTTTGGAACGGCTTTGATTTTTCATGTACCGAACCTAATGCATAAATTATTATAACGTATTTTGTAAGCTGTTTGACCGAAATGAGCATTTTTCGCCTTTTGAACTTAGTTCAGCTGCAATTAAGATCGGCGTCTGAATCAATTCGGCCTGTCTAAATAATTTGGGTCGGCCTTATTGCAAATTAGGTTCTGCTCTTGAAAAGCTCGGCGTTTAAACCGGGTCTTAGAAAGTTGCTTATGCTTCCCTTCGTTTTTTTTTTAATCGAAAAAAAGAAAAAACAAGGAAAAAATAGTGTCATCCCGACAGTTTTTTTGTTAATACAGACTGGTTTGAATACCCAGATGCTGCAGTACAAACTATTCATTTTCGTTTACTTTTTTCAGCTTTCTGCCATGGACAAGAACCCATTTGCGTGGGATAACAGCTCAAGTGATCTTAACTCCAAAACTGTTGGCTTGTCACTCACCGATGGAAACGGAAAACCGTTAGACCTAGCCGGACAGGAACTAGAAATGTTTGTACCGCGAAATCTGAAGATAAACCCAGTGAAACCTATGGAGTTAAACCACTTTGAAGACGGCGATCCGCCCATGCGAGTGCACAAATTTAATCGCTCAAGCCTCGACGCGGGGATAGCGGTAGAGATTAAGACTTTCCATCCGGGTATTCGGTTCATGGTGGCAGTGAGGTATGACAAGAAACCGACCGCCAATCATTATGATTACGCGCATACGTTTCCAACTCTGGAGGAGTCCAAGAAAATGAAGAAGAGACCACATCCATTCACCTACGTGATTCCTCATACACTTATCAACACGCTGTTGTTTGGAAACAAAAATGAAAGCGACAATGATACGAAAGCCGATGCGTCACAAAATATCACCATCAAACAGTTTTATCTGGGTGTGAAAGCTGTAAACAAGGATTCGTTAGGCGACGTTAACACGAGTTACGCATTGCGTATCTACCTGCCTGCTTGCAAAATGTTTGACGAGGAAACTAACACTTGGACATCGAAAGGCTGTAGGGTAGGTTTAAATTATCTTGTTTAATTTAGTACATTTTTAAAAACGATATTTTTTAATTGTTTTTGATGTGGATACGTGTACAGTAAATCCTCTATTAATCCCCCTGGGGGGCTTATTTATTTCAAACCTATTTGAGGGGGGCTTAATAGAAACGGGTGGCTTATTCGGGAGGAGGGGGGGGGGGGGGGCTTATTTACTTTAGAAAAAACAATGGTATCAGTTGTCCACAAAGAACTAGAACACAAAGCGGAGAAGCTCAAGAACAAAATGGTTGGAGTTCATGCAGCCGAGAATCAGAATCAAATCCAAATTTCCAGTTGGTAAATAAACCATCCTGGATCAGTCTACGCGAAGTTTTAGAGGGGAGGGGGGGGGGGGCTTATTAACTTTCTCCCCCTGAAAAAGGGGGGCTTAGTAGAGGATTTACTGTATTTACCTTTATGACTCTAACGTTTGGATGAGATTTCGAGTAATCTTGCGCATTCACGGTCAACGGGACACCTAAACGCACGAATTTTCGACCGGTCGAAAATTCGTCCGTTGCCGTCTGAACATAGCCTGAGACAAACTTCGACCATGTAAGCCTTGCGACGTGCATGCGTCTTTACTGTTTATCTTTACTTTTAACAGGTGGGCCCTAAAACCATCGTTAACAGCACACACTGCTTGTGTAAACCAGGAGAGGAAGAAGAAGTGGAGGAGGAAGTGGATGATGAAGAAGCTACCACAGTAGCACCAGCAACAACTGCTGCCGCAGCTCCTGCAAGCGGTCAAGACCAAACACCCGCTAAGAAGGTCATCAAACGAAGGCGGTTTAAGAGAAGTGTCAACAAAATTTCCATTGCAAGTAAGTGTAAACGTAATAAATAACCAGGAGTTGGAAAGTTTACAAAACTGTTGGCTTAATTCAAATCCTCTTGGGAATTGGCAACTGTTATTTTAAAAATTTGTTGAAACATCCGTAACCGTTTAAGGAAAGTCTCTAAATCAATTTTACCGTTGTCGAAAAGTGTTCGACTAGAGGTATTCTAAGTCAGGCAAATTAGCTCGCTTGTCTAAACCCAAAACAGTTTTCTCGCTGGCTTTTGATTTGGGCTGGACAATACCTTATGTGAGAGACCTCTCAGATGATCGTAACAAAGTGCGCACGTCAATCCTCAATTTTTAACCCATTCCTCGGTGATTGTATACCCTAAAGAAACTCTGCCAGTATTAATTTGCTCCGAAGCATTGACTGTATTATACTATTGCTTGTTTCTTTTCTCTTTAACGTGGACATGATGTCTCTGTACTAACTTTCAGAACTGACACTCAACAAAAACACTGAAAACTTCATCAAATTAACCATTTTGCAGGTAGCATGTTCGTGGCGCCCAATCCGATTGATTTTAACAAAGTGTTTAACGCCAATCTGGCGGAGAACCCTGTCGCTCTTGCTGCTGTATTGGGGATATTTGGAGTATATTTGATTCTGGCTGTTTATGCTCGTAGAGAGGACAAGAAAGACATTGGAAAGGTATTGAGGCGCTTGCTTAAGGGTTGTTTGAATTCGTGTTGTACGGATTATTACTCCAGTTGGTAGCCCTAGAAAACAGTCAACATAAATTCGTGATGCCAAACACTGGTTTCCTCGCTAAATTTTGTCGGAGGAACGCGCGCAGAAACTCCGTACTGACGTATCCCTCACTACCCAGATCTAGATAGTGCTTCTGATTGGTCGTGCCGTGAGGGAAACTTGTTTTAACCAATAGGAAGCACTTCCCAGATCTGGGTAGAGCCAGGTCATTAGTACGGGGTTTTGAAAGCGGAGAAAACCAGCGGTAGCTTTGCAAAATGTCAGCTGTTTGTTCGGGCAGGCTATCCAGTGGGGGAATGCTTAGCCCAAAGGTTTAACCCATTACCAATGTTTACTTAAACGGTGCTATTATCACATTTATAAAACAAGACTTTGTACCGTTTCTTATTTACCTAAGAAAAAGGTTCAGCAAAGAACAAAGGAAAGCCACTAATAACATTCTTGGTTCAGTAAACTTATCTCAAAACAGCTGAGCACATGAGATACTGGCTTCAGAAGTTTTTTTACTCGAACAAACTTGACAAGCCCGAGTGTTGCCATGACACGCATCTCTTGCCAAGCAAGGCGTAAGACTTGCTTCATCTAGCTCGGCCCCAAAGCCAGCCACAAATCAACTACTAAATTTGCTCATCGTCTAAATGTCCAATATTCATTTTGTGTTGAAGGTTGGAGTGACTCCTCTCGAAGACAACGAGCCATTTGATCGACAGCACTATGAAATTACAGTGTATACGGGTTACGGTAAGAGGGCAGCCACTACAGCTGAGGTGAGCTTTATTCTGTCGGGTGACGAAGGAGAAAGCGAGCCTCGTCTTCTGAAGGATCCAAAGCGAAAGACGTTTCAACGGCGCGGTGTTGACGTGTTTCTGGCAACGTTTCCTGAAAGCCTCGGGGAGCTTAACTATTTACACATATGGCACAATAATGCAGGCAAGTTTTTTAATCTTTGTGTTTACTCTTAAAACTTGTTACTCTGTACGTAAAGGCAACTACTACTGGTGCTACCTCTTAAAAATAAAACGTCGAGAAACTCGTGCATATTATGGATAGATGGTACGCCTCTAGCAGCCTTCAGTCTTAGGCAATAAACTGGTTAGGGATTTTAAACGTTTCCTTTATTTCTTGGAAACATCTAGGCTGTTACAAACCCTTAGATCGTGGAGCAGTAGTTGCTGTTAGGAAAATGCACGATTGCTGATGTTGACTCCTGCTTCATGCAATCTTACGACAAATTTTATCTACACCTTTTGCAGAGGAACACTAAAACATCCTGTTATTTTCAGTTTACTGAGCCCTATCCTAATACGTCTTAACTTCTTCTTGACAGGTCGATCCCCGTCTTGGTATGTCAGTCGGGTAGTCGTGCACGACCTGAACAGTGACAAGAAATACCTGTTTATCTGCGAGGGATGGCTAGCAGTGGAAGAGGGTGATGGTACAGTAGACAGACTAATTCCAGTCGCCGGCCATGAGGAGATGACAAGCTTCAACCACTTGTTTTACTCCACCACACAGAAGAATTTAGCAGACGGCCACCTGTGGTTCTCAGTGTTCATTCGCCCGGCCAGAAGTCGTTTCACGCGACTCCAGCGCATAAGCTGTTGCTTAACACTGCTGTACTGTTCCATGATTACAAACGCCATGTTTTATCAGGTGGGAGGGGAGAGTGATCCAGCTACCACGCTACATATAGGACCTTTAGCGTTTAGCCCTGCACAGATTGGAATCGGCATCATGAGTAGTCTAATCATCATTCCTGTGAATATTTTAATCGTGGGGATATTCAGAAACGTTGAGGCCAAACCAACAAAAGAGGAACTGAAAGAAAGGCGCAAAAATAGGACTTGTTGGTGGTTCCAAGAGTTATTTTTCTGCCTGTTCGACTTCAACAAGAGTAACAAGAACGATTTTATTGAGATTTTGCACACGGGTTCGAAACAAGAACAATTCCTAGACTTTGCCTCCTCCAGTACAAACTTGGCACAAAACGATCAGATTGGGATGGGTTCTGGCGTAGAATCCGAAGACATTAGCTTCCGAATTTCCAAGCAAGAGCGAAAGGAAGAAGCAGAAAAGAAGAAGAAGAAGAAAAAGAAAAAGAAGAAGTTGCTTCCTTACTGGTTCCTTTACATCGCCTGGGTGGTTTGTTTTTTGACTTGTTTTACCACGGCTTTTTTCTGCGTGCTCTACGGATTGCAGTTTGGTAAAGAAAAGTCTGCTCAGTGGATCTCTTCCATGTTAATATCGTTCTTTCAAGACGTACTGATCAGTCAGCCCATTAAAATCCTTGGAATCGCTCTCATCATCGCTGTTATTATCAAGAAACCAGCAGAAGAAGAGGAGGAGGAGGGCAGTGACAAGAAAAAACTGGAAGACGAAGATTGGTTGCATGATAGCCCCAGAGGTCAGGGAGTGATGATCCTAATCAGCGGATAAAACGAACCCATTCTATAGTTCATCTATTTAACATTGGAGGCGGGAAAATCTAAATTATAAAATCTTTTAGCATAATACGAAATATATAGTTACGGTATAGAAACGCAAAAGCAAATTGTACGTAATTTGACCCTGTAAATTGGTTTTAAATTACCAATGGATCTACTACCTCGGCCATTAATCGTTGGAACACTTGACACCTCACTACCCTGTACCCCGCCCTCCTCACAAAGGTGGGAATAACCGAGAGTTTTGCCAGTGAATGTTCAAACACCAACCATTGTCAACTTTGTGAAGGCGAACAAGGAGAGTCCCATGAAGTGTTTCAACTATGTCGACCAGGGTTGTAGATGCTTGAATCTAGATGACAAAGAAAAACTAGATAAAGTTGTAAAAACAACTCGTCTTGATAGCGGAGTATATGTCTTTTTCAGAGACGACAGACAGAAGAGTGAAACCGAAGACTCTTATTCGTCTTCAACCACCTGACAAAGACAAGCTGGAGCAGGCTAGACAAATCAGGTATGGTTTTTGGTTGCCAGTGTCTTCTAATCTTATTCTTTTGTGCATATTTGTAATTATCTGGGAGCTTTGCTAGCCTTCTAATGAGAATTTTTAGACCATTTCCTCTCAAAAGGTGTTGAATTCGAAACAACCGTCCCTTGTTTCAAATGTTTCTTGCAAGGTAACGATTACTCAGTTTTGCTGTGATAAAGATTTGCTTAAGAAAGCTGCAGTAGAAGGTCATCCTTGAAACGTACATCACTCTCAATAAATCGTTGAAGAGTTGATCTTTACATTGAAGGCGCAAATCACTTGATACTAATCTCAACCACCTCCAACAAGAGACCACTCTTTGTCTAGCATGGCGTGAGCACAATGCTATAAATAAGAGACCTAGAGATCAACCAATCATAGACTATCTAACAAAGGCTCTTTTTCAATCATTTTCAAGGTTCAAAGAAATGAAGATGAACGCAATTATCAAGGAAGTTGCTCTCTACGTGTTTTTCGTGGCCTGTTTGTGCATCGTCAGTTATTCTCATCGAGATCCAAAATCATTCGCTTTTAGAAAAACAATGTATGACACGTTCGTGGACGGAGTGTATGGAGGAAAGAAATCATTTTCAGCGGTAAGTTTTTCTCTCAATGTGAACGAATTACTAATTACTTCCCTCGCCTAACCATTTTACATGCGCACACGAGGCTAGTACCCAGGGTTCTAGTGGATTTAGTAACACATTTTTTGACAGAGCATGGAAGAGATTTCAGATGTGCCAGTTAAAGTTTTAAGAACGGTATTCTTATTTTCGTGGACGAACAAACTTAATCTCTGCACGAGTTACTTCTTTTATGCGCACATTTTCAATTTCTGTTGTTGTTGGCTAATCAATAACATCAAAGGAAAGGAAACCTCAAAAACACTATCTTTATTGTGAAAGGTTTGAACCCAGGAGTCATTTCAAAAGTAGGTTGAGTTTGATCGTCCGGGTGAACGTAGTCCTGAATAGGACTGTTGTTGTTGACAGTGACTGACGTTTCGACAACCTGTGCGGTAGTCATCTTCAGAGTCAAAGTGAGTTGTATCACGTCAGTTGATGGTATTATACTCTGGTTATTGATCTGATTGGTCAATTATCTTTATTGATAAGCACTTAGGATCATTTCAGTAGTAGTTGATCTCATAAAATAGTAAGCTCGTAAATGGAACGATAGCGCGTGGCACTGTTTTTTCATCCGCGAAATTACCATAAACATTACCACTTGTATTTCTTCCCCGTAGATCGGGAATCGTGAGAACTTTTATACCTACGCCAAGACCACGTTGATGAACGCGCTCTACACCACATCCTGGTACAATGGGAATGCCACTGATGCTGGATTCACACCAGAAATGATGGCCTACATTATTGGAATGGCGAGACTAAGACAACTCCGAGTTCAAAACCGTGAGTAATCTTTAAAGATCTTTGTTAGCCAAATTTATCGTACCTGTTAAGACAATACTCTCAAAATCAAAATCTTTAATTTTTTTTAATATTGTAAAGTAATAATAATAAAAACAAACAGCAGTATTCGAAAATTCCAGCGAAGGCGATTTATCGGAATGGTCACACCATATGGACTAACTGACTGTAAAGCTGGAGGTATACACGACAAGCGCAGATGGGCCTAGCTGGTCTGCAAGGCTGGAACCTATTCTTGCTCTCCCTTTCATACTTTTCACCATTCAGCTAAAAGGACTGAATATCATTTTCAGTTTTATTTGAATTGGGACATTACATACATCTTGCGTGGGCTTCGATCATTTCTGTCTGTGGTATTGCGAAGTACTGTACAACGGTTTTTCTGAAGAGCGGTCATAAACCCGAATTTGTGTTTTTAAAAAAAAAACATTTGACGTTTAGTTGTTGATATTTCTTTACCGAATATCACCTCATCAGCCCTGATCCCAGTCCATCTCAGCCTGCGAACAGAGCCTCCTTTCGTCTTTTTCTCTGAGAAGTTGAAATCGAGGCTCTTCGTGAATCGCGTCAAGCCTTTGAAATCGACGAAGCCCAAACTTCTGGACTAGACAATCTTGTCTCTTGTCAAACTCATTTTTCGTGTGCGAGCATCCCTTCATTTATTTTTGCCATTAACCAGAAATGCAACAACAGTATACAGAAATTTATAATACATTAAAGATAATATACAATATTCTAACTAAGTTATTTACAAGATCAAATGTTTAAAGTGGTAGTGGCAAGGAACTCGATATAGAAGCCGGGGACTTATAAACTATGGGCTTCCTGGAACCATAGGGTACACCGTGCAAGTTAAGGGTACTGAATGAAAATTTGGATTAATTTTTTTTTTAAATAAAGAAAAGAAATTTATTATTAACGGTTTATTGGGCCGTTTGTTTGTTTGTGTTGATTTCGCAAAACTCTTCGTGATTCTAATTATGGTTTTGCTGACCCTTGGGAAGAAAGATTCAAAACAGGGACTATAAAATTACTTTTCTGTCGTAGCATCTAAACGTCTGTAAAACGTTTCACTGTGATTTTATAAACAGAGAGCTGTGAGGTGGCACCGGATTTCAGGTCTTATCTGGGCGAGTGCAATACCTGGTACGGGTTCATGTCCGAAGATAAGGGTCAGTATGATGTTGGCTGGCAGCCACTCAAGAACGAATCACTTTATAATCCTCCTTTCACCTACGAAGCCTGGGAATTCAACACATCAGATGAACTGGACACTATACCTATGATGGGTAAGTTAACTTTATTAAAGTTTTGGTCTCTTGTTGCTCTCGACCTGGTCTCTTTCGTGTTTTAACCTTGCATGTTTCGGGCATTCTCCAATAAAGAGGACCGAAGGACAGGCTAAGGAGAGTATTGTGAGATTAAGCGAGTGAAACTTGCACTTCCCCTTTACCTGATAGTACGTAAAATGACCTTCGACTGAAACAAACTACAAAATACCACGCTTTTACCGACTCTAACTAAAACAGAACACCAAGTTTTAGGAGGAGTTCACTAAAGCAAGAGTAGTCCAGTTTCGAGTTCGTCGTGACTGCTGCGTCAAAGCAGTGAAGACACCTTTTGACAGGGTTAGCCCCCATTTGAAGCGAATATACTCCGCTTAAATTCCAGGAAGAAGATAGTTTACAACTTGTCTATTATTTATTTTCAAATTTTCACATACACCTTCCTGCCGGTATTAAGCCACTTCAGAAACTCTAGAAAGAATGGGTACAAGCTTTGGGTGCAGTAATTTCTGGGAACCTTGAGGTGAATAAGCGTCAGTTGGTGATTGGTCAATGGTATTCACGGCAAAGATTCAAAAATTATAAATTACGTTTTTCCACCCAAACGATCCCGGAAACTCTTTGCGCCAAAAACTTGTACTCATTCCCCCTATAGGTTCGACCCTGGAGTGGGAAATTTGGGAGTGTGGGGATGTTTGAATTTCTGTCGTTTCAAGATATTTCACTGGTGTTAATTTTGCTTCGGAAAAGGACTTTTAATTGTATACCTGTGTAGTAATTATTTAATTTCTAATTTTTAGGATACGTGTCGACTTACGGCGGTGGAGGATTTGTGGCAGATTTAGGGCACTCGAGAGACAACGCAACAAAAATTATTGAAACACTTGAAAGAAACAAATGGATTGACACTCAAACCCGTGCAGTTATCACAGAGGTAACCACTTACAATCCAGTGGCAAACCTGTTTTGTGCTTTGACTCTGGTGGTGGAATTTCTTCCAACAAACGGGATTTTTCTCTTCACCGACCTGAAGATAGCGCGCCTTTTCACTTTCGGCGGGAGTTTCGAATCATTTCTCATAGCGTGCGAGTTCTTTATCTTGCTCTTCTTTGCCGTGTTCATTTACCAGGAACTAAAGCAGCTTTACAGACTACGCAAGGGCTACTTTAAAGAGTTCTGGAACTACGTGGAGTTCGCCATGATCATTTTGGTATTCACTTGTGTGGGAATGTTTTTCACGCGCATGATGCTTGTCAGCAAGGCGATTGCCAGATTGGAAGCCAACCATGGCAAATACGTCAGTTTTAGCCGAGTAACATCCTGGAATGAAGTCTTCATGTACATGGTTGCCCTGGTGGTCTTCACGGCGTGGATCAAAGCAATAAAGCTTCTTCGCTTCAATCGTCGCATAACCATCCTCGCACAAACTCTAAGAGGCTCCGCGGGACCTTTGGCTGCTTTCTCAGTGGTATTTTTGGTTTTTTTCTTCTCCTATTCCCTGTTCGCTTTTGCCGTGTTTGGCCAAGATTTGACTGAATTTTATAACTTTGTCTCGACGTGCGAGACCGTCATGGGAATTCTTCTTGGGTCTTTCGATTACACGGCCCTCGAAGAGGCGGCTCCGGTACTGGGTCCCTTATTCTTCTTCTCATTTATGGTCTTTGGCACTTTCATATTGATGAATATGTTCCTAACCATCGTACTAGACGTGTTCTCTGAAGTGAAAGAGTCCATCGATGGACAGGAAAATGAGTACGAAATTGTAGACTTTATGATTAAGCGCTTCAGGAAGTTTACTGGAATGCAGCCGAACAAGATCTCCGCCACAGAAGAGACCCCCGAGAAAAAGAACCTGGAGGAGGAGGACATAACGAAAGATTTGATGGCCTTAAAAAACAAGCGTCATAAATCTAAAACGAAAGGAAAGTTCCAAGCGATGGATCTGGTGGCTCAACGCTTCACCAGACTGGAGTCATCCTTAAGCGGCATTTACTGCGAGGAGTGGGCTGAAGAAAGGCTGCTTGATCATATCGTGGAGCGGCGATGGGGAATAAACACAGAAGCTGCCTATGCCGTGGCGGACGCCGAATTCAAGGAAGAGCAGCAGATGGAACAGCTCCGTCTTGATATGTACGCGGCGGCCGAGAGGTACGATCCTGATGATGAGAGAGGTATGGTCAATCTCAGTTTTGAGGAGAGTCCTTTTATGAAGGACAGGTACGATCCATGGAATTCTACAGATGCCTGAGGATTTTGAAGCGTTTCACGAAAATGTATAACATTGATCATAAAGTGCCAATAAGCTTAACTTATATGTTAAGAGGGTAGATGCGACCATTATTTAAAACGTTAGCACACACTTTGTTCAGTCTTTTAAGCACTAATTGAATCGTTCATATAAAGTTGTTGGTGAGTAAATAAGCAGTAACTAGAGGGTACATATCCTAAGGTGTAGCTGAGTCAATTCCTTGGTTAGCACTGAAGCTTAACGGTGGTTCGAAGAGCGACTTGATTCAGTAAGGCCAACGTAGTGGTAGTTCAATAGTCTGTTTCAGACGGACTATTATTTTGGGTTAACATATCTGCATTTATGTGGTGTTACTCTACGTTAAAGTTAAGCACCCTTGTGGAGCAACTACCCGAGGAACTCGTATAGGATGTGAACAAACGTATATGCGATTGAATAGGATTGTTCCATCATTAGTGAATTGGCTTAATGTTGAGATCTCCTAGATCATCTAAACACTAGATAGGAATGCAGTATAATCTCATATGCATGCTCTTTAACTGCATTTTGACTACCAAAAAAAGGCTCGCAAACTATCCACTTTCCTGAGAAGGGTTTTGGTTTTGCTGGGACAGGCGTATCACAAGGTTCGCACGCACCTTGAAAGTCCTTGAATTTCAATAATTGTAATTGCAGCCAGTGCTGGAAAGTCGTTGAATTCCAATGCTAGTTTTATAGTTTAAGTAGAACTCCAAAGGAAAAGGAGCAAACACTGAAACACTTTCGGGATAAAATTACTCATGTTATGGAAGGACTAAAAAAGACATGGACTCATTTAGGCTCGTTTTTCACTGAATGGAGAGTCCTTGAAAATGGGAAATGTGTCCTTGAAAGTACTTGGAAAGTCCTTGAATTTTTTGTTCAAAAAAGGGTACGAGCCCTGGTTTCTAGATTTTTTATTTTGAGAACAGGATGCTTGCAATATTGAAGATTCTAAATTATAGAGTCCTCAGTGATTTTTTTCCACTGAGAACCGAACTTCCGTTAACAATTGCCTAAGGAATGTCTTAAAGAAATTCTTACGTCGAGTAATAAAACAGTTATTTCACACTTACTCAAATTTAACTACATCCTACAGTTTCTAATTTGATAAACATCATCCGAGTCAGGCTGTATCATAATTGAGCAGTCTGACAAGCATTTAAAAAGCAGCGTTAATCGGGTCCAAAATCGATAATTTTAACTGTGACTTGGCTCGTTTTACTGACGATGGCAAGCCGAACTTAGATAAAGGGCCGAGGTGTTCAAAGGGCGATTAGCAAATCCAGTTTTCAGTCACCATGACAACTGATGTGCTTTGCTTACAGATAAAACAAGATTAACCTCCCCCCCACCCCTTTTCAGGGGGTACGCTTAGGAATTCTTGGTGGGAGTATGCCGCTCAGTTCTTCAAAACCAGATCCTATTTCAGACCACGAACACATCGTTTTCCGCACCCATTATCCAACCTGACTTCTGAAAGTAGTACTCAGCTCGCGAACCCATGCATTACCTTGACCAAGTGAGGTCAACATACTGTTGAACCTTTTTTTATTATTTTATGGTATTTTTATTGAACGTTCTTACTCGTTTGGAGTTGAAAAGATACGTTTATACGCCCTCTCTCTTTCCTCGAAAACAATACGCGATTTAAGGTCTCGGTAAATGAAAATTTTAGTACATTGCTCGATTTTGTTTTTTTTTGGATTTTTGGCATGAATGGGTCCTAAATTTTATTTTGGCAGTAAAAGAAAACCAGAAAGTGCTTTTTAACCCTTCTAAAATGAGCCTTTTCTGAGCTAACAAGCCAAGCCTGGACCTCGCGCTAAATCTTTAGAGCTGATTTTCCCTCACTCTATTTTAGACGCAAAAATCAAAATTCTCCGACCTCCACTCGGGACAGGTTTTAAGCTATCGCTTTGAAACTTTCAGATATGATGGATAATGATATAGACTCAAAAAGGGTGTGAGGAATTTTCCGATTTCTCTTTGTAACTCATTTTATGTCAGTTTCTTTGCGTAAATCGCGCTCGAGATTCGACTTTTTAGTTTGAAATGCAATAATTCCGCTAATACGAGACATACGCAAATTTCCTCAGACCCTTTGTTAGGTCTCTTATCTGTCAATCAGATGCAATAAAAAGGAAGTGAATATTTAACAACGCGAAAGGGCTGGAACTTCAGGATTAAACTCGATACCTCTGAGTTCGAGAGCAAAAAACTTAAGCGCCCTTTGAAATTCGATAAAATAAAATCTTTTATAAGGTAATTCAGTCTTTTAGCTTTAATTTGATATATAACTTACCTTTGTAGCGAAAATACTCGCGCGACTAGAATTCTTTTCTGTGGGCACCTCGTTTTCCTTTACCGAGACCTTAAGACCATAATGGGCGTAAAATACACCTTATTTCTGACCAAAAGGGTTCAGGGAAACCACACCCTTCGGGGCGACACATGCCTGTGTAGATCATGTAGGAGAGTATCAACCCCCCGATTAAAGCTAACCAGGCTTCGAAAATCTTGGCCCAGATGCATCACTGTACATTTAACTTCATGATTTAGCGATGCATGCCATGAATCTTTAAAATTTAACTATTTGGTTTAGTTTAAACGTGAGTGCCATATGTCGGACAATATGCTAATAAAGCAATGCTGTATTCAAGGAAGGAAAAAGTGGACTTTTTTTACTACAAGATCCTAAAGTTCTAATTTGTTATGTTGCACCTTGTGGACAAAGTTGCTAATTCTACGGGAACTACATTTCTTCGTATTTTTCCTCATTTTGCGCTGCGAAATATTGTACCGCGCGGTAGGTAAACAACCTCTTAGTGAAATGATTAGTTATCGAAATACAGTCGACCATCCATGTGCGACCACCTTCCATAAGCGAACCCCTATACAAGACATCAAACTTTTCCCAGTCCTGTAAAATTGTAGCCATGCATGATAAGATGTTGAATGTAAGAACAATACAAATTATAGTTTAGTTATGTGTTCAGGCTTGTTCCATACGCTGCCCTTGAATGAGCTTACTTGTATGGGGTCTAAAGGAAGTCTGTTCAGCCTTTGAAAAATGCAACTTGAAAATGCAACTGCTTTGTTTGTGGTGGAGGTGTATTGTTCCCGAGCGAAAAGTAAGGTTGTTTTGAGGTCTGAATTAACCCTTTAAGCCCTAAGAGTGATCAGCATAAAATTTCTCCTTGCAAATATCAATGCTTTGTAAAACAGAGGGGTCGTGAGAATTACGGACTTGATCACACAAGATGAATTTGCTTGATATTTTATCAACTTCCCCCCCACTACTCCTGCAGGAGATGAAAAGGGGCAACAAATAACAATTTCAATTTTGATCGTAGGGTTTAAAGGGTTAAGCAGCGCTGCTGAATGGACTCACTACGGCTTGCGCACCCGTTACAGTCAACTCTTGCTTTGTGTCAAGAGCCATTATGGCTCTTGTTTGTCTACACCTCGCTATTACAGACAACAGCTGTCCAGCAAAAAAACGGACGTTTGAATGAAAAAGAAAAGAAATCGCTATTGGGGTTACAGACACTTTTGGTAGGGTCCCGGGAGCACAGTTTTATGTTCCGTTAAGAACGGCTACTTGTAGATTTAAGTGTTAAGTAAACCAGTTCCCGGCTTTCTAAGCTTATCTATTTATTAACATATAAATTTGATTTTTATTCTTCACTCTTAAATTGTTTTTGCCCCCTGGTTATCTTAGAACATTGAAAATAGGAGCAGGCATCTCGTTTATTGATGAAGCGAGCGTAAAGCGCTCCAAAAAACAACATGACAGTTTTACAAACTCAGAGAAAATTACAACAGTAGATTAAAATAAAAAAACTAGGGTTGAAAGAGATGCCCTCGAATGGCTCTTGCATAGCTTAACAAACCTTAAATAGTGTACTAGCCCCTTGAGACACCTTACAAGTACTCCATAAATACTTCAGCAGTATTATGCAACCTAATATACATACTCTTGTGAAACTATCAAAACGTTACAAAATATATCGGCTGAAACACGTATTGGAAGTGAATTGACGTCGGCGAAAAAATTCGCCTAAAGCTAATTACAGTCAAAGCAGGTCAAGCGTACCCCCAAGATTCTATTAATGAAAGTGAATCCGTTTAATACTGGTTCCTGTATCTTTTATCAAGTTCAAATCGGCATTTCTGCATGAGTAATGAGCAGTGAATATCTAACCAGAACTTCTCTGTATTAGGTCAGATTGAAAATCTTTGAATGGATTATATTTCTTAGAAGACATTTACATCAAATTCAGGGAAACTGAGTCGGCAGAAATTTCGTAACTGCCTCGCGTGTGAAGGGAGCTTGTGGGGTACGCTTGACCTGGCTTGACTGTAAAAAAATTTAGTCAATATGACTGATCAATAATACCGGGTTCTACGGATGTGTATTTATAAAATCAGCCAGAACAACCAGCCTGACTATACTGACTTGCACATCAAAGTTTTATACTAAAAATTAAACATTACTGACCCAACGGGGGAGGACTGGTCGTTCATTTGATTGTCAAGTGACTATTCACGAAACAACAACTTCCTTTAGAGCTAGCTAGAGGCGGCGACTTCCTTGCTTTCTTTCTTCCTTTTTCTGTCAATTTTCCAGCGGCACTTTCATTATTATTTACTGTTCTATGTTCAAGCTAAACGAAGAAGCGATTTCTCTGCGCACTAAGGTGTCTGCCCCGCCTGGCTCGAGCCTTGTATGTCACGCGAACAGCTTCATACGCGGTTCATAGTATGGCCGGTTGTTACCATAAGAGTGTTAGCCCTTTGTACATTTAAATACTCGTCCTCATCCTTTTGAAAGCAGCAATACCACGATAATGATTTTAACAGTATCCCTCCAAGATTTCCAACGCTAACGATAACAACAGCAAAGATCAGAAACCACTGTAGCTTATCATCAGGATCATGACGCCTAAAATAATACGCTAAGATCATACCGATGTTTTCCAAAGTAAATAGTACATGCCATGAGACTGTAACAACCACTAGTCGAGCTAGACCAAAAGGTGCATCTCCCCTGAGCTTTTTCAAATAATATGAACTGTAAACAAAGAGATACAGCGGCGAATAGGCGAAAATAAACACCAGCATGTCCTGTTTTCGGTTGGATCGCCACAATACGAATCCGGTGAAGTTGATGATAAAAAAATGCATACCAAACAAGAGAAGGATCCACCATTGAAAGGCAATCGTGAAACATACAATCGCCAGTGCTCGCGCTGCGATGATTCCTAAGTTGCTAAGAAAGATTATGAGATTGTGAACGAGTTTGAGGTTGTAGTGTTTAAACTCACGAAACGCCTCCATAGATGTGATCATCCACGTAAGCGAAAGCAAACAGAGCGGCGCCGATATCTTCTGGATCAGACTGACATCTTTCCTTTCTTCCAGCATAACATAGACCTGTACTATAAGCTGTGGAGCGGCTTCCAGCAAGCCTTCAGCCATTTTCAAATTCAGCGTGTGCACATAGAGGTAGTACAGGCGTTCCTTTTCGATGAGCAGACCGGTGTTGGACTTCCACAGTTCTTTGAAACGAGAGGTACAGACAAGGAACATTTGAAAGCTGTGGAGAGGGGGTCCTAGGCATAAAAGACTTAAGAGGAAATTCAGACGATTATTGCGGAATATGACGTCTGGGTTATCCACTTCCACTGAGTCCTCTTCCTTTGAGAGTAATCGACTTGTGCTCACCATTATGGACCAAATGCTGAGGACAACCATACTAATGACTGTCAGTCCGAGGCTTACTGCAAACCAATGTTTGTGTCCTTGTTCTTTGTACTTCAGGCTTGTGAGTACATCAGTGGTCGTGTCGGCCACGAATAAGACAGTTTGGAAGAGAAACAGAAAGGTTTGGTGCCATTTTAAATGCACAGCAACGGCTACCATGGTTTAGTTTTGACGGAACTGCTGTAAAGCACGCGCAGTTTAGATACGAGCAGGGAGGCTTCAGTCTGGACATACGCGACCAAAACGTGACCCGTCACGCATTCCTTACTTTGACAACCCCAATACAGAAATCGTGGGACCACCTTGCTACTTTCACAAAGTACTGGATGAGGAAGAAAAGTTTTACTCTAACTGAGCGATTTCTCGCGCGCTGATTGCCCGAGAGCTATGTTCCTCTCTTTTTTACGAACACGATTTTCCCGGATTTTGCGAGAAACTTCAACGGAAATGGACGTAAGAAACTGTCAATGTTATTGTAAAAAAAAAATCTACAACAATTTTCCATGGTCTGTACTCTTATCGACCATAGAAATGACGTTAAAATGTTTCAAACTTTGCCCTGAAATCACTAACATGCAGCGCGTGGTTCCACTTGACTGCTGAACATTTTGACATCCTTTCTGTCCGAAAAGAGTACAGACCATGGAAAATTATTGTCGATTTGTTAAAGAGATTATGTATTACACAAGGCCTTAGACTGCAAAACAGTCGGTATTTTTGCGTATTCAAGTACGCGCGAACAGTCAAACAAAAGGTCTGAACGAGGCTGAAAACACAGAGCGAGACGACGGGCGTGTGAGACAACTCCGAGTTCAAAACTGTGAGTAATCCCCGAAAATCTTTGTTAGCCAAATTTATCGTACCTGTTAAGACAATACTCTCAAAATCAAAATCTTTCAGTTTCAGTTTCAGTTTATTGTTTTGCCATAAGTTGTACAAAAGCAAGGAAATCTAATTATTTAAACTCTCATGGCCAGGAAGCCTAAGAGAGGCCACCGGGCATATAAGGAATGGGCTCCCTCAGTTAAATAATAAGAACAAAATATTATCGTAGACACATGGAAAATTCAATGGCAGAGCTACAGTAAATCTTAAAATATATTAGATAGTCGTACTAATCATAGTTAGTCTAGTTAGGCTAAAAAAAGCGAAATGACAAAAAAACAAAAAAAGAATATTTATGATAGGAGGAATACTTTCAGCTTACAGCAAAAGGAAGCGGTACTTGTTGCATTTAATTTTTTTAATATTGTAAAATAATAGTAATAATAAAAACAAACAGATTAGGTTTCGAAAATTCCAGCAAAGGCGATTTATCGGAATGATCACACCATAGCTATAGACTAACTGACTTTAAAGCTGGAGGTATACACGAAAAGCAGAGATGGGCCTAGCTGGTCTGCAAGGCTGGAACCTATTCTTTCTCTCCCTTTCATACCTTTCACCATTCAGCCAAAAGGACTGAATATCATTTTCAGTTTTATTTGAATTGGGACATTACATACATCTTGCGTGCGCTTCGATCATTTCTGTCCACGGTATTACAAAGTACTGTACAACGGTTTTTCTCACACTAAAGAAGGGTCATAAACCCAAATTTGTGTTTTTTAAAAAAACATTTGACGCTTAGTTGTTGATATTTCTTTACCGAATATCACCTCATCAGCCCTGACCCCAGTCTATCTCAGCCTGCGAACAGAGCCTCCTTTTCCCCTCTTCTCTGGGGAGTTGAAATCGAGGCTCTTCCTGAATCGCGTTAAGCCTTTGAAATCCACGAAGCCCAAACTTCTGGACTATACAATTTTGTTCTGTCTTGTCAAACTCATTTTTCGTGTGCGAGCATCCATCCATTCATTCATTACATACATACATACATACATACATACATAAAAACATACATACATACATACATACATACATACATACATACATACATACATACATACTTTATTGCATAGCTCCCCCTTGGGGGCTCTTCCGCCATACATACACGAATCAAAATAAAATGAAATAAAATAAACTAGAAAACTATTTACATTTCAATGATAAAAAAACGAATTTCTATAAATAAAAATGAACGTTAATTTTAAAGGCTATTTACATTTCAATAATAAAAAACTATCTATGAATTAAAAATATACTTAAAAATTCTCTTTTTAAAAGCGTTAAAATTTCCAGTGTCTCTTATATCTTTAGCTATGCTTTTATAAAGTTTTGCCCCACGATAGCTGAACGTCTTTTGGCCAGCCTATACCGTTCCCTGCTAGCAGAGGTCTCGTTGTGAGAGACCTCTGCTAGCAGAGAACCTATACCGAGGCAACGTAAGGTCTTTGTTCTGTCTTGTGACTCTTTGCCGAGTTTTTGCGCGAAATTGGAAGCGTCTGTGGAGGTAACCAGGTGTTGGGTTCTTTAAGCATTTGTACACCATCACTAGGTCGTTAAAAAGCCGTTTATCCCTTACGTTAAGCCACTTAAGGGACTTCAGGGCTTCTGAAACATGATCGTATTTTCTTAAACCAGCTACGATTCTGCAGGCATAGTTCTGAACTAGCTGAAGTTTTCTAACGTTCTTCTTGCTCGAACTACTCCATACCATCGAACAATAAAATAATTTGCTGAAAACGAAAGCATTTATAAGATAGTTCAATGTTTTTTTTACCTAAGAGGTGCTTTATCCCATTAACTCTCGTTAGTTTAAACATACAGTCAGAGGCAGTTTTAGTGATATGTTCGTTAAAGTTAAGATGACAGCCTATATGCACTCCCAGGTCCTTTGCAACTGTTACAGGCTTGATTTGAGTTCCCAGCATTGTCGCACTTGGTAAGGGGGTAGGTAATGTCCTCATGAGTTGTGGGACGCCCACATAAAGAAGCTTTGTTTTGTCTGGGTTAATGAGCAGCGAATTTCTACAGCACCAAATCGATATTTCTTTAAGATCTTCGTTTACTGCAGAGATAACGTCGTCAAGTTCGCTGGAGGGGAACCAAAGGAAGAGCTTGGTGTCATCCACATAGCCGAGTGGTTCGCAATGTTTTGGAACTCGAAAGAGGTCGTTTACATACAATGTAAACAACACCGGGCCCATGATGGACCCCTGCGGTACCCCAACCGTAAGGGTTAAGGGATCTGATACAGTATTCTGAAATTTAACGACTTGTTGACGTTGCGATAAATAGCTTTCGAACCAGGCACACGCAGACTCAGATACACCAGAATTGCGAAGTTTACGTAACATTAAATCGTGTCGAATGCTATCAAAAGCTTTGGACATGTCCAAAAGAACAACAACAGATATCTTCTTCTGATCCATGTTATTAAGCAATTCATCGGTGAAGTGAAGTAGTGCAGACTCGGTTGAGTGAAGTTTTTTATTTCCACTTTGCAGGTGATGTATGACATTGTTTGAATCGAGGAAATTGGTAAACTGCGAGTGAGCCGCTCTTTCGCATACTTTAGATAAACTAGGCAGTAGTGATATTGGCCTCGTGTTCGCAGGCTCTTCACTGTCCCCGGACTTAAGAATTGGAAGGATTTCTGTTTTCTTCCGTGGAAGTGGAAAAGTACTCAAAGTAAAGGAATTGTTGATAAGACTTGGTATAATGGGAACGATAACTGGTGAGCTGTCTTTCAGGATTTTGGCGTTGACTTTATCACAACCGGGAGCTTTGTTTGAAGGTAGACTCTTAATAATCTTATGCACATCGCATGTGGTAATGGGTTGAGATGCAAATAAGGGGGTATTGTTTGGACAGGAGTTGCGATCAGATTCGCACGGATCAAATCCCTCTGTGTCATGAATGTTAAAATTGTGTTCCTCCGCAAGCTTCGTGGCTTTCAAAGCTGTCATTGTACCTACATTTGCATAAAATTCATTGAATTTGTTTGCTAGGAGAAGCGGATTTTCGACAGTGGCTAATGGAGTATTCTTCCTTGGAATGTAACGATTGAGAATTTTCCAAATCGAGTTGGTGTTACCATTCGATTTTACAATTTCAGAGCGAACATGCTCTTTTTCGGCAAGCCTGATTTCACGTTTGACTTCCTGACGAAAATGGCGATACGCATTCCAGTGTAATTTAATTTTGTCGTTGGTCTTCATAGCCCTTTTGTGCCACATATCACGCGTGTTCATTCATTCATTCATTTTTGCCGTTAACCAGAAATACAACAAGAGTATACAGAAATTTATAATACATTAAAGATAATACTGACAATATTCTAACTAAATTATTTACAAGATCAAATGTTTAAAGTGGAAGTGGCACTACGGGAACTACATTTCCCTGGTATTTTTCCTCATTTTGAGCTGCGAAATATTGTACCGCGCGGTAGGTAAACAACCTCTTAGTGAAATGATTAGTTATCAAAATACAGTCGACCATCCATGTGCGACCACCTCCCATAAGCGAACTGTACAGTACCGCAAATGATCCCCAACCGCAAATGATCCCGAGACCGAAAATGATCCCCAAAATGGACCGCAAATGATCCTCGACCGCAAGTGATCCCTAAAGTCGACCGCAAATGATCGGGTGAAAACGTGAGGAATGGAATGGATTTTATGGGACTGATTACAAAAAAGGACTGATTACGAAAAAAGAAACCTTTTCCTCTCGCCTTTTAAAGAAAAAGGGAAGGAGGACGCTACATCTCAGGTCTATTTATACAAGGCGAAAAGAAATGGAATAAATCTGAAAAGGTATGGTGTTAACCGTATACTTCTTCCTTTGTCGATTGCTTCAATTTTCTTTCAAGAATGTTTCGTCTTTTAAAAAAATGACAGGCAGGACGTTACGCAGAAAAAACTCTATTATTTTAACGCCTAGAAGCTCAACTTTTCTACTGAGGAATACAAAGCCGGACACCCTCTACATAACAAGAGCTTTATTGACTTTACTGATCTTTTTGAAAGCGTGAAATTAATCAGCCGGAATATTTAATTTTGATTTTTCTCTGGTGTTAATTTTACGTGATAAACAGCAAAACATTTGTTCGTAACTTAGGTGCCCGTTACGAAACAAGACATGATTTAACATAAACACAAGTCAAAATGCCCCCGAACTTATCAATGTCCACAGGTTTCGGTTTGTTTCGAAATAGCAACTTTCTTACAGCTCATGAACGTGTTGTAAATAGTTATATTGGCGCTTTTATGTATATTCATTTGTTGTGCCTCTGCTGAAGACAGTTACCAGGTATCTAAAACTGGTAATGAGAAACGCAAAGCCAGGTAAACGGTAGTTACCGCGTGACAAAACATCGTAGGAAACCGTCACATTCACAGACTAAAAGAAAATCGCTTATGATTATTCCGGTACAAGAGGCACTTTGAAGAAAATTAAACAACCTGAAACCCTTATTTAGCGGCAATGAAGAGCTGACAGCATTTCAAAAGAGGTCAAAGGAAATACTCTTGCATCAAAGGACAAATCATGCCGACCAGAAACAAAAATAACCGCAGAAAACTCGTGTCATGACCTCTCAGTATGAAATAAGCAGCAAAAATCACGTTTGCTCAGTCAAAACGTTTTCTTCAGAGGTATAATCTTCCCGCCAGAACCGGAAAAAAGTCATTGGAACAAGCAGCATTTTAGCATGAGGCAAAAGTCGTGTGTTGCCTACCGACTTCGCTTTTACACTTGAATGATTTTTTTCATTTACTTTTTATTCATATATTTATTTGAGAAGTAAAATTTAGCTTTTAATCTGACTTATTGTAATAATAATAAAATCCACACGATGATCCGCTAACCTGAGTCCAAGTCATTCCTATTTTTCTTTCGGGATCATTTGCGGTCGACTTTGGGGATCACTTGCGGTCGAGGATCATTTGCGGTCCATTTTGGGGATCATTTGCGGTCTCGGGATCATTTGCGGTTGGGGATCATTTGCGGTACTGTAAACCCCTATCCAAAATATCAAAATTTTCCCAGTCCGAGAAAATTGTAGCCATGCGTGATAAGATGTTGAATGTGAGAACAATACAAATTATAGTTTAGTTATATGTTTAGACTTGTTCCACACGGTGCCCTTGTTTTTGAAAAACGCAACGTGAAAATGCAACTTCTTTGTTTGTGGTGGAGGTGTATCGTTCCGGAGCGAAAAGTAAGGTTGTTTTGAGGTCTGAATTAACCCTTTAAGCCCTGAGAGTGATTAGCATAAAATTTCTCCTTGTAATATCAATGCTTTGTAAAACAGAGTGGTCATGAGTATTACGGACATGATCACACAAGACGAATTTGCTTGATATTTTATCAATTTCCCCCCACTACTCCTGTAGGAGATGAATAGGGGCAACAAATGAGAATTTAAATTTTGATCTTGGAGTTTAAAGGGTTAAGCAACCTGCTGAATGGAATCTCCCACCCGTTACAGTCAACTCTTGCTTTGTGTACACCTCGCTATTCCAGACAACATCTGCCCAGAAAAAAACGGACGTTTGAATCAGATGAAAAAGAAAAAAAATCGTTATTGGGGTTACAGACACTTTTGGTAGGGTCCCGAGAGCAAAATTTTATGTTCCGTTATGAAGGACGACTAGATTAAAGTGTTAAGTAAACCGCTTCCCGGCTGTCTATTTATTAGCATATAAATTTGATTTTTATCCTTCACTCTTCATTTTGTTTTTGCCCCCTGGTTATCTTAGAACACTGAAAATAGTCCGGCTGAAACACGTATTGAAATTGAATTCACGTCGGCGAAAAATTTGGCCTAAAGCTAATTAAAAAAGTTTAGACAATATGACTGATCAATGATACCGGGTTCGACAAAGAAAATCAGCCAGAGCAACCAGCCTGACCATACTGACTTACATATCAAAGTTTTACACTAAAATTTATGTTGTGTCACTCAAACACAATATCAATCTTCTTCCCAGAGGCCGCGATCCTTTTGGTCAGCGACAGGGATTGTTCCGCTGGACAAAGCAACGCGGACTCTGGGAACGAGATTGACACAAAAATTTTAAAACCTGATCTTTTTTCTGATCTTCTGTCGAAACATTACTGACCCAACGGGGGAGGAGTGGTCGTTCATTTGATCCCTTCAAATGTCAAGTGATTATTCACGAAACAGCAACTTCCTTTACAGCTCGAGGCGGCGACTTCCTCGCTTTCTTCCTTCCATTTTGTGTCAATTGTTCAGCGGCATTTTCATTATTATTTACTGTTCTATGTTCAAGCTAAACAAAGAAGCTATTTCTCTCCGCATTAAGGTGTCTGCCCCGCCTGGCTCGAGTATGTCACGCGAACAGCTTCATACGCGGTTCATAGTATGGCCGGTTGTTACCATAAGAGTGCTAGCCCTTTGTATATTTAAATGCTCGTCCTCTTCCTTTTGAAAGCAGCAATACCACGATAATGATTTTAACAGTATTCCTCCAAGATTTCCAGCGGTAACGATAGCAACGGCAAAGATCGGAAACCACTGTGGCTTATAGTGAGGGCTAAAATAATACCCTAAGATCATACCGATGTTTTCCAACGTAAATAGTACATGCCATGAGACTGTAACAACCACTAGTCGAGCTAGACCAAAAGGTGCATCTCCCCTGAGCTTTTTCAAATAATATGAACTGTAAATAAAGAGATACAGCGGCGAATAGGCGAAAATAAACACCAGCATGTCCTGTTTTCGGTTGGATCGCCACAATACGAATCCGGTGAAGTTGATGATAAGGCAATGCACACCAACCAAGAGAAAGATCCACCATGGAAACGCAATCGTGAAACATACAATCGCCAGTGCTCGCGCTGCGATGATTCCTAAGTTGCTAAGAAAGATTATGAGATTGTGAACGAGTTTGAGGTTGTAGTGTTTAAACTCACGAAACGCCTCCATAGATGTGATCATCCACGTAAGCGAAAGCAAACAGAGCGGCGCGGATATCTTCTGGATCAGACTGACAGTTTCCCTCTTTTCCAGCATAACATAGACCTGTATCATAAGCTGTGGGGCGGCTTCCAGCAAGCCTTCAGCCATTTTCAAATTCAGCGTGTGCACATAGAGGTAGTACAGGCGTTCCTTTTCGATGAGCAGACCGGTGCTTGACTTCCACAGCTCTTTGAAACGAGAGGCACAGACAAGGAACATTTGAAAGCTGTGGAGAGGGGGTCCTAGGCATAAAAGACTTAAGAGGAAATTCAGACGATTATTGCGGAATATGACGTCTGGGTTATCCACTTCCACTGAGTCCTCTTCCTTTGAGAGTAAACGACTTGTGCTCACCATTATGGACCAAATGCTGAGGAAAACCATACTAATGACTGTCAGTCCGAGGCTTACTGCAAACCACTGTGTGTGTCTTTGTTCTCTGTATTCCAGGCTAGTGAGTACATCAGTGGTCGTGTCGGCCACGAATAAGATAGTTTGGAAAAGAAACAGAAAGGTTTGGTGCCATTTTAAATGCACGGCAACCGCTACCATGATTTAGTTTTGAAGGAAGTGCTGTAACTAGCCTACTGTAAAGCACACACAGTTTAGATACGACAGGGAGGCTTCAGACTAGACATACGCGACCAAAACGTGACCCGTCACGCATTCTTCCTTACTTTGACAAACTTTCACAAAGTAGTGGATGAGGAAGAAAAGTTTTACAATAACTGAGCGATTTCTCGCACGCTGATTGCCCGAGAGCTATGTTCCCCTCTTTCTTACGAACACGATTTTCCCGGATTTTCCGAGAAACTTCAACGGAAATGGACGTAAGAAACTGTCAATGTTATTGTAAAAAAAAATCTACAACAATTTCCATGGTCTGTACTCTTATCGACCATAGAAATGACGTCAAAATGTTCCAAACTTTGCCCTGAAAACACTCATCCTTTCTGTCCGAAAAGAGTACAGACCATGGAAAATTATTGTCCATTTGTTAAAGAGATTATATATTACACAAGGCCTTAGACTGCAAAACAGTCCGTGTTTTTGCGTATTCAAATACGCGCGAACAGTCAAACAAAAGGTCTGAACGAGTCATGAGGCTTACGTGTGAGGCTTGCGCGCTTCGCTTCATGATTAAACTTTAACTTGACCTTTTGTATGTTCCAACAAATATCTTCAGGAGTAATAATTAACAACATAAATTTAAATGTTGAATAAGTAACTAATTAAGGAAACAAAAGACATACAGAGAGCTTACCATTTGTATGGAAAATCCGGAAATTCCGGGGAGAATTCAAATGGCACCGTTCATCCCGGTGGAAATTTTCCGGCAAAAAAGCAATACCTTTCGAGGTATTATCTTTTTCCCGTTCTTACCGAAACGACCGAAATTTTCTGTATCATTTGTTTGGATTACCAGTGCGAGGCTTCATGTCGAGAGAGAGTGAAAAATGCGCCGGTATTTTGTAAATGGTACAACTCAATCCCGTTCCTGTTTTCGGTGCCAAAAAAAATACCAGTATCATTTGACGGGAAAGTCTCACCGAAATTTCCGTACAAATGGTAAGCGCTCACAATCATGCTTTTTCACGGTCAATTTACCGAAAGAAGACCTCTACTGGCCTTTACACTAAATGGGACTCTTTCACAACCCAAAAATACAAGATAAACCTTATCCGCACCCTCACTTTTCGCTGTTATTCGCCCATCACTCTCTCTTTTAAGTTGTTCTTTGGATGAACTGAGGGACCTGTTATTACCAAGACGGTTATTTTTGGCCCAGCAATGTGTTGAATTACAACATACGGTATTAGGGAGCATTCATTTTTTAGAAGGGGGGGTGGGCCGGAGGAATCCCTATGAGCATGAATGTAAAATCTCCCAGCCCTCCCTTTATATTTTTTGTTAAAAAATGTGACCCTCCCCGGGAAGCAGTAAAATTTATAGTGACCCACCCCTTCCTCCTGACAAACATGGTTTGTGGCTGGATTGTGCAACGATCCCGTGGTCCTTCACACAGACCCACCTGTTAGCTGGAATAACGCAACCGCTAATTGCCTACTTTTCTGCCATAACGGTTTACCCTGGCCCCTTCAGGCAACTCATCTTCCTCTTCACTTTCGCTGTCCTTTGAATCATTTTCGTCTGAGTTGCTTGCATCCCCAAATTCCAGTAGTAGTTCATCTTCACTTTCTGAGTCCTCGCTGACACTGACATCATCATCTTCTGACTGGGTGTCCGAGTCTTCCGTTGCTAGTGCAGTTTCAGCAGCACACAATGTCAAGATCCTTTCACATAAACCTTTGCTGATGTGAGCTGACAGAAGGTTAAGTTTTTCTGATTTGGAGATTTTTCTCCTTGACAAGTTGTGGCGAAAAATATATTTATTGAGCTCAGCAACCTCCAGCTTTTTTAGGTTTCCCGATTTGTAGAGTTGCATTAGCAGTTCGAAAGGCAAAGGAAAAGCAGGGGAAAAGTAATAACACTGGAGTCGGGGATAAACCTAACGCTAGCCAAAGTTTTTTATCTTGGACCGACAAAGCCCTTGGAGAACCATGGAAAAAGAAATCACTGGGCTATATTCCCTCTCCAAAAGGTGAAAGATCAATAGCATATATGGAACTTCGACCCAAGTTTTATAAGGCAGTCTGGCCTTATTGCAATTCAGATAGCTATTTCAGAAACCAGTTCATGACAGAGAGAAGCCGACAATACGAAACCAACATAAAGGTGGGGACACTGCAACAGAAACTGGATTTCAAAAAAGGAGACAATCCAGCTGCATGTGGAAAGTATTTTACCACTTCATATATTCCAAGAGGGTCTCAATGGGGTTAACCGATAGGCGTAAAACAGCCAAAAATTTAACCGATAGCCGTAAAAATTGAAAAATTTTAACCGTTAGCCGTAATTAGGGTAAAAAAGAGTTAACCGTAAAAGAAAGTGTTCCCTAGATTTGCTACTTTTAACGAAGGTACTAAACTCACTTATGGTTGCGTTTTTTATTTCCCGGCTAGTGTGACTCCATACGCACGTTAGGCGAAGCGCCTTTTAGGAGTTAACCAAGACCTAGGCTCCATTTCCGGCGCTCTCTCTGGGAACTAACTAGCGAAAGTGTGGCTTCTTGCTGGGGATTAATATTTGCAATTTTCCGGAGGTCGTGCCCTCGAAACACTAGTGAAACAACACGCAGAGATGTCACTGTTTGTAAAACTCGTTGCCGATAAGCAACATTTCCCTGTTTTTCTCTGACGCTACGGTAGACATTGCCATGCCTAGTCCCTGTACGGCGTCTACCCACGCAGTTTCAGTCAAGGCATTTCGGTGGCGAACTCGCTCGGACCACGTGACCCGAAACGCATTAGCCGTGCGGAATAATGCAGCCTACGGACAAGGCAACGGCAGACAATCGTTCCGTAGTCCTTCGCTATCATTAAAAACACTGGACACGGGAATTTTGTTATTGGCCTTTTTGACACTATAGCTAGAAATGGATCATCCGTCTGAGACTAGCCTGTGTCTAGTCGCGTCCTCTCCATAGACACCCCTTCTCCGATTTTTCTGAGGGGAGGGGGCGGCTGTACACAGGCTATCTGGAACGGATAATCCCGTCTTCAAAAGTCAGGCAGATTGTTCATTCCAAATTAAAACTATTCCATTTTCAAATTAACAGGGTTCATACAAAAAATTCCAACCATTTTTCAAGGACTTTTCAAGGACTTCTCAAGGACCACATTAGATTTTCAAGGACCACCTACTAGGAATATAATTTCAAGGGTTGTACAAAAATGCACATTTCCAGTCTATTCTTATAAGGCTCTAAGGCTTGAACTGTTTGCTTCACCAACTTCTCTACATTTTTCAGTTCACTTCTCTTAAATTGATAGTCAATTATTGCATAAAACATTGAGCACTTTGTGTAAATAACCTTTAAATGCTCTGAGTTATGGTTCATATTCTGTCTGGGACAACCAAACATCATCAAAAAACACTTTCCATGCCACTAAATTCAAAGTTGAAGAAAATTCCAGGACTTTTCAAGGACTTGCACAGAAATTTAAGGACTTTTCAAGGAAAAATGGAATTCAAGGACTTTTCAAGGACTTCCCCTAAAATTCAAGGACTTTTCAAGACTGTGCGAACCCTGATTAAGACATATTACCTATCTGACGCGAATCATCAAACGGATAACCCGTCTCACACGAATAATCCTTCTCTAGTGTGAAAACGGCCATTTCTGTTTTAATGAATGTCGCGCCCCGGCTTTGATTTGGCGTTCGTGTGTCTGCTTTTGCTTTTTCACGAAGATAATTTTTCAATTGACTATTGACATTACTATGTGTAAAATAATATTAGAAGTGAAATACTTTATAAAAGAATAGCTTATTTCATCCCGAGATGATCCGAAGACCCTTATTCAAAAAAAATACAGGTTGATTAATATTTAACTCTTTGAAACAAAAGAAGTTAATTTTTAACTTTTTCGTTAACCGTAACTGAAAAAAATTAACCGATAGCCGTAAAAGAGCCAAAATTTTAGCCGATAACCGTAAAAGCCACCACCCCATTGAGACCCTCTTCCAAGAGCCAGTGATGTAGCTGTTTTGTCTAAACATTTGGATCAGCTCACTAGCTTGAAAACTGAAGTAAAGAAGCTCAAAAGCGAAGTGGTAGCCATGGATCAAGGCCTTTTTGATAAGAGTGGTAGGTGCCTTTCTCCTGGGAAATCTATTCACCATGACTTTAATTCTGCTACAGTGAACAAGCTTAATGAGCTAGGTCAAAACGCTTCAGCATTTATGGCTCAGGTTGATGAATCGAACAGCTAAAGGAGTTACAGAGCACATTCAAGGGCTTGGTCTTCAAGCCATCTACCTCCAAAGCTCGAAAGAGGAAGCAAAACAAAAGGAAAGGTATCAAACGAAAGTTAGCCAGGATGGAGAATGTAAAAACAAGAGTTCTGCAAAAGGTTTTACCAAGGGTCAACCATGACAACGTTGATATAACTATTGGGGTGGAAGACATTTTCATTGCAGCATTAGTAAGTTTATCAAGAAGGGAGGCAAAGGTTTTGCATGAGACACTCAAGTCAGACAACCGATTCTCAGAAGCTGCTAAGGCCTACATTTCTGATTCCTTGCCACCATCCTTGGCCTTATCTGATAGTGAGAGCCTAAGTGACTCTCACTCTGATCAGTGACAGACATGGAACTGTGACATTATTTTAACAACCAGTCTGTGTTAACCAAACTTCTCTTTAACAGTTTCTTTCAGATATTAAAAATTGTCGTTGTTGTCATCTAATAATCAATTCAGTTGGTGCGACTGGGGTCTTTATACATTTCAGTGGCACAAAGTTCATTTGAGTCTCAAATTAGCTTTGTAACTCTAAGGGTTCAAAGATCAGTTTGTATAAACTTGTATAATATTTAAAAAAACATTAAGTGACCCCCCCTCTTTGTTGTGTCAAATTTATGCTGACCCTCCCTTTTTGGGCAGGCAAAAACTTAATGACCCTCCCCTGAAGTCCTCCGGCCCACCCCCACTTCTAAAAAATGAATGCTCCCTTAGTGATGTTCTTAACAGGCAACGAAACAGACCCAAATAGCCAGCCACAACAGTCCCCAAAAAGGAAGTCTTCTTAATTCTACCTTATGTAGGGTTACAAACCAGAATCTTCACCAGACAAGTGAAGGCTTGCATCAACAAATTCCACGGTTGCTTTGAACTTCGAGTTGTTCTCCAAAGCACACATTGTATTAAGTCTCTTTTTCCCTGCAAAGGCAGGCTCATCCGTGCTCAAATGCTCAAATGTAAGAGATGTTTATAAGGGTATTTGTTGGGACTGCCAGGAGTTCTTCATAGGTAAAACTAAACGTAGTTTGCATGAAAGGAAAACGGAGCACTTCAAATCTATTGGCCATTTAATTTGCACATCTCCCATAATACACCTTGTTTGACCCCAAAGTTTTGCATAACTTTGTTTTTCATTTCTCCTGGGTATTACAGCCGTCCCAGGAGAAATTGAAAACAGTGCTTATGCAAAATTTTTGGGGCAAACAAGGTGCTTTTTGGGAAATGTACAAGTGGCGAATTACATGTAGTAATCACTCATCTGCTACTGCGGCTTTTTGCTGGTGGACGACGACCTGACTGACGTCATAAGGAGACTGACTGGCATCTTAGGGAAAAAGGATCAGTAGTAGGAACAGAGGACCAGTAGTAACGGAGGATCAGTAGGAACAGTAGGAGCAGAGGATCAGTACGTAGGAATAGGAACAGAGGATCAGTAGGAACAGTAGGAAAGAGGATCCGTAGAAACATTAGGATCAGAGGATCAGTACGTAGGAACAGTAGGAACAAAGGATCAGTAGGAACAGAGGATCAGTAGGAACAGAGGATCGTTAGGAACAGTACGAACAGTAGAATCAGTAAGAACAGAGGATCGGTAGGAACAGTAGGAACAGTAGGATCGCTAGGAACAGAGGATCGGTAGGGACAGTAGGATCAGTAGGATCGGTAGGAACAGAGGATCGGTAGGAACAGAGGATCGGTAGGAACAGCAGGATCGGTAGGAACAGAGGATCGGTACGAACAGAGGATCGGTACGAACAGAGGATCGGTAGGAACAGTAGGATCAGTAGGAACAGAGGATCGGTAGGAACAGTAGGATCAGTAGGAACAGAGGATCGGTAGGTACAGAGGATCGGTAGGAACAGTAGGAAACAAAAAACTGGTAGGAACAGTACGAACAGAAAAGGATCAGTAGGAACACAGGATCAGTAGGAACAGTAGTAACAGAGGATTAGTAGGAACATTCGATTGGTAGGATCAGTAGGAACAGAGGATCAGTAGGAATAGTACGAACAGAAAAGGATCAGTAAGAAGAGAGGATCAGTAGGAACAGTAGTAACAGAGGATTAGTAGGAACAGAGGATCGGTAGGAACAGTAGGATCAGTAGGTACAGAGGATCGGTAGGAACAGTAGGAAACAAAAAAATGGTAGGAACAGTACGAACAGAAAAGGATCAGTAGGAACAGAGGATCAGTAGGAACACAGGATCAGTAGGAACAGTAGGAACAGAGGATTCGTAGGAACAAAGGATCGGTAGGAACAGTAGGAACAATAGAATCAGTAGGAACAGAGGATCGGTAGGAACAGTAGGAACAGTAGGATCAGTAGGAACAGATCAGGATCGGTAGGATCAGTAGGATCGGCAGGAACAGTAGGATCAGTAGGAACAGAGGATCGGTAGAAACAGTAGGATCAGTAGGAACAGAGGGTCGGTACGAACAGAGGATCGGTAGGAACAGCGGGATCAGTAGGAACAGAGTATCAGTAGGAACAGAGGATCGGTAGGAACAGTAGGATCAGTAGGAACAGAGGATCGGTAGGAACAGTAGGATCGAATGTACAGAGGATCGGTGGTAGGAACAGTAGGAAACAAAAGATTGGTAGGAACAGTACGAACAGAAAAGACAGTCGAAACAAAGGATCAGTATACCGTAAAATCCCACTTTAAAGCACTGGGCTTATAAGACTTCATAAGGGGTTTTGTGCGGGCTAATAAACGGGGGAGGGGGGCTTAAATCCGGAGGGATATAAGCGGAATAAAAAAAATATTTCGGAACGAAGAGACAAAACGTATCTGGGAAACGAGTTAAAGCAAACATACCATTACATTAAGAGTTACATTTATAATCCTTTATTGTGCGTCACAATAAACGGAGAATATATTTCAATAACATCTATAAAACACTTATTTTGATGTTTGTAAAGAAACGCGAAAGGAACGCATGTATACATTAGATGGGCTTATAAACGGGGGGGCCTTCTATCCGGGATAATATCTTCTTTAGCAGATAGATGGGCTTATATCCGGAGGGGCTTTAAAGTGGGATTTTACGGTAGGTCAGGAAAATTTATTTGAGAGGTATGGTACGTGATCGTTAGGTAAACCAAGCCAATGAATCACATGCAGACTATTGCCGACTATTTTAACTCAACGACAACAACAACTATATTATAAGTATTTACATTTCTCTGCTTTGTATTACTGTTAAAATTACATTAAACAAGAAAGTCGTTATAAAAAGTAGATTTATGTGTCTGTGCACTAATATCAAGGACAAAAATTAATGAGCATGTTTCTCCGGTTTTTAGTGATCGAAAGATAAAATTCCGCAGTTCTCTACCGCATCAGTGTTGTTGAAAAGAAATGTAACTTTTTCAATTTTTAATGCAATTTTCAGGTAGTACATTAATTAAACTTCTCTTGTTATAAAGATGTATAAGCATAACTCCTCTGCGTGATCACGGCACATTTAGCGGTACATGTTATTAGCCAATAAAAAAGGCAAATGAAAATTGACTTCTCACGGTTTTTCCTGTAATGTGTATGACCCAATTAGCTGCAGTCATGACGCGTAAATTACTAACAGAATAATCTATAAAAATAATCTAACAGCAGCCATTTGTTTGTTAGGTCGCATTAAGTCCTTTCTTGTTTTTCTTCTGTGACTATTAACAAAGTACACCACTCTTATGACTGAAACAAAGATCTGAAATAGTACTGAAGAGGTTCACTTGCAAAGCACACTACAATTGATATCACTGCGTACTTTGCTTACATTTTGTAGTACACAGTCATGCATCTCAAAAAGGAATAATATCATTATGCGTATCCCGACGCATATGTCACTGATCCGACCATGTCACGTCAAATGGTCATAACATGAAATTGAACAATTTCGAAGTTTTGGCAAGAGAACGGTCGGACACCCACTGCAAGATAAAGGAGAATCTGCTGATCAGGAATTTACAACCTTCCCTAAATGAAAATGTCAGCAGTGAAAAACTTAACCTTTTTTAATTTGCATGTCAGTTTTTTTCTTTTTTATATGCAAATTTTCCTACCATATGTCATCTTAGTTACTTCTTCTACATTTAAATTTGTTGTTATTCGACGGTTTGTTACTTCTAAAGGTAGTGTGTTAGAATATACGAAACGTCAAGTTAAAGTCTCTCCCACCGTGACCGAATCCCGTGCCAATGCAAGATTTTGGCGAATCCCGCGTACCGAGTGGCTAGTGGAGGTGATTATTTGAAATATTGCTCACTGGAAGTAGTGCCCTTGATATTTTGTTACATCATCCCATTAAATCAAAAAATGGTCACATGAAATAAACTGAACATGGGCCTTTTTTAAGTGTTCCAAATTTCGTTCCTTGACTAATTTTCAATGTCAATATCCTCGGCGTCAGAGCTTGAATTGTCATTGATCAGTCTTGCTGGATCAGACTCCACTTTAACTTAACAGGAAGGGGATAAAAGGAAGAGAAAATGGAGAGAAGAGTGGGGGGGGGGGGGGGGGGCGTTGGCGATTATTCGAGGGAGGCGATTAAAAACGAGGGACGGCTATTATTCGAGGAAATACGGTATTCATACACCGGGACTCACAGCAAGGCCAGTTGTCATCCCAAGAGTGTTCACCCTTTGGACAGATTCCCAGTACTCGTCATTTTGCTCGTGAAAGCAGCCGCAAAGGCAATACCATGAAAATAATTTTAAAAGAATCCCTCCAAGATTTCCAGGGGGGACAATCATAAGAGCCACGATTGGAAACCAGAACAAAGGGTCTTCTTCGTAACGATAAGGCCAGGTGAAAATGATCCCAAGAATCATACCGACGTTTTCCAAAGTAAAGAGTACATACCACGAGAACTTAAGAACCGCTCGGTGAGTCAAACTAAAAGGGGCATTTCCCCTGAGCTTTCTTAAATAGTAAGAGCTATAACTAAAAAGATACAGCGGCGAATAGGCAAAAATAAACACGAGCATATCCTGTTTTCGGTTGGATCGCCACAGTAGGAATCCAGTAAAGTTGATGATAAAACAGTGCACGCCTAACACGAGAACGATCCACCACGACAAAGAAATAATGAAACATACAATCGCCATTACACGCGCCATGATGATTCCCGCGTTGCTAAGAAAGATTATGACTTCGTGCAGGAGCCTGGGCACGGGTTTCAGGTTGGCTACCGGACGAAACACCTCCATGGATGTGACCATCCACGTTAACGTAATGAAAGAAATCCACATTGATACTTCCGGGACCACATCGTCTCCCTCTTTCAGCGTAATATATACATAGTACTGTATTATAAGCTGTGAAGCAGCTTGTAGCAAGCCCAAAATGAGCGTGTGCAAATAGAGGTTGTATAAACGTTCCTTTTCAATGTCCACACGATTGTTGAGGGATATGTTGTCGGGGTTATCCACCCCTACTGAGTTCTCTTCCCTCTCCCTTGATAGTAATCGACGTCTGCTCACCATTGCAAACCAAATGCAGAGCGCTACTAGGGTAATGATAGTCAGTCCGAGGCTTACTGCAAACCATTGTTGGTGTCCTTGTTCTCTGTACACCAGGCTTGTCAGGATATTAGTGGTTGTGTCGGCTACGAATAAGGCAGTTTGGAAAAGAAACAGCAAGGTTTGGTACCATTTTAAATCTACAGCTGTCGTTTCCATAACTTTTCTCAGTAACTGTTATGGTGTACATGCATGCACAGCTTATAACTCACCTTGCATCATAATCACGCTCAGCCTCGTCCCCAGGACTGTTCGCGCTATCAGACGACTGGGCACGACGCTGAATCGTGCCTGCAGACACGAAAATACTTCTGTAAAAATCTTACAAATTCACGACCAACCTGACTTAACCGAAGGTCAGAAGTGTGTGTTAGCAGGCATCACTGAGTTTTTGAACTGAGCAGCAATGGCGTCGTAAGATACGTGTGTTGCATGTCACAGCGCAGGAGGGCGAAGCAGACGATCTTTGAAAGATGATTTTAGACAGCTGAATTAGTTTAGATAGATAACCAGAGGAGAAAGGCGACTTAAAACAGTCAGCTACAAGAAAATTCGAGCAAAGAATTGAGCCCGATCAGTCTCGAATCAGCTGACAACGCTCAAAAAACTATTAATTTACATATTGTCGTGAATAGTTGTCATTAAAAAAAGCCGTGATAAATTCTGATAAATTCCATATTTGTTCTCTCACAGACAATGAAATTAATAGCATATGTTTTGAGTTTTGATATAGGAAAAATCGTAATAAATTTTGCGTGTTTTAATTCAATGCTCGTAGGGGCGTTTAAGAGGGTATTCGTGAGGACTATCTCACATTATCAGACTCTCCGTCACGTATGCGGGAAAGTGGGGGGGATCTCACCAGTTGAATATATGAAAGGGGTGAGAAATCTGCCATTTCAGTCTCTTTTAAGCCCAGGGTTAAAAGATGCATTCCATGTGAAAAAGTCGTGATAACGTTTCGCTTTTGTGATTTTTTCATATTTTAACGGTAACGCATTTACAGTAATTACTGCGCTTTTCAAAAACACGCGAAGTCTGAAGTTCACAATTACGTCTTTCGCTGCCGTCAATCATAATAACGATCACAAGCAACGAGCCTTGAAACACAGAAACACACAAAACGAATCGAAGTCCACCAATCAGAAATCACAAACCATGACCTTTCGTTGAAGTAAACTACTGTTTCCTAAGAGATCCGCTAAGATGAATGACGGCAGCGAAAAAAACGCAAACGTCAGTTGGCTTTTGAACTTCAGAATTCGCGTGTTTATGAAAAGCGCAGTAAGGCCCTGTTTACAAGGAGGGAGGGTAACCCTGGTGCTAGGGTTACACAAGCAAGAGGGTTACCCTAGCACGCGCATATTTCTTCTTTTTTTACAAGGTAGGTAGGGTTTTCATACCCTAGCGCTAGGGTACCCCTACCTGAGTGCTAGGGTTACTCTAGCAAGAGGGTTACCCTACCTGCCTTGTAAACGCTGAGCTAGGGATAACTCGCCTATCCGGGTTACCTTTCCGCCGACATGCGTGACCAGTAATCGTGCCAATTTGAACGCTATTATCCAATTTCTGAACTTAATTATAAACATCTGATTTCTGTCTACGATGATAATATTTTCCCTTTTTCGTGAATTTAACGTGTTTCCCATGGAGAACTTCAAGATTAGTTCAAATTTTAGACCGTTACAAAGAATGTCACGCATGACGAAACACGTCAGTAAAGCTGGTAAAGTTGACCCAGGTGACATGGTAACCCTACCTGTGAAAATTACCTGTGAATCAGAGCTCACTTTAACCCGCTTGCAACGGCAACCCTCTCTCCTTGTAAACAAGACTTCTGTGCTCTTAGTCTTTCAGTCTTCCAGTCTGTCTGTCATTTTGCCTTTTTGTTTTTAAATTTCGCACTTGTCCTTATCTCCATAGCAACTTCCATACTGCGTTCTATAAACTCTTTTTGCACCCTGTAAGCTATTTATTATGGTGGCCCACAACTGTCACAGCAAAACCAAAAACCTCACGGCAAAAACAAAATACCTCACGGCAAAATCAAAAACCTCACGGCAAAACCAAATACTTCACAGCAAAAGCAAAATAGCTTTGGTTTTGCCTTGTGTATTTGCTTTTGCCGTGAGGTTTTTGGTTTTGTCGTGAGGTGTTTTGTTTTTGCCGTGAGGTTTTTGGTTTTGTCGTGACAGTTGTGGGCCACCGTAAATTTATGCAATAATCAGAAACACCGTTGAGTATGTCCCCCTTAGGGAATTTAGAATTGCTCGCATTGTCATACAGTAGCTTCTTGACGTCACACGAAAGCAATGCAACTCCGACGACGTAAAAACAGGCGTACGCCGTCGTGTGATGACGTTTATCCGTGCACCCGCGCGCCATGCGGTTGTAAGTCACGGAAGTCGTGGAGAGGAACATTGCGTGACGACACTAAGAACGGCTGTGTAGCAGACTACGGAAGTCGAGATTAAAGTATTTTCTAACTGCAGTTTGTACTCCGTGACCTCCACGATATCTCACGTGAGGTTGTCTGTGCTGATTATCTACCTACAATTTAAAAACGGATAACATCATTTTGGGTGGTTTGTTTCCGTCCTCTCTTCGCCCTTAACCCCACAATCTCCCGGACGGGGCTGGCGTCGTTGGACAAGTTTGATGATATGCTAGCGATCGCGACCGATATTGCTAGTCTGTACACACCAAGGCGTGTTTCTCGGTGCTAGAGCGATAACCATCTTGCGCAACTTTTAGAAGGTGAACTCGGAAGTTAAAGGTGCAAAGTCCTCCCACTCGGCTTGACATACACAGACCGGCGAAGTTTTAACGTACTGTGGGGATCAACACTTCTAGCTACCGGTACTTATCGGATAAGACCTTGACCGACTCTCAATAGCCATTAGGATCGCTCGCAAGTCAGCAGCAAGCCACAAGACCCCCTTACTGCCGGTAAGTCAAGAGATCTGGTGATGTGTGTAAAACTCTTGTTTAATGCGTGTTGCTATTCCTTTAATATCACTCCAGCATCATCAGAATCTATTTGGGCAAAACTGAGTTCACTGCCGTTATGAAGTTTTTGAAGTTCCCGTGCTACTGTGAATCTCTCGCTTGACTGCCGCTAGACCCGCTAAGTTTTGAATGAAACTTTGGGCACGTTTTTCACTTAAATCAATTTAAAAACACTCTCTGAATCCGACCGTAATCACCGTGGAAACGTACCTTCTGTTACAATGATTATTGTTTTGATTGTAAACACCCCCTAAATGTTTGCATTTTTTTTCTTTCGTAAATAATTAATCTTCTTATAACAAAACAAGCCGAGTTTACAGATAATTAGCATCACAAAATGCAGGGTGTAAAATTACGTGATGGCACGTATAGAACCGCCATTCCAAGGCCAGAGGTTTTACCGAGATTTGGTTTTTAAACAAATATAAAACTGTGGAAAATCTTTATTCTTCAGGAATTGAACGTTTTCCCAGCCTTTCGTCAGCTCTGTAGAAAGTGTTCGTGTGTCAGCTCTGCCAAGAGGCTTCGTTCAACAGCTGTCAACTGAGCGACATATTGGTCATTAACTATGTCGTAGCTTCAGCTGTAAGCTGAACATTAGAGATTCCCATGGTCAAAGTGAACTCGACATCTCATTTTTCCGCATAATGGCTGGTTTAATGCTAATTTTGGGGGCATTTGCAGTCTTCGCAAATATTGCTTTCGTTAAAGGTAAGCAACAATATAAGCAAATATGCAAATAACAGCACGAAATAAGGTCGCTTCACAATTCACAGACCCTCTATTTTCTCCGTCGAACGCGCGTGATAAAAATTAAAAACCGCGGGGGATTTATAGACCGCCAGTGCAAGGGAGTAGGGGTGGGGAAGAGGAAAATTTCGAACAGAACGAAAAGAAAAATACAACGTCTGTGTACAGGCTACAAGTTTACAGCCCTAGTAGCTTTAGATAATATAAATTCACCAAACAAAATTTTTGGCAACAGAAAATCCATCGAGTGAACCGCTTTGCCGTGTTTTATAAAGAACATAGCGCTTTTACCATCTTTCTTATTTAATCTATAACTACGAATTTCACCGCCACTGCCTTTTAAATAGCAATGTCTCTACATTCCAAAGATTTTTCCTTTGACGTATCTTTCATTCAAAAAGATTTAACAACAACACACCATATTTCTTGCTATGAAATGTTTAACCTTTGAGCATTTCCACGTACCAAAAGAGGGTTGATTGTATCTCTAAATTTGAAGCAATAATCACTTTGAAAATTAAAAGAAAATGTCCATTGGCCCTTTCCCCAAGGGCCATGAAGGATCTTTGTACGAGTGCACCCCTCCCCCCCCCCCCCCCCCCAACTCCTACCTCCTTGTCTCCTAAGCAGCCATTCTTTGTGTTGTCATGTAATGCTCCTCGCCATTAGGAGGAAGGAACATTGTATGATGACACATAGAATGGCTGTGTGGGAGATTACCCCTGCTAATTTAGAAATTCCAGGTTTCCTTCTGCATCATGACCCTCTACCCATCGGGATTTCCAGTTCCGTGGGATGGATATGGATATCTTTTGAAACCACTCATAGTCAGCATCAGTTTAAGACCCCCTCCCCCTAAGAATTTCAAATGACATTCTACAGGGTAATTATGGATTTCTTCTGTAACCACTCCTGGTCAGCATCAGTTTAAGACCCCCTCCCCTTCAGAGTTTCCAATGACATTCCATGGTTTGGATATGGATATTTTCTGTAACCACTCATGGTCAGTGTCATTTTACCCCCCCCCCCCCTCCCCCCTCCCCCTCCCCACTCGTAATTTTTTGAAATACTTGTAATCAAAAGATGAAGTGGCCTTCCCTGAAGGCAGGCAATTGCTGGTTTTAACATGACGTCAACAAGCATTAGAGCAGCTAAAAAAATTTAATTGTACATTTTTGTGATAGAGTTGACACTTAAACTTCTAAGATTTTGTATGACATGGCATTTGCATGGACATGGCTGCAGAGAGGGCTGTCATTTAGGTTAAACAGTGACTTATTTTAGTGGATTTTTCTTTTTGGATGGTCTTTGACTTAGAAAAATTGCTAATTTCATGATTATGGGTTCCTCAAGAGATGAATTCACCCTTTTGTTGCAAAACTCAGTGACAATTTCTGTTGGTTTCCAGCCTCCTTGTTGGTGGCCAGTCAGATGGACACCAACAAGGCATTTTCATACAAAGCTGTTTAAATTTGTGTGAGTTATTTCTCCAAATATCTCTCGCATATTAAAAATTGCACTGACCTGAATCTTGACATGGATCTTTGTATATACATGTCTCCTTTCATTTCCCAGATTCTGATGATTATTTATTGGATGGTTTAATTTTTATCTTTGACATCTAGTGAAAGAGAAAATAGGCAATAAATATTGAAGTTAGTCCTGTGAAAAAATTAGTTAAACTCAACTGTAAAAAATTTAACAACAAAAATATTAGCCTGCGTTGCAGCCAGCCCACATATTGCATTAGAGTGTCTGCGATGCAGGCTACAAAAATATATCTATCATAAGAAAATAATTAAGACAAGATCAAATTATCAGTTGTTATTGTTTTATGGATACCATCTGATTAAAAGTTTTTTTCTGTGGATGCAAGTGTTACTTGTAACTCCTAAAAAATCTATTTTTTTCCACTACAAATGATTATTTTTATAATATTTTCATTGACAATGAATATGCCTGGATAACTTTCAGACTTACACATTAAAGATAGACAATAAAAATAATCTTATAGTTTTGCAACCACTGGTCTATCCAAAATGATTGGTGGTTTCCGATTTTAAGCTTCTTTTGAGGAAACACAATGTTTGCTTTGTACCTGGGTTGGGGCATTTGTCTCCTTCTTTAAGCCCCATGGTGTGTTTTTCGCATGAGCTTATGCTTTGGGGTGGTGATGGGGGGTTATGGGACTCTTAGAATTGTCTGAGCCATTATGCACAGGTCATTGGCATGCCCTAGGGTAGGAATGACTAAGGGCTAACCAGGGGGATTGTAAAATGGATTGAGCAATGTTGAGAATTTCCCACAGGGGTGGGGGAATTTGGCAGGCCAAAGTCCCCTGGGTCACTGAGTGCATATCTGTATGAAACCCCTTGATATATACTGTCATTATACCTCAGATTCAGTTGATTGAGGGGACTTATTTATGATACTAAAGTGGAAGTTCAATATAACAAACCTCTATAAAATGAAGTCCTTGACGGCAGGAAGAAGAGGATGGCAAAGTGTTTGTGCGTGACAAATGTGACATGGCTATTATTTGCATGTTATGTCCTGGTCCTCACTTAACATTAATGTTTTCTGTTCTTTGCAAAAAGATCTGTTTAAAGGAAAGTGAAGGTTGGTGTAAAGTCATTTCAAGCAAAACTATTGTCACACTTTTCACACAAGGTTTGCCATCTTCTCTCCTCTACCATCCTGTTGCATATTAAATAGTTCACTAATACTCCTTAGCACCAGTGAGAGCGGAACATGCATGTAAGAACCACAATATCATAAAACGTCGTTAAAGCGAGCATATTTTGCCAGTCCTCTGTGCCTTTGTTATCTGGTTCTCTTGCAGCCTTCATAAGTGGAGGGACTTGTCACGTACACTGGTTAAAAAAGACTACAAAAGCACCTATGGCCATATGTAAATTGTAATAATATGAACATATTCTTTTTTTTATTTTTTATTTTTATTTATTTATTTTTTTATATACATTTCGTTTTTAGAGTAGATTTATAATGTAGATATTGTAGATGAAGAGTCTCACTTCGTTGGATACTCTGCAGTAAATCATTATTATTATTATTTTTGTTATTATTAAAGCCACAAAGAAATAAGTGAAAATCCCTTGTTGCTCGTTGGTAAAGTACTCCCCAGGAGTGGACGGGGGATTTTGTGATAGAGGGGGCCTAGAGATATAGTATACAGTGGCGATATGGGTGCAATAGTGACCATTAGGACAGTGAATGGTGCCATTTTCTAGGGAGTTTTGGGCGCATGCTGCTCCAGGAAAATTTTTGAGATTGAAGTTCTCTGAGATGCAATCTAGTGCATTCTGGATGCTTAAATTTAGCAAATGCCTGGATTTCATATTGAACATGGAATGCTGAAATATTTAATAAACCACAGGTGTGGTTGTGGTCAAAGGGGTAACTAACACTTTATGATGCCAGCAGGGGTTAAAGCAATTGCTCCAAGAGCACAACCTCCCAGCAAAGGCGGCAACATTGTCCCCCTGAAAAATTGTCAAATCCAGTTTGTCTGAGATGGATTTTTACTGCATGCATTCTGGGAGCTTTGGTCATTTGAGACTAAAAATGTAGGCTTCGAACACAGATTTTCTTTTCTTATTAACAATGTTATTAAAGAAAATATATTTAAGTAACAAAGCTCATAGTACCATCCAACACATGTTTACAAAAGAAAAAAAAATTCCTGGACAAAAGGTGGGGGGGGGGGGCTGGGGCTCCCTTGGCCAACCCCTAAATTCACCCTTGCTCCCACACTCCGATGCCACCACCTACACAGGATGTGGTAATTAAGATCCAGTTTTACTTATTATTAATTCCCCATCCCTTTCCTTTGAACTAAAATGTCATCATTTTCCCCTCCTCAGGGGCAGAAAAATCCAATCCATCCCCTTGCAGTTCAACATATTTCCTTGGCTGGCTCCGGGTCCTACCCCTGGGGTAAGCCCATGACATGTGCATTTAACCCATTGGCAGAACCTAGTTAGCCGTAGCTTGTGCACAGCTCGTTGGATTGTATGACGGGGGTTCTTTCCGGGATTTAAATTTGACTTGCTCCTAATCTTGTCGAGGGTCTGCCATCAAAATAAAACTACTGACTGCACTTGCCTGCATTTGTAATCTCGCCAGCTGCTCGGACTACGACTGTAGAACCTAAGGTAAGATTTCCATACAAACCCATACATTTATTACCTTTATTATGCATACATGTACTGTTTCGACTCCATTCATATGAACTATTTGGGTGAAATGCATAACAAATGTATGGGCTTGTACAGAAACCTTTGGAATCTAGCCTATCTGTTGGGTGCAAAATGTTTCCTCGGGGAAAGATTTACTACATGAAATATGACCAACCAAATATCACAATATGTTCACAAACGGTTTTTTTACCGTATATTTCGCTCTCAATTTCGATCGACTCAAAAATTAGAAAAATCTTCACTGGAGTCGTTATTACTCCCTCAGTTGTTGGGAGGAGAAAACGACTCGAAGCAATCGGATGAATTTCAGGCTATATCGGAGACGGAGATCAGTAATTTAGGCAATATAGCTTGATTTCACTTCAGTAAGCTATACTTACTAAAGTATAGAATTCAATTACCACCGTTTTCCTTGATACGCGACTTTTCAAATCGAAACACCCGCTGAAACTTTTCCAAAATTTCCGTCAATCATACACGTCATACCATATATGGAAGTGTTAATACCTCCACGCGCAACGGAAAGATGGCGAATTCGACAGATAGCTTCGAATTCACCAATCAGTATAAGACATGCAATATGTACCTTTCTTCGTGTAAAGCCCATTTTCTTCAATAGCTTAGCGATCGTGGACACGTGAATTGTCTTTCCCAGTGCGAACTGTATCCATTCCTGTATTTCATCCTCGTAAATCTCTGGATATTGCTGGATTACCCTTCTTATGAATAACATGTCCTGTGCTAAGTCCAGGTGAGAAAAACAATAGTTAGGGAAAGTTCATTTAATATGACAAGGGGGGGGGGGGATGAAGATATTGAAACTCGAAGCTTGAAATTTTAGCAGCCCCCCTCGCCAGCGGTTCAATTTTTTAGGAGCCCCCTCCTTGGTAGTCGAAAAAATTTCAGAGCCCCCCCCCCTCCTCCTTCAATTCCTTTGCTCCCCTGAGAAAAGATCGCTAGACTGTATTAAATATATTTACCGTTATTGTCTTCAATGGTTTATACTATGACAAACTTGAGATACCGTTGTGATACAATTTTCTAAAGCATTTTTGGGATGAACAAGAGTGTAATAATCTGTATGATGATGTCATGTGTTGGTTTTGAAGTATACAAATTTTCGGAGCCCCCCCTCCTAGCGCAACAATTTTTTCAGAGCCCCCCCTTCGGGTGTCTAAAAATTTTCGGAGCCCCCCCTCAATATCTTCATCCCCCCCCCCCCTTGTCATATTAAATGAACTTTCCCTTATGTATTCGTTTGATACAATTAGGCTCATTTAGAGAAGTGATTACAAAAACCTCAGTTCAAATCGTAAGCTTACTTACCTTCCAACTTTCTCACTCTACCCGGCCGTGATTGATAATGAACTGTTTTTGTGTTCTGGTAAAGATTTCGAATCTTTTTTACAAACGTCTTCCCTACGTGAAGTAGTCTAGCAACACGTTCGACAGTAAATTCCTGAACGAGTAAATACACTACTCGCCAACGCAAATTTAACGAATAACTTGCCACCATGTTTACATATAACTTCGACCGGCCGCCATATTTTAAATTTTCAGGTCCAGTCCAACACTTCCATATATGGTATGACGAGTATGATTGACGGAAATTTTGGAAACGTTTCAGCGGGTGTTTTGATTTGGAAAGTCGCGTATCAAGGAAAACGGTGGTAAGTGATAAAGTAGGAAAAAAGTCTAAAAAAGCAATAACTATAAAATGAGAAAAACGTACCTTCGCCGCAGCAATGCTATTAAAAGTTCAACAAATTTCTCGCACTGTAGAGCTGGTCCGGAGCTGGGGCTCGTTTCTCGAAAGTTCCGACAATTAACGGGCCCGGTAAGCTGTCTCCGTTTAATTAAAGATCGAGGTTTCAATAGTTTTGCATCTAGCATGATAAAACTATCAGTTAGTGAAACAAAATGGAGTAGTTTGCTAGCCAGGACCCGCGCTCTTATTCTTTGTATTTCGATTTGAGTATTTGATTTCGGGCCCGAAAAGTTACCGGGACTTTCGAGAAACGAGCCCCTGGTCCTGGAAGCGAGCATTAATGCCCAGTTCCCCGCGGCGATTTTCGGGACCATCAGCGAAAAATCATTTTTTAATGCGATCTAACAGCCAACGCCCACATTGATGAAGGAGGCAAGGGGGTGTCGTGGTAAACGAAAATGAAAGTCTTTTCTGTTGCAAACTTGGCATATCATTAGAGCTGTGAAAATATTTTAATGCCTAATTAAAATAATTATTGTATTTGGTAAATCTCGTATGGGCCGGAGAATGTTATCATTATATCCCGTATTTTGCGCAAACGCAGTTCGTTAGATGTTAACCAAGTGCTTGGTCTGACATGCTTCTGATGCTTGTTGCGTTTACTGTTCAAATTGGCCCTCTTATTAATACGTGAATCCCCCAGTACATTACTGTAGTTATCTATCTCTACCCTTGGGTTACTAATCAGAAAATTCTACGATAAACGTAAATTATCAAGCTGTTAAGCGACAACACTCAAACCCGTATAAATAAGCGGTCACCCTTTAGGGTTGGCTCATTGAACCAGGCCTTATACAGTTGGACCGTTCAGTCCAGGTTTGACAAACCCGCCTAAGTACTAAGGGCTATTCAAGAAAAACTTGGACCTTGACAGGAGCCGGCTCCTGCTTCAAATTGTTTCTACCTCTTCTTGTGACAAAAGAAAGTAAGTAAAAGACCACTAACAGGGGCGGATCCAGGATTTTTTTTGGGAGGGGGTGCACTCGTCTCTTGCTCTACTTCAACACCAATAAACCACATAGTTTTTTTTTTGCAGAATACCAGTTGTATTAGAAAACCGCAAGTCATCTCGGGGGGGGGGGGTGCGCACCCCCTGCACCCTCCCCCTAGATCCGCCCCTGACTAAACGCCATGCACAGTTTATCTATTGCATTAGTATGGTGCAGCAAATCAAAGTGACCATTTAGCAGAGGTAAAGACAAGAAAAAGAACTCGTTCGTATCTCGGAAAAGGGTCGAAAAGTGACTGCGGCTTCTTAACAGAGGTCAGTGTTACAGCAATTAAGGGAAACTTAGAACTTTGTCAAGTGACTGTCCGTGGAGGGTGATCGCTTGATAAAGGTCCGCTTCGATGAACAAAGATTTTACTGTAGTATGCTTGTAAATTGAGTGTTCAAATACAAGAGGACACATTGACTTTTATGTTTGATTGTTTTCTGCAGGATTCTTAACCGATATCCAGAGATGCTTACCTAGGAAAGTTTTGATAACATTAGGTGACCCTGACTATCAACAGTTTCCATATTTTATTGAAGCGTACAGATGTAATGGTGTTTGTTCTACGTCGTTTACGCCAAAAGAACAGCAATGTATCGCGGTGACGTGGGAGAATATCACGGGGAATGTTTTCGACCGGACCACTCTGTCTATAAAGCCAATTACTGTTCAGAATCACACCAGTTGTAACTGTCAGTGCGTTGCAAAGGCGGAAGATTGTTCCGAGAATGAGCAATTTGACAAAGACAATTGCCGTTGTGCTTGCAAGTACACCGATGAACCACCCAATCCGTGTCCTGAGAGATTTAGGTTCGTTTGGTTATTTCTTACATTTTGGTTTTACGCTTACAAAGAGTTCTCGTAAGGGTCTTAGCATCTCGAAATTCTTACTCTATTCCGCTGCACGTCCCCCTGTATTGCTTTTAAGACACTCCCATTTTTGTCTTGGATCTGTTGCTATGCGGGAGAAGAAGAAACTGTCAAGCTTCTGTTTATACAAGAGAGACTGACTGCAATGCAACAAACTTCGCCTAAAGCAATGCAGTTGAACCCCTCTGAAGCAGGATGGGATCATGGGCTCGATATCATGGGGTCTCTCAGGCAGAGTTCACATTTGTTGCCCGGCATAGACTGCAAGCAGTCTCTCTTTTGCTGGAAATGCTGCCAGTACCCACGCTATAGTTCGGGCACGGTGCCGGTGCTCGAGTACAAGGTCTTGACCTTGTACTCGTGCAATAAAGTGGACACCGGAACTAAACCAATTTGTTAGTTTTTGGGGAGTCACCACTTTGTACTAGCCGCCAAGCTCATGATTCAATACGGCGTCTGACAGGGCGAAATAGAACAATTATGTTCACAGTCACATATTGCTATGGGTACTCAAGGTGTGAATACAACACTATTTTGTGCGGGTACCCAGGCACTGATTCCTGGGCAGCAATATAGTGTGGACAGCCCCTTTAATAAGTGAAACTCCAAACAACGAATTGAAGGAAAGCGATATGTATTATGTGGCTAAGTTGATAGAGAGAGGTTTACGTCAAAAGGCAAACGCCCATTCGTACCACGTGACCATGTGTTTCATTCACTTGTCTTTTACTGTTTTACCTTTTTTAATATCTGTACAAAATGGTAGTACTTATCTGGCCATTTCCTAATTTTGAGAGATTTCCAGCTTGAATCTTGCCTTTTGCCCTATTAGGGTTATAAAGTCCACAACTGTAAAATAGTCTGTTGAGACAGGAAAAAAATCCGATTTCAAAATCGCCCGGTTGATCCTAGTGGGATGAATCTCGTGACAGTCACGAGACTCATTCAGTGAATGTCAGATTGATTGTGATTTGTCCTGTTTCTCTTGTTTAAGGTGGAATAAAGGCCGGTGCAAGTGCGTATGTTCAGGACCAGTAGAGTTTTGTAACAGTAAACAGGTATATACGATATTGCCGGTTGGCACGTGACATCACGGCCATGTTGGTGGTGAAGAACAAAAGCGTTTCTCTCCTCTGGGAACTGAATTTCCTTTTCATGTAAATACTATTGTATTGACCACCAAATGGCGGCTTTGTCACGTGGCTTTAATGCAAACCCAAAATGCAAGGATTCAAATAATCTCAGCAGGGACTCCCAATTAGGGCTCCATATTTAAATGAAAATGGTCGTTTAACTCACCTATACCAAAGTCCTACCATGAGATGACATTGAGTCCCTCCTGATTCCCTTATTGTTCTTGTTTTAGCAAAATAAAACCGCGTGTGTCCCGTTAGAGGGCAACCTTCCTTATTCGTTTAACATTGCGATAACGCTGAAGAGGGGGGTGGGGGGGTGGGTGGGTGAGAATCAAACCTCGTTGATGCAGACTCTAAAGGGAGAGAACCAGGTGTCCATATTATACACATGTTATAGAGATACGGGCTGTACAAAGTTTCACTTCTTTGACACCTGGAGAACTGTGTGTAAAGTTGTTCGTATCCTGGAAGTGTCCGTGATGTGACATTCGCCCATACACTTTTGTGCCGCCGATATGTGTATATGAAAGTCAAAAGGGGCTTGGTTCAAAAAATGCTAATCTTCATGTGGGATTTCGTTGTTTTTATCCCTAACCCACCGCCAAAAATTTCAGTGCTCACCATCGAGATCTTATACACAGACTTGAAAGACTACTTCTCTCGAATGTTCGCTTAAGGAATGAAATAGTTGTAATTAAGAATTTTTTAACCGTGAACATCTAGATATGGAGTCCCGAGGTTTGTGGCTGTATTTGCAGTCGTTTTGCAGTGGAATCGTGTAAAGATGAGCAAAAATATCTCAATGCTTCAACCTGTGCGTGTGTAGCATCTGCGCCGAAGTCAACTAACCCTGGAGTAGCGGGCGAAAGATCCTGTAAGTAGATCAGGCTAACTCCTAACTTCAGCTCATTTTGATTGAATTGCGTAATGCAATTTCTAAAACTAAGGTAGTTTTCAGTGTCTGAAGACAAAATCAATCTAAAGAACCATTCGACACTGAGTAAATACATGTAGCTGGCAGTAAGTAACATATGAACTGCCTGGTAACATTATTTTGGTCAGCGATTCCATACTATGTCACCGTGAACTTTCTTGCCTGAAATACGCGGTCGTGTTATACAGTGGTAAAATATCTACGTTTGCGTTGAAACCCTCCACCAAACGCGGGAACACGCGAGCAAGTTATGAATGCTTTTGTTTTCAATTCTTATTGGGCAAGCAGGTCGCGGGCGATCTATGACCTTCATGATCACATCCAAAACTATCCTGCATAACAGGCGCATTATGAGCCACGCGAGGGTTTTGCGTTTCTCGCAAAATGCCGCGTTCGCCTCGCGTGGCTCACTAAGTGCCTGTTGTACAGCTTATACAAAACTAGACTGCTTACAGTCCGCCTTTTCTCTTAAAATCCGGCTAGTTCTTATCTCAGCCTACGCGACCTGCAAGTGCTTGAGTTTCGTTCGTGTGTAGTAACTTTGCAAAGAAAAAGAAGAGACTGCTAGTAGTCTGATGCAAAACTAGACAAAGTATGTCTCACAATCAAGTGAAAGGTTCTTGGAATCTCTTTCTGTTTATGGGTGTACTCACAAAGCGGTTTTCCTAAGCGTTTTTAAGTTTTCCTAACTTAATTAGTATTTTTTTTGTTTATCTTTGCAGCTGAAGAAGTAATGGACTGGAAGAGGATAGCTTGGGTGATGTTAGCTGAGCTGATTGTTTTATTATTACTCTTTGATCTATACCTGTGCTGTAGATATGAAAAAGGAGTCATTCACTGGATACTTGACAAGTGCCGTTTCTCCTCTAAAGGTAAACATTTCAATTGCGAGGAATGTAATACTCGTCTTGTCACGGAGCGTGGGACAAAGAAAACCTTTGATTTCGCGAAGGAATTCGAACGGTGACCCCGCCCTGTAATCTCCTACCCAGATCTCTTATCGTCAACAAGAGATCTGGGTACAAGATTACCCGTCCTGCCTGTTCCCCCGCCCCACCCATCTCCTCTCCTCTCCGTGCGGCAATTTATTTTCGCGGGTTGTAATTCTTACGAATTTTTGCCTTTTCTTTCACGATCCGCAAAAAGTTCTCTTTTCCGATGGCAAAATGATAAACATATAAACATTTGATAACTAGTTTCCAGCACAACGACATTTTATCTTAAACGTGTAGAACAGTGACGATTGCTAGCAGGTTTTCCCGCTAAAATGACTCTGATCAGGCGCGCACACTACTAAGAGTTGTGAAAATCGCTCCCGTAGTCATTCCCATCTTAGAATCTAAAGGTTTCTAGTTTCAAGCTGATTCAAGTTTCAAGTTTAAGGATTATATAACAATCTGTTTACAATCAGATGATCCTACTGACCGGCAGGTAGCTAACCTAATCGGGGCGGATCAGTCTCACACGATCTAATATTACAGATTTCAAAAAAAGAGAGCTACAGTTTGAAAAAAGAGATTAACAAAGTAACAGTCGACAAAATCTTAGCAAAATTCAATGGTTCGCAGAGCTCTTATGAACGCGGCCTCTCAGCTCTATCGCACGTCAAGAGTCACTGATGCAATGTCTTTCATAGCCTGCAGTGCAGGCGTTTTCTTTGAGCGCGCAATTTGCTCGCGAAAGTGCCATGTTGAAACTTCCCGAAGAGAGGAGGAAATGGGGCGTCAATATTTTGATACCGAGGAAAGCGACTCCTACCACATCAATAAAGCTTGCAGGACTATGATTTTAATAGAAAGATACAACTGCAGTTTACGGTGTTAGTTGTATTGCCTGTACTTTACCAAAATAGTCGCATGAATTTTGAATATTATACTACTACATTAGAAATTTCTGCAATTTGATTGGCTTAGAGCAGTGGTATTTCAGCTTAATTTGAAATACCTACATGGGAAAATTACAAACCTTTTGTGGGTAGTAGTATAAACAAATAATAGCATGATTTGCACTTGATATTTGGCATAAATACCACTTGTGATATTTCAAAATTGTCTCAAATTTCACTCGCCTAACGGCTCGTGAAATTTCGTATAACAATTTTGAAAAATCACTCGTGGTATTTATGCCAAATATCACCACAAATCATGCTATTACCTACACTAATTGCTTAGAAACCCTAAAATTTTAAATTCCCACAGAGGAAAACCAGACACTGGGAGCAATCAATACCTGTTATCAAAATCCCAGTCTCTTTCTAACAAGTTAACTGCTAATAAACAGGAAATAATGGACGGTGTAACCGGCTGACATCGCAAAGATAATGTTGTAGCGTTGGAAAAGGGCCAAAGTACATAGATTTTTTAATTTTATGTTGTGATTAATGAAGGAAATGGTCAGAATGAAATTGGTGTATATCGCAATGAAGTAAAGCGGCAACCGTTAACAGTTTTCCTTTTTTGTAATCTTAAGGATCTATTTCTTGCAGATGCTGCTACAGACAGTGAAAAGCAAAAAAATGCAAACAGACCAAACACAGGAGGGGTTACATCTAACGGAACTGCAAGTTTTGATACTGAAACTCACAATCACAGTCCCTCCTTGAATAGATGTAAATCGAGGGAAAGCATAGTCTAAGCTGAATAACGAATTAAGGAAGGTCAGCAGGTGAAACGATATTAAGGACAAGCTGGATATAGTAAACGTTTTCCGTACAGCTACCTCTCTAGGACAGACACCATAACATGGCGGACACCTGGTATTACGTTTCGTATTGTACCATATCAAACGGGGTACATTACCAGGCCTCTTGACATATGTTAGTATCACATCGAATGCCGACATCTGATGTTTTAAAGTTCTAACGTTATCGATTAATTCATCATCTGCGTGTGCTGTACACTAAGGAATGCAGTGGTGGCAGATTACTGTTGGAGTTTACCAGGACAGACAGCTGCTGCTTAATTAAAAACATGGTGGATTCTTATATTTCTAGTAGCATTTGAAAAAGAAATCTATGCGACAAATAAGGCTAAGGGCAAGGCCACAAATCCAAGTCAAACTTAAGCCTAAAATAGTTTTAACTGATTTTATCTCAGAAATCTCAGGTACATTACACTATGCTCTGTTAATGATACCTACCGGAAGTGGAATCCGTGTAATAGGGGGTGGGGATGCTCGTCGTCCCGGGGGCGGAATCCCTGTGACGGGCGAGGATGCTCGTCGTCTCGTTCAGGGGTGCATGCAAATTGCAGATTTTGGCGTCACTTTGGATGTTCAGGAAGGAACATCAATACTTCCAGTTATGAGCGTATCTTTTTGGGCTGTGTTTGAAAAAAATAAAAAAAGGAAGAAAAAGTTCTCCATGAAAACGTCTTCAGCTGAAACGAAATCAGTTATTTGGCTGTCTGTTTGGCTATCTTTTAGGGGTCAAATATGCTCTTGTACCACACCTAGACTGGACTCATTTCAACTTTTCGACAAGCATTCACGCCCCTTTTCACATGGAATTCCCTTCCCTAATGAGTAGACTTGTTGATGAGGGCAGCGATTTGAAAAAAAGGACATGAGGTAGGGGTTCATCGCTCCGTTTTGCGACTGCAAAATATGTATGAATATAAGATGTTAATCGTTTTCTGAACACCCGTGTGACACCTTTCCCATTCGCCAATATCCTTTTTCAAACCTCTAAATTGATGCGCTATTCTGGTCTCAAAAACCGTACTCTTGAACGCGGCAGATACCTCTGTAGCTATACATACAGCTGTAAGAAGGAGTAACCCCCTACGATCAATAACAGTAGAAACAGATCAGAGTCCTGGGGCATTTCCCAATTTTCTTTACATGTAAAAAAAGCATAAGAAATCACCAGCCTCTCAGTTCTGAATGAATACAAATATATTTAAAAGAAAACTTTGTAACGAGCCAAGATGTTTACAGTTACGTTTTACTTTCAAAACGCTGAGCATAACTCGACATAGAAAGGAAGCGACAAGGAGTCAGGACAGCGCAAAGTTTTTCTTTTGTTTCCTTTCCTCTTTGTTTTGTGGCCGAGAATGTAAACTGCGTTTCCATATTTTACTCAAATATGTTAAGTTTAAGTTTGTATATGTCACATTAAGAGTTTTATGATTCAAAGGAGGCTTCTTTACCTTTTGTATTACAAACAAAGTTAAAATTTGAATTAAAAACCGTTTGTACAAAAAAGAGAATTTTGTGTACGTTTAACTTAGTTCAGAATAATGATAATCATAATAATTATAATAATTCATTGTTATTATTATTCCTTGTTATATTATTATTATAATTAATACTCGCCCAAAGAAATAATTCATAACAAGGTTAAGAATCCAAGCTAGTAGTGGGTACCATGTGGTAGGCAATAAGGAAGCTAATTACCAGCATGGCTGAGGAACACAGGACGACCAAGAACAAATCCAGCTAGTGGTTAGGGACTGGGGGCCTCAAACCCGGGATCGTTCCAAGGATAACTAGTCCGGAACGCTGACCACTCGGTCAGATCTTCAGTGCGTTTTTTGTAGCTCGACCAGGAGAAACAGCAACGCAGCCAGTGAAACAGTGGCCGCGTGGCTACTATGCTAACTTACGGTGTACCGTAAACTTCCGATTATACCCCCCCCCCCCCCCCATTTATGGACCCATCTACCTGTAAACAGAAAAATACATCCAGTAATAAGCGCCCCCTCCCCCGCCCCCGACGTTTTGAAGCTTAAAAAAGCGATGGAATTCAAAAAGGAGTTTGATCAGCACTATTATGTAGTTTGTTTTGAAACACTTTTTTTTTTTTGTCCGGTTACAACGCCACCCCCCTCCCCCTCCCTCCCCGAATATAAGCGGCCCCGTTTATAAGCCCTCCTAAAACCCCTAGTCTGCTACACAGCCGTTTTTAGAGTCGTCACGCAATGCTCCTCCCCACTAACGGCCGTTTGTGGGGAGGACCGTTGCGTGACGACACTGAAAACGGCTGTGTAACAGACTATAAAACCCCTTACGAAGTTGTATAGGTCCAGTATAGTCGGAAGCAGTTACGGTATCTCAAAAATGTCTACAAAGGACAGGCTGTTGTTAAACAAACTTTTTCTAGAGGACTGGCTTCTTTCATTACACCCTTGTGCTGTAAAAAGCCAACATTTATCAGGGGAGGCTGGCACGTTCACAAACTTGCCTACGTAAACCAACGAGGCAGGCGGTTCCGCGAAAGGGAAGGGAAACTGGCACGCGCGAGAATCCACGCAGGTTCAGTACATGTCCCGGGTCTTTTCCAACCAAAGCATCCGCTCGTTTCCCAATCTATCCGTGTCTATTCACAGTTTCGTCTGTGGCGCAGGCTACGTTCAGACCGTATTGAAATTATTCTAATATGCTCCATAAAGATTTCTTTTTCATTGCCTAATAATTCCGGAATCACAATTTAGTGATTAAAATTTCTTAGCTTATTTCATAAGATAAGGAAACCAAACTCGGCATGAAATCAGCATGGAATGTTTTAGAGTTCTTAAAGAGCAAAATGATCTACGTAATCTATTTATATAAGCAAATAAATTTTATTACTGAAACGTAATTCCGGTAGAAAATACATGAATAAACACTCACGACATTATTAGGTAAAAGAACAGAAACCTTTATGAGGTGTCATTTCAGATCCACACGGTGTTTGGTTAAAAAAAAGTTAACAAATATTTATCGTTATATATTTTTCATTAAATATCACGTCCTTTGTCTTTGGTCCTCTTCATGCAGTGATTATGACGTCAAGGCCTTTCCTAATTATCAAACACAGGAAGCCAATTTTTTCAAGGGCTGACCCAGGCGCCTTTCTAAGAAAAGCAGGAACTATCTTCCGGAACTATCTCTTCTCACTAATTTCTGGGACCTTTGACAAGTGGAGCAAAGCCAGGATATTGTTAAAGCGTGATGGGTGGCATTGATTTGTTTTGTTTTGTCCGCCTTGGACGCCGTTCAAATAGACTAAACAGTTCACGTCCTTGCCGTTTCACTACTCTGAAACTTATGAGGTAGGCTTGTGGCAAGTCTATTCAAACCTCAGTGCATCTTAGATGTTTCGAAAACGGCACGCCCCTGACACCACGCTAAATATGTTCACAATATAAAAATGGAAACTAATAAAGAATAAAAAACCTCATTGCCATCGAGAGCCGCTAATGAAGGCCACGAAGTACTTTGGGTCTGAAACTGGTGGAATGCCGGGCGGATATCAAGTTTTTCACAGTTGGTTTGTGGGCGGCCTTCTGTGCGAGAGGACACGACTTTGATTCCCAGGTGTGACCTCAAATCCTTGTTTCGGAGCACGGATGGAGGGAAGGGGGGGGGGGGGGGGGGGGGGAGGTTGTGAAATGCCGAGTGCACCGTCGGCCTTAAGCCGTGTCAGCAGTCCGAGTTGAAAGTTATTTTAAGCTACCAATGAAAAAAAAAGACGCTATACCTTTACCGTTGCTTTTACCTTTACAAATAATTCTACCGACTTTTTACCTGTTATGGCTTTCTTTTGTCTGGATTTAGCTATACCTTTTTTCCGGCTCGGCAAAAGGAAGGTTCCATCTAGTCTCCTGTGAAGCCTTAAATTGTCCTAAAGTGATAACAAACTAACGCATTTCCGTTCTCTTTCTGTCTCTTTCTTTTTTTTATTGTAAATACGACAAAACGTGGAATTAACAAACTTTTTTGGGTGTTACCTGCTTATGCAGCCTTTGCTGAGACTAATGATATTTCCTAAACCCTTTAAACTTTACATTGCGGTATAAAGCTTTTAAATACGATTCGGAAGGTTAGTAAACCCGCGGGGGGGAGGGTAACTCCTAAGAATAACAACTGAGTTTTTTTAAAGTATGGGAGATATGTTTCCGTTTGAGTGTAAGGATTTCTTTCACTCTGCTGATTGAAGCCACAGGATACAGAAACGCAGAAACTCTACTGATACGAGTAGTACAGCTGGAGTACAATATGTCACTGAGGAACTAACTCAAAATTAATCTCAAATTTGATATTGATGTTATCTCAAATATCTAGTGTATATGGTGGATGTTATATACAATCCAAGCCAGTGTATTACAAATCTTCCTGTCACGCTTACGCGCTTGCATCCAGTCTCCATTGACGTCATCGCGGGCCGGAAGCAACAATCATGAAATAAGCTAAAACGCAGCTTAGCATGCAATAAAGCTTACATTCTGACTTACAACTCAAAGAGAACCTGTTACTGAAATTCTCAAACTACCTAAGAGCTGAATTATAAAGGTGAGTAAGGCAGATTTTCTCCAAAGTTTGATATGTTACGCGATAATAACCGTTTAGACTCACTAAGTCTACGCCGGGCACATGCGTAACCTCCACTATAAGCTGTGATCGTAGTCATTTGTCTTTTATGATGCATATCGGATGTTGTATTGATGCTCATCTTTAAATGCAAATTTCACGCACTAGTTGAATGATTTTACGCCGCCAAAAGAAAGACAGAGATCAGAAGTGTCATTCATAATCATTCTTTTTGTCGATGCCACTTTCCTTTAACAAGCGGTGTAGTACCGTTGTAGTAGCGTGTAATCGGAAGAGTCAGATAAGAAAGGACATCTCCTTACATTATCTCTTCAGACGAAACTGCCTCAGAATTGAAAAACGGTGCCGGTAGAGGTCATATATAGACGGTATGTATTTTACGGCACACGATAATGAATGCCCTGCTCATATTCCCAAACATTATGAAAAGGTTTTAAATCTACCGCAACTATTCTGGCTCACGACCTTTCCACAAACACCCCCTTTCGACGCCTGTTACGCAGGCTAGACTTAAAAAGTGCGTTTTCCAGTAGCAACGAACCATTAACTGAGTTTTGTTATTGTGCAAGAGATTGTTGAATGTGACAAGCAGATCGTGACGACGGGGATTCTTAGGACTGGCGTAGGGACTAAGCCGGACTTCAGGGGACTTGAAAACATGCTCAGTGTTAATCCTCAAAGATGATCATATAGCCGTCTTCATTCCGGTGTACTGCCAAGGATAACAAGAGATGGCAGAAAGATAATTGTCAGTCTATTTTGACACACAAATTAGTTCTGAAGTCTTCGATGTTTTTGATCACTGCCAATGATCATTGCCAAATTAGCGTAATCTTACTTAATGATTACTCACTCATTTATGACCGCGATCCGCACATGTAGCACTAGAATTACTGTAGCTGTCCACGGTATAGATACATTCCGATATGTACTTGGAGAGATTATTTATTCACTCACAACAAACACTTAAAAAACCAGGCCTACCACCTACCGCTTAATTAATCTTTGTTTTGTTTGCGCCCACGAAATCCGATGAATATGTACTGTATACAACTTTCATCAACTCTTAGTTGAAGGTTCGCTCAAAAGAATAAGTTTCTGTTTTCTCGACTTAGAAAGAACTGGCCCTGACTATGTGATAGTATAGTGCTCGAAAATTTCTCTTGAACAATCAGTATCGAGACAGCTAATAAAATCACTTTAATGTTCAAAAAAGTACGTTTTAAAGGAATTATTTAACTGTAACTGTGTGTGGCAACAAAAAAATCTAAAAACTAATCTACTTGAAAATCAATTCATTAATCTATGCGAAGACGATGACAGCGAGTGACGTTAGAATAACTGATTTTTTGTGCGGCTCTAAGTGTTTCGCAACGGTGAACCTTTGGATGAGTCAGAAATGTTTTATTGCGCGTTCAAGGCTCATTAAATAATGCTTGAGCAAAAATTTAACCAAATTTATCAGTCTTAGTTTGTGAACATGTGCCTTAAAGTCTCCAAGTTGAGGACTCTGAAACCACGAAAAGTATTATTCTTTTTGGAATCGCTAACAAGGCGCTACTCAACTCAGGAAATGGTTTACAAAAGACATCAAAACCGCCCAGAATTCTTCAGCTTTTTACAATTGGAAACCAAAGATACTCTATGAAAGAAAACATTTCGCAAAAGGCTACTTGAATGTATTGTTGTAGGCGGTGAGTTTTTCCGGGCTGTTGTTGAAACAGGAAGCCCAACCCATGTATTTTATTTTATCCCCGAGATCGAGATATCGGGCACAAATAATATAAAAGAATCTTTCGTTTTAGTTTGACCTTAAATCCTCTCTTCACCCTAGGGATCAGTTTGCTGTTAAATCTTTGTCTTTTTTACTGATCCAGATCCTTTTTTATGTTTTGCTGATCTGTTTGAACGTCAACTCTAGACTTATGCTTTAGTTCAGTGATATACAAATCACTTTCCAAGTAACTTGATCAAGTTCGGAACTCGTATATGGTTGAATTCAGTCTAAACCAATTACGGGTATGTCGCGATGGATTTCCTAGCCTTGTGCAAAAGGAGATGTAGTGAATCACCTTAGCACCTCATCTTTAGTACGTTGTAGCGCTAAGCTGAGCGCATTATTGAAGCACGGAACTAACATTTCATCCAGGAGGACTAGTAATACTAAGGATCGTGAGCATATTTATTTATAATAATGCTGCAGGTCATATTCCCCTCTTTTTCGTTTTAACAGAATGTACTTAAAGGGATTTTTTTTTCTCACTTCAGTTACGCCTGCAGTAAAGGAAAAGGGAGGATGGCGAACAAGGCTTTGATTTGTTCAACTTTTCTGATTCTGCTAGAGCTGTTGGATTTGATTGATATCGCTGCCAGCAAAGGTTAGTTACTTGTAGTCTTAGTTGTGAAAAATGCATGAGAAAATCAACTCTGTGCCTATAAGCTAATCAAGGTGCAGGGGATATTGGGTGCATTATTAGGTTTCTCCTCTGTCAGCTGAGATTTGTTACATATCAGCAAGCATGTAATTAACAAGGCTAAGATAAATAACCTTCAGGCCTGTTATCAAAGATTCCTACAGCTGTAACCTAAGTTTGACATTCTGGCTTTCTACTTTTAATTTGACGGCAGCGTGATGGGAACATAAATGCTGTAATAACGTTGATGGCGATGACTATCACGAGAACGACGACGACGATGATGGTGGTGGTGGTGGTGGTGGTGGTGGTGGTGATGGTGGTGGTGATGGTGGTGGTGATGGTGGTGGTGATGATGGTGGTGGTGGTGGTGATGGTGGTGGTGATGGTGGTGGTGATGATGGTGGTGGTGATGGTGGTGGTGATGGTGGTGGTGATGGTGGTGGTGGTGGTGATGGTGGTGGTGATGATGGTGGTGGTGGTGGTGATGGTGGTGGTGGTGGTGGTGATGATGTTGATAATGACGATGATGATAAGAATAAAGAATACGTTATAAACACAGCGAAAATTACTGGTTGGCGGTTGACTTCACGGTGGCCACGTAGGATGAAAGAACAAAAGCTTTTCCCTCCACTGGGAAATTAACTCTTTTTTCATGGCTGCTTTGTAACTTGGTTGGTTGCAAACCAAGAATATTAATGGCATACTTACCATGATTTTTGTTTTTACATTTTCTTTAGTACCTCCCCCGGTTTTGTGCGGTAAACCTCACGAGACAGTGGTTGCCTTGGATCCTTCAAATCATGTGTACTATCCATTTTATGTCAAGCTTCACCGCTGCATGGGCTCTAAGGGTGCACTTAGTCCTAAGGTGCGTCGCTGTGTGCCCAGTGGTTTCGAAGAATTGAACATTCCAGTATATGAACCAGCAAAAAATTATAAGCGAACGAATCTTCTGGTTAAAAACCACACGAGCTGCACAGACGAGTGTGTGGCTAGCCCTGAAATGTGCAATCTTGTCCTGGAAAAGTGGGATGAGGAATCATGCACTTGCCAATGCATGTACCCGGATGAGCCACCGAAAGAGCATGCTTGCAAGGAACGGTTCAGGTACGTTGAAATCACAGCGGGAGCTTCCAAAGTCCCTTTCCCTCAAGTTTGATTATTGATCGCCTGGACAGACCTTGGAGCCATAGTAAAAGTAGAAATCTATGCGATGAACGAAAGTCCAAGACAGTTGACCTTTTTAAGCCCAACTCATACGCCTCGTTGCTTTGTTCTAGCCATTTAGGGTCATCCAAAAAACAGGCTACACGCTGCGCCACTGAGATGGGCTAACGGTCCTCAACATACTTACGTGAAATTTCCCGGGGGTAGCTGAAAAGCTAATGTACCTTACAATGATCAAAACGTAGCTCTTACACGCAGTGAAACACTTGGAAAAAAAACGTTTAAGAATTTTAAATCGGAAACAGCAAGCATACCCTGCGAGCATAGGCTCTTCGATCTTCCTATTTAGTCCACGCACGGAAAACATGATAGCTAGTGAAGAAATGGCCGCGTTAATAATTTGCCATCTCCGCCTTTTGCTCTTTGCCGTAAGCCTGATGCTTGAATATGAGCAGTGCTTCAAGTACATTTGTTTTTATTCTTTAAAGGTGGAACAAGCACTGGTGCAGATGCGAATGTGATCGAGCACCCGATCACTGCCCGCTGAGAATGGTAAGACATTTTTCCATTGGAAATCGACGTCATTTCCCAAGTTATAACGATTACGGGATAAATAGCCTTTACTTTTGTTATATACCGATGAGCGCAGAGGTAGCGCATATAATAAGAGTCATCCAACATGGCGTACTCCCAAGACTTTCGGTATTGTTCTCTATCTTCAATCTACGTTCACCTTTTTAGACCAGTGAATATACTCGACCGCCGATGCGGTCTTTGCTGAAGTCAAATTTGACCGTCACAATTCATTTTCCATTTTCAGTGGCTCGTATCCAGTTTGAAGTTGTTCTAATTTCAGGTTTTCAATTTTTCTCTAGCGGGTAGAGTATAGTAGGTCATGCCCTCTGCCATAGGCACCTGGCTATGTACACTTGTGAAACTTCAAAAGCGAATATTCTCTGGAAAAACTTGATCTTGTTGTTCTTGTCGAAGAATCACTGATTTTGCTTCATTACTGATTTATACGCAGGTTTGGAGCAATGAAATATGTGGCTGTAGGTGCCAGGACAGTGCAGTCAACAGTTGCCTAGAAATGAACATGGGAATTGATGTTCAATGCAATTGTGTAAACGTGCAGGCCAGCGGTACGGGACCAGAAGGTATGTGCACGCATACAGAGAAAAACCTGTGCCTTTTCCTTTTCTGAGGCCCCAACAAATTTCTTTTTTTTAGCTCAATTTCAATTGCGAAGGAGGTAAATGATCTAGATGACATCCTATAAATGTTGAAATATATTCTCGAGAAGCACAGTTTTCTCGTATTAACGTGGCGACCACGTTATAAGTTAAAACCTTGCGAACAAGGCATCATTTTGCCACAAATGCATGAAGTTTTCTGGAGTCGCAGATGATCGCCAAAAGACTTAATACCACAGATTAAATAGACGTTTTTTTAGGGCTTAGCCATATTAGAAATTAACTAACTTTTGTGTGCCTATCCCTACAGTTGAATCTAAGAACCGCATGTACATTACACTTTTGATTGGTCAAGCAGCAGTGATTATAATTCTTGTTTGCGCTCTGGTGCACTGGGTACGAAAAGGAGGCAACTCCGCCCATTCTCCTCTTGATAGATCAGAGTCGAGCGGGACTGCTGACGAGGATGTATCTACACCATGTAAGTATCTTTTGCAGTCGCTCATGCCTCCTTTGAGACGTATTTCCCTTCTTTAAAATGTTTAGCGAATTTTACTTAATTTACCGTAACAACAGTACTAAGATTTCTTTGGCAATTGACCTATAAGAAGCAGCCAGTGATCTGTTGTAACACGTGAATAAAAGGAAGAGAGGAAGGATGAATCAGTCAATTGATGAATGAATGAGTGAACGAACGAACGAACGAACGAACGAGTGGATGGATGGTGAATGAATGAATGAATGAATGAATGAATGAATGAATGAATGAATGAATGAATGAATGAATGAATGAATGAATGAATGAATGAATGGACGGATGAATGAATGGATGGATGGATGGATGGATGGATGGATGGATGGATGGATGGATGGATGGATGGATGGATGGATGGATGGATGAATGGATGGATGAATGGATGGATGAATGGATGGATGGTGGATGAATGAATGAATGAATGAATATACACGTGCATGTTTGCATGCATGGTTTAAAGCATTATTACATTGGATGAATGGATGGATAAATGAATGAATGGATGGATAGATGGATGGATGAGTGACTGAATGAAACCATAATACGTGAATGAATGCATTATTCACACATGGGTATATAAACGTATGGGTACATGCTCTAATGAATGAAATTTGTGCTGAATCTTGCAGATTTAGAGGTGGCGGTGGAATCGGAATCTACAGAGTCCTTAGAGGACAGCAAGCTGGATCCAGATAACCTTAGCGTCACTGTACCACTGTCACCGAAGGAAAGAACGACAGATTTATAGCGCCCATAGAAGGTGACCACACTGTGTGGAACATTTATTGTGGCCTAATGACTTTATGGCTGGCATTGTGTCAAACAATCGCGTCATAGAGGGGTAACAGTCTTCATGGATGGCTCGCTTAGTTGTATTGGGATCGACTTATTATTTATTCACGAGGGGAAAAAATAGCTTTTCGTGCAGACACGAAATTTAGAGATCGACGCGGCGCAGCTTCGCTTCGTTACAGAAACCGCGCCGTCATCACCGTTCTCTGCCATGTGTGAACAGAAGCCGTATCCCAGGGGCGGATCCAGGATTTTTTTTAGGAGGGGGTGCACTCGTCTCTTGCTCTAATTCAACACCAATAAACCACATAGTTTTTTTTTACAGAATTCCAGTTGTATTAGAAAACCGCAGGTCATCTCAGGGGGGTAGGGGGTGCGCACCCCCTGCACCCTCCCCCTAGATCCGCCCCTGTATCCGGTATGGTTTTCGTGCCGGCGCAAGAGCTTTCCGGTACAGTGTGAATATATCAAAAGACTAATTTATAAGTTTTTGGATGATGGAATGTGGAAATTAGTGATCAGCCCGAGGTATCCTCAACGCTTTGGTCTTACTGATAAAAGTATTCATAATACAATATGTTTTGTAAATTTATTAATAGTCTTATTTATAATCTGCTACGGAATGGTAACAGAAAGCACCTGGTCGCAAGTGGCTACTTCGAACATTTTTAAGGATAAGAAGCAAAAGAGCACTTTATTAAACCGATGATAGGAAAGCCTCAACATTTTTTATTGCGTTGACGTCAATGCGGCAAAAACTGCTTTTCCGAGAGCTGTCTGTTACGTCAATTCAGGAGAGGAAATGATGTCTAGAGGTCATAATGCTCTTGACTCCGTGTTTACACCCACGCGTTTACAGCATTTAAGATAGTCTACCTTATTTATAAAAGACAGAAAGCAAAAACAAAACAGAAACTTGATCAATTTTTTCTGGAAGCAAATTGCTCGTGAGCCAGTGGATATTTGCTAATGAGCTGGTTTTAATTGGTAGCAATGGTGTTGAATTCAGTTCTAAATAGGGGTGTCTAATTTGATTTTATCTTCAATAAAGTTTATTAGGCTAATTCGTCGTTATCTTTTCTGGGAAAAGAAATTGTTTTTACTTGGCACTACAGTAGTCTAAAAGTATGGTCGGTAGATGATCAGGCGAAACTAAGAGAGCTAAATGCAGAGTCACTGGAAACTTCCCAGGAGTAGAACAAACATATTTTGCATTTCAGGTTAACCTGTGTACCTAATACAGGTAACTCACACCACTAATGTCTGGCTAATATTAGCCGGATAGCAAAATATCTGATATGTAAAGCAATCATTAAACGGTCTTCTCACATAGCTTCATATACAATGAAGAATACTGAAATATGAGGTGTACTACAGTTATGTGCGATTGTGCAGTAGTTATAATTTCATCTTTGTCCAGGTTCTCTGTAGGCTTCAATTAATTAGTTAGTACGTTGAATTCAAAATTGTATATTATGCAGTTATTTATTGAATAACACTTGATGTACATATTTAGTCTAATTTTTAAGAACGAAAGTAAACATTTCCACTGTAACTAAATAAAGTTTGTAGTAACTGTTTTTTTCTTCAATTGAAGCATAAGAACCCATAGGAGGAATCCTTTATGAAAAAGATCGGCATACTCGTCGTCTCCCTACGAGCTATAGATTTTTGTCACCAAGGGTGTTCAGGCAGGAAAGCTAATATTTCTACCCAAATAGATGTGGGCAGTGTATAAGAAAATATGCACAAAGAATATCCTTGGCTTAAAATAATTTTACGGCTGGCGCCGGTCAAGTTGTCCGGTCGATCCTTTTTTTTGGTCGGATAAATATTGCTTACTGCAAATCTCTCTTCTGTAGGTGCAGGCAACCTCTAGTAACTGAAGTATCCAGTTCTTATAACTGAGGTATAGAATCACTGACTTGTACCGTGGTTTAATCACTTCGACATTAAAGTCTTAATACTGCAGTTATACCACTCCTCTCTTTTATTTCTTTCCCTCGCTCTAAAGGTTTCAAAGCCATCTTTTTTATTGAAAAATTGAATCCGACTGAGGTGGCTCCAAGCCCTCTTGAAAAAAATTCCTCAAAGTTGCACAATAATATATAAATAAATTTGATATTAAAAATTTAATAAACCAGAATAAAGGGTGTTTTGTCGAGTTTTGGTATCGCTATACGGCGGGACGTGGACGTGGCACGCTCGCGCCTCCAAACGTGCGAGCAATATTCTTCTATATGCTTCCTAGCTCATATACCGTCTTCGTTTGTCATTCCAGAACGCTAGATTTAGACTTTCTTAGTCAAAATACGGATTCTCCAATCGAAACGAAGATCGAGATCCAAAGACAGATTTTGCCAAAAAGAGAAAAAGACTCCTCTTGGGGCGGATGGGGCGCGGGGAAGGGGTACTGGTATACAACTAAATTTTGTACCGGAGGCTTTGCCCCGAGGTCTAACGACTTACCTTTTATATGCCATTTTTGATCTAAAGGGACCTCTTTCGTATACCTTTTATTGACAAATGGTACCCCTTTCACATACCTGGTTTAGAAGGCTACGTCCCTTTTAACTGCTTTAAATGCTCTGTCTTTTAAATATGATTAAATCACTAAACCGGGAAGCTTTCTTGTATTTTTCACAGCCATAAAATGCGCCTGTTGACCCGTTTAGGTCCTTTCACAAACCTCAATCATTTTCCTACCCTTTCATATACTTCAACCCCTACCCTTTCATCTGAGGCCTAGAAAAGGTATCCCTTTCGGCCGGGGTCTCCCAGAATAGGCCATTGTACAGAGAGCCCGGGACCCTCATAGAACAAAAATTTCAATAGATCCAAAATTTTGCGTTCGATTCGGCTGGGAGAACCCGAAATATCTGGTGTTCCACATCAAACAAAAGTCAATAAACCTTAAGGTGATTGTATGGGATTGTTTGGCCTAGGTAAACTATAGACGCCATGATTAGTCGAGCGGCAGAAAATCATTATTTAACGAGGTTGACGTAAGCTGGTGTAAGCAGCGAGTGGTATCGTAACTGTCATGTGATATTTTCAGCTTTCGATCCTGAGACTGAGTGGGAGTTGATAAGATGTGTGCTATAAGGCGAGCAATACGTTGTGCTGCACTATTAATATGTATCACGAGTATGACGCAAATGTAAAGGGACAGAAATCATATATTCGTTTCACTTTCTCATCTTCAAGAGCGATATCTAAATTAAGAAGCGGGGCTGAGGTGATTATTATGATTGTACCTGTGCCGCCATATTCCCCGTATCGAGTGAAATTTTCCCGTATTTGGAATGTTGCAAAGGAGGTGGTTTCTTTTTTAGCGGTGGGAGCCACGAGTCACTGCTACACAAACTTGATCCGAAGGATTGGCCAACTGGCTAGCGGGCGAGGAACAAGCGAGACGAGTAAAAGTTTTGACTGTCGAGGAGACCTGGGTAGAACGCGTCTCAGTGCGCTCTCTTCAGTCTTGCACACCAAGGCTGTCCTTTTAACTTCTGACATTAAATACCTACAGAAGCTAATAAAAATGTTATAGAGATAGCAGTTTACGTCCAGTGAAAATTTATGACATTTTTTTTTTTACCTTCACACTCTTGACATAGAGGACAGCCTAACAGAGCCATCAACTTAGCACTGACACCAAGGAATAAACGGAATCATGAACTGAGAAATACGCCTTCGATATATAAAACAATTGATTGTTTATCATAAAACATAATTATCTAACGTGGAGTAAAATTTTACTGTTGGATCATGAAGGAGAAGTCGACTCGACAAATTAAATGCGCCTGCTTTTGGAAAGTCATAAGGAAATTATCAATTGAGGATGTGGTTAATTCACCTTTAGGTCTTGATATATGATAGCGTTATTAACTGGAGTAGAGCACTGAAAGTGACCGGTATCGGCATCAGTATCCAATTCCTCCACTCGCTATCTCTGTATATAAACCAAACAAAAAGTTTGTAATTCTGTATCAACACTGTTGAACAAGGAGGATAAGGATCTGATTTTAAACAATTTCATTCCCTTAATATCATTTAAAATGTACCGAAAACTGTTTGAAGAATTTTATTGCTTGCTTGGATGAAATGCTGAGGTGTCGAGGTTGCACCCAAATTGTAAATGTTCTACACAACAGCTTTTAGTGTCGTCACGCGCTGCGTGACGACTCTAAAAAGCCGTGTAGCAAACCACCAATTTGTTCAATGTTTAGGGGTCCTTTGCGTCACACTTCACTATCATAAATTCGCTGCATGCCGGTAAGAAATGATACTTAATTTAATACCGCTAGTAACTTTCCCACGGCCTTTGGGGGAAAACCCATCTTTGTATTAGAAGCCACTGCCTTGATCTGAAATTGCTGCTTTTGTTTCCCCTGTTATGCGCTATGGTCCCATGACTGACCAACCCTCTTTAGAGATTTGCATAATTAGGGACTTTTAGCACCGACGGTTTTCAAGACGGCTACGGGAACCGGAAATGAAGTCAGACTCTTTTTCGCGCGCGCGAGTGTCACCCTCGGTTTCTTGCCGCCGTAGCGGCCTTCCCTAGTACGGCAAACCGAGTAGTTTGACGTACTGGCGACTACGGGAGTTTTAGGTGAGTATTTTTTAACCTTTTACTTGACTTTTATTGTTTTCATTTGAAAAACAACTTCTTATTCCTTTTCTTCATAAATTTAGACCAGTTTTCTTTAGAATTGGTTTGATATTTTTGCTTTATTTACGCTTTTTTCACAGGTGTGGATGACACATGTCGGTCGAAAAGCATCTCAAGTGAGCTTATTTTTGTACATGATTTTGCTTGTCCTTTCCGTTTTCATTTTGATATATAACGCTAATACTGTTTATCTAAATTGTTTCTTAACGTTTGGACGTGGGCTTTTCTTTCAAGTTTTTATCTGTTGTTATGTTTCAGTCACCGAATATATATCTTTTTTATAACTAGACAAAACATGCCTTTTTTGCCTATGGCTGCTTTAATTTTGATATATAATGATGTTCAGCTTCCGGTCGGGCATCAAAATAAAAGGCGAGAAGCATTTAAACGTGTTCATATGAGTTGCTAGACGTGATAACGGGCTGTATATTCTTTGCATGTCGTCGAGATCAAAAAGTTTGTACTGCTCGTGAGGAAAATCTAAGTTAGTTGACCTATTCACATCATACAGGAGTAGAAACTCCTCTTCTGTAATTAACCTTTCATCTAATGCATGCAGCATAGAGCAACTGTTCTCGAGCCTTCTTTAGGGACATTTTTCCCTAAACATCTAGTTTTGTGTCCGAGTCTCTACGACTATTTCGTTCACGCCGTACTCAGAGATTGTTTTGGTTGCTAAACTATATTTATTTTCGCGGGCTTTTGCGCGGACGGGGCCTTGTATCCCCAGTCCCCGCGCGATCTAGTTCGCCGTAGCCGTCCTGAAAACCGTCGGTGCTAAAAGTCCCTATTGTGTTATATATTTACGACAGCGGTAACTTTGAGTATTGAGTTACATGTTCCCAGTCAGCGACGATCGATACGATAGGACTTGCTTCCCGAGTATAAAAAGCCACTACAACCGCCTTCTGGGCAAAGAGAGAGGTCCGGCTGTTGACCTTGTTTAAGATGAAAGATTCTGCCATACTCTGCCTCATTTTCTTCGTTTTCTCCGCATTGCAAGGTTACGGTGAGTAAGCACTTGTTATTTACTCATTCATAGAATCATTCGGCCACGTGAGTACGGCAGATTAGAGTTGAGGGAAGAGCTGATTTGCTGAAAATTACGTGCATAATGCCTAGGAGAACATCTAAGACCGATTCAAATGTACACTAATTATAAGGCGATGTACAAAGAATTTACAATTACCATGCGTCTTTGACTTGAATGAATGAACACCGACCCAATATTTTACACCAGCTTCTACACACTTCCGCTCCACAGTCTTTCGTTGTATGGTGCAGGCTTTGTCACAAAATTTTGTTTTTTGTTGCTTCTATGAGTGTAGAAAAGGGCAAAAAAAATGTAGACATCTTCTGTACAATACAGAAGCCATAATTACAGCATTCTTGTTCGAAAGACACAGGGGAAACCCCTCTGTTCAGATGGACAGAACCATTAAAGGATATTTTAAGAAGACAAAGAATCGAAGCGCTTAATTATGCCAATATAATCAAGTGTCTCCCTTTAAGGGAAATCTAAGAAGAATTTAAGGTGATTTTTGGGCTCTGGATGCCCTTAAAAATTTAACAATCCTATAAATTGTTCGAAAACGAAAGCGAACCAGCTACCCACGCCCAAAAGTTCACAGCTCGAGCGCTCGAACATAAATACCTTATTACTTCCGGTGTATTTTCCCGGTACCCGGTACTCGCCATGTGCACATTTCTCTTTTTATTTTCTGTAAAATATGAGAGTGTCCAACTTCTCGGCCTTGGGAAGTTGAAGGAAGAGTGGTTTACTTCAGCTTAGTCTTAATTTCTAGGGGAAAATAAAGACCCCGTCTATAGTTCAAGTTTAAAGGTTTAAAAGGAAATAAAGCCCAGAAATTATACCATGTGAAAATACTGTCGTTCAAGCATAAGCCCGTGTAAGGAGGTGTCCCCTGGTCACATCCGGCCCGGCCCATCGATAAACATTTCTTTCCCAAGCATAGTTATGATTAAGTAGGGTATTAAAATCAAAAATGCGTTCATTTTTGGGTAAAACCCCATTTTCTTGCCCCCGTCCTATGGCGATACAGCCACACACGATATAAAAACTAAAAAGCCCGTAATGTTAAGTTCGTCAAATCCAACGTTATTTTTGTATTATAACGAACCGTAGTCGAGTTACGTTTTCTAACTTTGTAAATGATGACCAAAACGAAAACACACGGTATCAGAACCAAAATTTATACGTTACTTTAGTAATCTATTATCGTATTATGATATGTTTTCCAGTTAATTTTTACAACAGTTTGTTGTTGTTTTTTCAACGGGTTTGAATGACTCTAAGAATTTGTGGAGGATAATCGAAAACGGAAATGAACTGCCTTTAATACCGAACCAAAAGCAAAGGTCGGTACCGGAACTAAATATTACATTACTACGTTATTTCCGGTATCTGTTAGTGGAGTCACGGCATGATGGGAACATCGGTGTGGCACTTCGCGATTTCTCCGCGTTTCGCAAAATTTCCCGCAGCTCCCAAAATATTCAATTCCCCAAATCGTCTTTTGTGAAAATGATATAGTTTAAAAAAATTTTTATTGACGAGAATTATGGCTTAAATCAGACCCTGGCAGTCGATGTTTCAGCCGAAAATGAATATGAAATCGAGTTCTCGCAAACGTGCAATTCAGTGACGTTTAAGAAGCGATTAAGTCCAAAAATCTTGGGTGACAGCAGATCGTTTTTCTTTTAGATTTCAATCGCACAGTTTTTAGCTGGTTTCCTGTATACTATGGTAAGCCTGCTTAAGAAACTGTACGGCCGTTTCAACGAAGGAAGAATTATTGCGTGACGAGCCATGGAAGATTAACCTCAGTTATGAATGCGAAGAATTTGATGGGCGCTTGCCATTGGGACCGGATTACATGTCAGTTGAGGAGCGAAGGAGGACATATTCGTTTACTGTGGGCGTTATTCGTAGACTCGAATGTCAAAACTAAAATAGTCCAGCATTTCTTCTTCCAAAACCCGCAACCTCTAAGAGAACGTGACGGCTTCTTTTCAAAGCTAATGTATTTCGTGATTTACATTTCATGAAGAACCTTTCAACGGACAATTAGTTTCAGTCTTCATACATTGAACCGCAGTACGATCACCGCGGAATACCGTAAAATTCCGAAAATAAGCCCCTCCATGTACAAGCCTCCCAAAACGGCAACGCAGAAAACGCTCAATCCCCCCTCCAAATATAAGCCCCCCAGGGGCTTGTCCTTTGAAATTGCCCTCAAATACATTTACAAAGTAAAACAAAGCAAAAACGGTAAATTTACCTCCAACTATAAGGCTAGCCCAATCGATTTTGAAACGAAAATTTCCGTCCGTAGATAAATCCCTCCGAATACAAGCCCCTCCAAAAATAAGCCCCTCAAAAAGGGCCTTCGAAAAATGTACGTCCCGGGGCTTATTTTCGGAAATTTACGGTATACCAGTGAAAGAAGAAATCTTCTCTTTCCCCTTCCCATCGTGCCCCGCGCGCTTTTCCCCCTCTCCCTAGCCTCCCTGCGACACAAAGGAGAGAGTTTTCGATCCTCGTGGCCAAACCAATACCCATGGTCAAAGTCTTGAAATAACTGAGAAATGAAAGTACATGCCCGTGCCCTGCAAACGGCTAGGCCTTCGCGTGGCTTGGATGACAATGTGAGAATGGCGGTTGCGTCGCCAGTAGGATCCAGTAGGAGAAGTAAAAAATCCTCAATTAATAATACTCTTTCGTTGCGTTTTTTAAAGGCGTGACTGTTTCTTTTCGTGTACTTTTTCTTTTGTCCTCAGTTATAAAATACTGTTAAAGAAATGTACCTGCGTTCTAGACTACTCGTAGTCTACCTGCGTTCAGCTGCAGTCAAGAAACTAATACCCATTCGGACCCAATTAAGCACAGATCAGAAAAGGCGCTGGGAAAGTAGCACTTTGACACTTTTGTTACCGCAGTTACTTACTTTCAGTTATTCTGTTTTTTTTCTTTCTCAGTGGCTGAGCCGATAAAGCTGCCGCCTGTCAAATGCAACGAACCAGTACTTGCAACAGTAAAAGTTGATCCCCAGCATAGAGTCCGACCTTACTATGTCCGACTCCACCGTTGTGAGGGTTCGTGGAAGGAGGTCAATCCGAATCTCAAGAAGTGCGTTGCTCTTGGTATACAGCATATCAACATAAAAGTGTTTTCATTTGAGACAAAGAAATATGAAGTTCGTTCTGTGGATAACCACACAAGGTGTGGTGCAGAGTGTACGACAGGTGGCCCAGATAAATGCGACCCTTACGTGGAGAGGTGGAATAACGACACCTGTAAATGTGACTGTGCGTTTAACGACGAACCACCACCTTCACCACGTCATTCAAAGAAAGACTTTAGGTGAGAACTCATATATACAGTCAAACCTCTATTTACCTGTGTATTAAGCGGCCGCTTATCAAATCCAAGTTCACCGTTATAATTAAATGACATGTATTTAGCGGTCACCTCCATCAAGTACGCGCGGTCACCCTCTAGGCTTCCCAATTGGCCAATTTTAGTTGGATAATAGTGCGATGTTTTGACAAGATAAACAAAGCAATTTCACTTGTTAAACGTCTTATAAATAAAAACATACATATTGTAAACAAAGGAGGTAGCGTGGCCGAGTGGCCAGTTCCCGAGGCTCGCTCTCGCCACTTACTGGAGTTGTTTGCGGTCGTTCCGAGCTCAAATCCTCGACTACGCTCGTAAATAACCAACTGGTTCCCTTCTGTTAGAATACCTCTTTTACAGCGGCGGTCATCTAACTATTTAGCAAGGGTGACCGACTGTATGTTACAAACGGAAGTACACTAGGAAGTTACTTGTGGACCGGTTACCTTAGGTTCATATACCGTAAATCCTCTATTAAGCCCCCCTCTCAAATAAGCCCATCTCTCTAATAACCCCCCCCCCCCCCCTCTTTTAGAAGCTCCCCCTCTCTTTTAAGCCCCCCTCTCTTCATTCTTATTATTCTTCAAAAAAAAAAATGATAGACTGTATTCACTGTAGACTGTAAAACCTCGTGTGGACTGATCCAGGATGGATTATTCACCACCTGGAAGTTCGGATTTGTTTTATTCTTTGGCTGCATGGCCTTCAACCTTTTGTACTTGAGCGTTTCCACCTGGCATTCTAGTTTTTTATGGAGAACTGATGCCATTGTCTTAGCTAAACTAAATAAGCCCCCTCTCTCAAATATGTCCCCCGTGTCTATCAGCCCCACCTCAAATGCTTTACGGCATTTAAATTTTACTTTCCCACTCGTCACTCACGAGTTTTCTACCACTTCTCTACGTGTCCATTTCAAGCTATTTCCGAGTTTCAAACCTCTTCCTTAGTCTTAAAACGAGGCCAACTGCAAAACCTGTCGTGTGAAAATGAGTTTAACACAACGCCGTTGAGGCAGCTCGAAATTGACCTACTCATCTCAAGTTGCCGTTCTAGCCACTCCTGTTCGAGTTGCCGAGTGCTCCAAGAGCTTCAGTCCCAATCCAGATGGAAGGATTAGGGGCAACTCGTTACAGAGAAGTGATCATAAGTGGATCTAGTTGGAATTAGAAACGGGGTTTCCCTTTTTTATCGTTTCCTCCTTCCCATTTCATGGACGTGTGCTTTTTCCCCTCAGGTGGAATAAACACCTTTGTAATTATGAATGCAATCGATCGCCGATTGACTGCCCACCAAAAAAGGTAAGACGGCTTTATTAAATGCTAGAAATTTTGAACTTAAAGTCCGTTTTAGTGGCCTGCATCTTCCAGAATAACAGTAAAGTTTCGGAAAGTGAATATGATCTTTACAGTAGAATGAACAATGAAGCTAAGCGACTGAAAATAATTATTAACCCCAAAGGAGTTGCTTGTTTAGCAGCTCAGTATTCATCATAACATTTGTAACCCATTTGGATAGCTTCACACCAATAGACGAAAACTGGAATACAACCGGATGATTACAGAACTGCTATAACACAAAATCTGTACGGGGACCCAATTTCACTTTATTAAAACAAACGGGAGCGGGTCGTACAGACGCCTGTCTAAATAAGCGGTCATTAGCGATTGTTTCTGCCTTTCCTAGGTCATCTTCACAGGGGCGGATCTAGGGGGAGGGTGCTGGGGGTGCGCACCCCCACCTCCCCCCCTGAGATGGCCTGCAGTTTTCTAATACAACTGGTATTCTGCACAAAAAAAAAACTATGTGGTTTATTGGAGATGAAGTAGAGCAAGGGACGAGTGCACCCCCTCCTAAAAAAATCCTGGATCCGCCCCTGTTTCATTGGTTCTTTGTAATCGGGAAGTCCTATCTTAACACCGAACGAAGATCCCAAAGATGTCCATTTCAATGACACTTTACTGTAGTTGCTGTTGCTCGAGTGAGGTTCGTTTATGCTTATCCCCTCTGCACCGATATCAAACTAGGTGTACTGTAAAAGTGAAATGAGCTGTAAGTACTTTTCTATGCTTATCCTTCTACAGGAATTGGACCGTAAGACATGTTCCTGTGTCTGCAAAGGGTATCACAAGCGTATCTGCAAGAACAAAAATGTTCCTCTAAACCCTAAAACCTGTGAATGCGCTGAGGGTAGTGCATCACATGGAATGTCTAAAAGTAAGTCGAATCAGTCATGGCCTTTTTTAAAAAGATTGCATATTCCAATAAACTTTGACGTTTTCTCGACTGACTGACTGACTGACTGACTGACTGACCTACTGTATATCTGGTCAGCTACCTAACTAACTGACTGACTGACCGATGATTGTCAAATTAACTAAATTACCAACTAACTAACGGACTGACACTATACATGGAGACTTGTGAAGGAAAAACTTGTATAAGTATGTTATTTTATATACACCTACTACCAAGGAAAACGTGAAAGGAAAAATTTTAACGTAAATGAGGTTTAATGTGCTATATGGTTAAGATTACCGAATTGCAGACTTGACTTGACTTGCCAAATTGTATAACACTTAACTGTCTCTTATCTCCCCCAACGACGAACATCGTTGGGTACGGCACTTCAGTTGGTATCCGCCTTATAGTGAACCAAACTGGAGGAAGGCAGGTACCAACTCTAATCGCTCGCATTAGGGATGTGTCCGTCCTAAAGACGTGTTCCTTAAGAGAGAGTCGATAGCCTGCCTTAAGAGAGAGACGATAGCATGCAAAGCAGGCGTATTTTGTAGCGCGAGCGATGACATGAATGCTCTCCCACCATCTTGGATGTTTATGCAGATGGAGAGTTGGGGGCAGGTCAAAAAATGATTCTCAGGGAGAGGACAGTGGGTGACGGCCTGACGTGATCACTTTGATGAGCAAGCTAGACCGTCGACTACTGGCTATTGAGATAAAAGTTTTTAAGTTGCAGATATCAATTCTAGGTATCTATCTCTTGCTTTTAACACAAGATTTAAAGCTCCTGTGGTTTTGTTTTGTTTTTTTTTTCACAGGTTCGGTTACCTACGTTGTGATTGGTACTCTTTTGGCAGTTCTAGTAGTTATTGTGTTGTTCGTCTGGAAACTCTATTGCCGGCGTAGATGCAAAACGTCAAAGTTAGTTCAAGGGACTCCTGAGACATCATCAGTCGCGGGATCAGTTGCTACGAACGATTCAGGTAATCTAAGTAATGACATAATAATCGGATGATAAGGTTCCTTTTGATCCATCTTCAAGTACTTTTCTCATTTAGTTTAGCCCGTGCCAGGCTCTCGGACAGGGTGGACGAGCGAGAAAAGCTAGCTAGCAGTGAGGTAGCGAACGAGAAAAAATGGCGGGAAGATAGAATGGGAAGCCTGTTAGCACCACCGACTACCCCGCCCACTTCCTGAAGAACAGTTTCTCGTTTCAAAGTTTCAAATAATTGACGTAGTAAGAGTTGAAATAAACTGTTACAATAGACCAATCATAGGGTCTACCAGGCAGGAGCTGGTATACTAGAATCAGGTATTGAAAAAAATGATTACATGCTCCACTACTCCGTCTCTCCACAAGTCCCCCGCAATTTTCGCTCAGCTTTCTCGATCCGCTTTCCTCACTATCTTGGAACATGGAACAGGCTACATTCAGTCACATACTGACTTTTTATATAGTTTGGTATGCACTGTGCGGTATAGAAATGGCTTAGATGCAAGATGCATACTTTCTACGAGTGCGGTAGTTTTGCTCGGCTTTATACAACTTTGCGGAAGATTTATATCTTATCTTTCAAGGGAAGACAATGAAGTTCAAAACAAAAACTGGAGACTGCCACAAAGTTTTCAAGAAAGGATAACATCTCTGCTTTGCTATCGCTGAAAAATGTTTGGTTACTTTTTTGTACATTTTTAAAGTTCATGCTGACTTTGGCTTTTCTTGTATTCTCAAGAACCTCGCAAGAAGACAAAACAAAAACAACAACAACACCAAATTCGCTTCGTGGAGAACTGTCCTGAACTGAAACCGTGGCAGTTGAGTTGTAGTGTTGTGGTGTCTCCTTGATCGCGAAATAAAGCAAAACAAGTATACGAAAACACAACAGGGAAAAATAAAATCACAGTTTGTAGAACAATAAAATCAACTTGACAGTCTCGATAGCGGATTATGTCAACCTACTTGTTGCCCTTTATCACGAATAACACAATTTATGACGCAAACGTTTTGATCGGTTCAGAGGTCATTAAGAGCCCTTACCATTTGCACGCACAGTTCGCCAAAATTTTCCGTAAAAAGATGCGGTCTTGTTTTCCGCTTAGTTAAAAAGGAACGGGATTGAGTTGTGCCATTTACAAAAATACCGTTGTCCACTTTTTCTCGAAAAAAAGCATGGCATTCTTAGCACTGGTAATTCACGCAAGGGTATAGAAAATTTCGATCGTTTCGGTAAAAGTGGGAAAAAGCCAATACCTCAGAAGGTGTACCTTTCTTCTGAAAAATTTCCAGCGAGATGAAACGTTCAATTTGATTTCTCACCGAAATTTTCGAGTTTTCTATACAAATGGTAAGCACTCTAAGTCATTGCTGATAACTGCCTCTGCCTTAAGCCTCTGCCTACGGACAATTGTCCGCTCATGCGCATTACAGACAATGCTCTGCTTATGCGCATGCCCAGTTTGGACACCGTCTTTGAGGAAACAAAAAAGATGGCGACCGGCTCTGCACTTGCCCACTAAATTACAAAACAAAACAAGCATAACAATCATTGAACTTGGTTCTCAAAATATCGTGATTTGTCAGTGTCTGGCAGAACAGTCATTGCCTCATATCAGGGGCAATGAGCGATATTCTCGCCACCAACAAATTACGATATCAACACCGCCCAGTAATAGTTTAAGACGTGACGACTTATTTCCAGCCATGCCCTTTAACTAGACACTAATGTATCTTTTTTGAAATTGCAGGATCTGACAGGTCATCTGACTGTGATCATCAGTTTGTGACTAATGTTTAAGAAAACAAACCACAGCAGCAACTACAAGAAAGGAACATACAGAATACATGAGATTAACTCTTAAGTGCGTTGTATGTTCTTAAAAAACAACACTGTGAATTTACAGTGAAGTAGTATTTACCACTTTAATAATAAGTGATCACTAACGAACGAACGGTTTTCCTTGTTCTAGATTTTTTGGACGAACTTTCTTAACACGTTTCTAAGTAAAAACGTTAAAATGGTGGAAACTATTTTCTGCAGTTTGTAACGTAGTTGAAGTTAGTCTGAAGTTCTTTTCTATGAAAAGGGATAAGTAGTGTTTTGTGAAACACGTTAAAATTGTATCCTCTTTTTAGGAAATAAAAAGAGAGACTTTATTTTTTGTAGCAAAAACCATGTAATGTAAGGATTTACAATAAAAGTAGTTTAAAGTAAAATTAGATTGATGATTTTTCAGTTACTGACCCAGTTAGAGAAAGAATCCAGGGGTCAATTTAATAAAACTTTTACACTTGTTGAGAACAACAGCTACACTTGTAAATTACACGTGTAAAAGTTGACCCCAGGTGCTCCCAATAGGAGTCGAACCTACGAACTTTTGGGTACCAGTCCAAATGCTCTACTACTAATAATTAAGCCACGAGAGACTTATGGAAGCTAAGGACATTATTATACTCAAGTATTCACCAGGCTTCAAATTCACCATCACGTTTCTGTCGTTGTGTAAAAGTACAGTACTTCCTCGAATAAGCGCCCGGGCACTTATTTGGAAACCGTTGTGGAGTCTGATACACAGCCGCTTTTAGTGTCATCACGCAACGCTGGGTGGGGGGGGGGGGGGAGCGTTGCGTACTGCCTTGCGTCAAACGTTTACTTGTTTTGACACTTGCATAAATTCATGCATGCAATTCATTTGCATGCCATAAGAAAGGACAGAAATGACTTTTTCAATGCCGCTAGTAACTTTCCCACGGCCTGGCTCTTTAATTTAGCAGGGAAAACCCCATCTTTGCATTAGAAGTCACTGCCTAAATCTGTAATTGCTTTTCCTTTTGTTTTCCTTGTCACACCTGTAGTCATATGACTGACCAACCCTCCTAATAGATTTGCATAATTTAGATAAGTGACAGTCAAAGACTAACGAAAGCGGAGACTTTTTAGCATTGAATTACATGCCCCCAGTCAGGCAGATCGATAGGACAGGCTTTCCGAGTATTAAAGCCACTGCAACCGCCCCCTGGTCAAAGAGAGAGAGAGAGAGAGAGAGAGGTCCTGTTGACTTCTTTAAGATGAAGGATTCAACCGTAATCAGCTTCATTTGTTTCTTTTTCGCCGTATTACAAGGTTTCGGTGAGTAAAGCACTTGTTATTCATTAGATATTCACTCATTCATTCATAGAATCATTGGTTACACGAGTATGTAGCAGATGAGAGTTGAGGGCAGCGCTTATTTGCTGGCAGTTACATGCATGTTGCCTCGGACAACAACCAAGATCGATTCAAATGTACACTTATCATAAAGTAATGTACGTGGAACTTTGTAGTAGGTCACTTTTGCAGCTAATTACGATGCGGCTTTGAATGAATGAACACCCAGTCAATACTAAAAAACTCGTCACTACACACTTCCTCTTAACAGTCTTGCGTTATACGACGCAGTCTTTGCCACAAAATTTTCGTTTTGTTGCTTCTGTTGGAGTCAAAAAGGCGAAAAAAAACTTGGAAACTTTCTGTATAAAATAAAGAAGCCATAATTACAGCATTCTTGTTCGAGGGGAAACCCCTCTGTTTAGATGGATTTTAGCCGAGCCCAGTTGAAAGATATTTTAAGCAGACGAGGAATCAAAGCGTTTTAATTATGCCAAGATAATCAAGTATTGCCTTTAACAGAAATTTGAGAAGAATTTAAGGTGAGTTTTCGGCTTTGGATGTAACAGTCCTTTAAAATATTAGAAAACGAAAGCGAACTACCGAGGCCCAAATTCAGTTTAAAGGTTCAGTACACTTCCGGTGTTTTTTCCCGGTGCCACGGTACTTGCCATGTGCACGCTTGACTGTTTTTATTTTCTACAAAATATGAAAGTGTCATACTCCCCGGCCTTGGGAAGAGGAAGGAAGAGAGGCTTACTTCATCAAAGTTTTAATTACGTTCTAACGAAAACTAGAATAAAGACCCCGTCTATAGTTCAAGTTAGGTTCAGAGGGAGAAATTATACTATGTAAAAAGACTATACCCGTTCCCCTATAGCCTATGTGAGGAAGTGTTCCCTGGTCCACATCCAGCCCGTCGATGAACATTTCTCTCCCAAGCGTTGTTAAAAATAAAATAGACTATTAAAATAAAAAATTCGTTCGTAGCATTCGGCGCTAGGCCAGCTAACCAGTTGGTAGCCTGCGTGGCAGGCGTTTGAAAGGGAAGGGAAAGGGAGTTTTAGATGCGAGAGAAACGCGAGAGGCGCGGTTGGGTAAAACCCATTTTCTCTCTCTCCCCCTCTCCCCCCGTTTATTATTAATACCGATTCAGCCACACATGATATAAGAAGTATAAAAAGCCCCTAATGCCGAGTTCGTCAAATCTAACGTTATTTTGGTATTAACGACTTCCAGGCGACTTGCAGTCGAGTTACATTTCTAAAATTGGTTAATTATGACCGAAGAAAAAAAAAACCTGAATCAAAACTGAAATTTATACGTTATTTCAGTCGTATTTTTCTACAGCATTTTTTACTCGGAATTTCAACTTCGATGATATTAAAACTGTAAAGATATTTAGAGGATAATCGAAGCAAAGGTCAGTACCGGAACTAAATATTATTTCCGGTATCTGTTAGTGGAGTCATTGCATGATGGGAAGATCTGATTGTGGCACTTTGCGATTTCTCCGCGTTCTCGCAAATAAAATCCACCCCCAAAATATTTAATCCCCAAAATCGTCTTTTGTCAAAATGATATAGCTTTAAATTATAGCTTCAATCAGGACCCTGGGTTCCACACAAGAGTTTTTTTTAATTCGTTTAAGCCGGAAATATGAAACTGTTGTTTTGAGTTCTGACAAACGTGCAATTCGGTGACGTTTGAGAAGCGATTAAGTCCAAAAATCTTGGGTGTGAGCGGATCGTTTTTCTTTTAGATTTCGCCCGCACCGTATTTGGCTGTATATTGCGGTAAGCTTAATTTAGGGAAACTGTATTCCGGCTTGGCATCGTTCTTTTGATTCGTCACGCAATCCTCTTCAACAGAGGACGAACTGCGTGACGAGCCAAGGAAGATTGCGTCAAGTGTTTATCGCGTAAACCTTACGAATGCGAAGAATTTGTTTCAAAATTAAGTGGGCGTTTGCTATGTACGGAAGGCCATGGGATCGGATTACATTTGAGTGGAAGTTTACTGTTGGCGCTTTTCGTTAGTAAGTCAGTAATTTTAGCAAAATAGAAGCGCGTTGATGCGAATGTTAAAACTAAAATACTGTCAACCCCGTTCCCAGGGTTCTCTCCTACCCGTCCCTACGGAGCGCTACGGGTAGGAGAGAGAACCTGGGAACGAGGTTGCTTATTTTTTTCAAGCACCTTTGAGGGGTGGCCGGGGTGGGGGGGATTAATAGAGGGTGGGGGCTTAAAAGAGAGTGGGGCTTATTTAATTTAGCGAAATGCATCAACGGCAGCAAGGTTTCTAGTGGACGAACTTGTGGTTACCAGGAACTATACTGCTTTTTCTAACAATAAGAACATGGTAACAATTCTCCTCAGAGAACTAAATGGTGGCTCTGATGACCACGTAGAATACGCTGAATGGCGGTTGCGTCTCCAGTAGGATCCCGAGTAGCCTAGGAGACGTAAATATCCTCAATTAATACTCTTCCGTGCTAAATACTACATTGACACTCAAATATAATACTTTTTTTAAAGGTGTAACTGTTTCTTTCCTTTTTCTTCTTCTTTTGTGCTCAAATACAAAATACTGTTCGGGAAATATCAGTATCTGCGTTCAGCTCCAGTCACGAACCTAATAATAAATAATACCCATTCCGATCCAAGTAAAACACTGATCAGAAAAGGTGCTGTGAAAAGAAGTACTTTTACACTTTTGTTACCGTAGTGTCTCATTTTCAGTTATTACGTTCTTTCCTTTCCCAGTGGCTGAGTCAACTGAGCTACCGGGTGTCAAATGCAACGAGCCAGTACTTGCAACAGTAGAAGTTGATTCCCAGCATAGATTCCGACCTTTTTATGTCCGACTCCACCGTTGTGAGGGTTCGTGGAAGGAGGTCAATCCGAAAATCAAGAGGTGCGCAGCCACTGGCCAAAAGGAAATCAACATAAAAGTGTTTTCATTTGAGAGAAACAGATATGAATTTCATCGTGTGTATAACCACACAAGCTGCGGTGCAGAGTGTACGACAGGTGGCCCCGATAAATGCGACCTTCGGGTGGAGAGGTGGAATGAAGAAACCTGTAAATGTGACTGTGAGTTTGACGACGCACCACCACCTGACGTCATGAAACGAAAGAAATACTCTAGGTGAGAACTCATATATACAGTCAAACCTCTATTTACCTGTGTGTTATGCGGCCGCTTGTCAAATCCAAGTTCACCGTTTATTTGACCTGTATTTAGTGGTCATCTCCATCAGGTAGGAGCGGTCACCTTCTAGAATTTTAGTTGGATAATAGTGAAATGTTTTGACAAGGTAAACAAAGCAATTCCACTTGTTAAACCCCTTATAAAACATAAAAAGAGGCAGCGTGGCCGTGGCACGTTCTGGCCACTTGCTGGAGTTGTTCGCGGTCGTTCCGAGCTCAAATCCTCCACTACGCTTGTAAATAACCAACTGGTTGCCTTCTGTTAGAATGCATCTTTTATAGAGGCGGTCATCTAACTATTTCGCGAGGATGACCGACTCTATGTTACAAACGGAAGTACACTAGGAGGTTACTTGTGGATCGGCTTCCTTAGGTTCATATACCGTAAATCCTCTATTAAGCCCCCCTCTGAAATAAGCCCCTCTCTCTAATAACCCCCTTCCTTTAAGAAGCTCCCCCTCTCTTTTAAGCCCCCCTCTCTTCATCCCTATTATTCTTCAATAAAAAAATGATAGAATGTATTCACTGTAGACTGTAAAACCTCGTGTGGACTGATCCAGGATGAATTACTCACCACCTGGAAGCTCGGATTTGTTATGATCTTTGGCGGCATGACCTTCAACCTTTTGTACTTCAGCGTTTCCACTTTGCATTCTATTTCTTAATGGAGAACTGATGCCATTGCCTTAGCTAAACTAAATAAGCCCCCTCTCTCAAATATGCCCCCCGTGTCTACTAGCCCCACTTCAAATGGGCTTGAAATAAATAAGCCCCCCGGTAAGACGATTTTACGGGATTTAAATATTACTTTCCCACTCGTCGCTCATGCGTTTTCTACCACTTCACTACGTGTCCATTTTACGCTATCTCTAACACCTGTGGAGATTTTTGGTTTTAGTATGTTACAAGATAGCGTTTTCTCTCGCTCGGTCACATTTTTGCCCAGAAATAAGCTATTTCCGAGTTTCAAAAACTCTTCCTTAGTTTTAAAACGAGGCAACTGCAAAACCTGTCGTGTGAAAATGAGCTTAAGACAAAGCAGTTGAGGCAGCTCGAAATTGACCTACTCATCTCAAGTTGCCGTTCTAGCCACTCCCGTTCGAGTTGTCGAGAGCTCCAAGAGTTTCAGTCCCAATCCAGATGGAAGGATTAGAGCCAATTCGTTACAGAGAAGTGATCATAAGTGGATCTAGTTGGAATTAGAAACGGGGCTCCCTGTTTTATCGTTTCCTCCTATTTTTCTCCTTCTCATTTCATGGACGTGTGCTTTTTCCTCCCTCAGGTGGAATAAACTCCTTTGTAAATATGAATGCATTAGATCGCCATCTGCCGCCTGTTCACGAAAACAGGTAAGACGGCTTTATTAAATGTTAGAAATTTTACAACTTAAAGCCCATTTTAGTGGCCTGCATGTTCCAGAATAACAGTAAATTTTCGGAAAGTGAACATGATCTTCACAGTAGAATGAACAATGAAGCTAAGCGACTGAAAATAATTATTAACCCCAAAGGAGTTGCTTGTTTAGCAGCTCAGTATTCATCATAACATTTGTAACTTATTTGGGTAGCTTCACACCAATAGACGAAAACTGGAATACAACCGGGTGATTACAGAACTGCTATAACACAAAATCTGTACGGGGACCCAATTTCACTTTATTAAAACAAGCGGGGGCGGGTCGGACAGATGCCTGTCTAAATAACCGGTCATTAGGGATTGTTTCTGCCTTTCTTCGGTCATTTTCGTTGGTTCTTTATAATCGGAAAATCCTCTCTTAACGCCGAAAGAAGATCCCAAAGATGTCCATTTCAATGACACTTTACTGTAGTTGCTCTTGCTCGAGTGAGGTACGTTTATGCTTATCCCCTCTGCACCGATATCAAACTAGGTGTACTGTAAAAGTGAAATGAGCTGTAAGTACTTTTCTATGCTTATCCTTCTACAGGAATTGGACCGTAAGACATGTTCCTGTGTCTGCAAAGGGTATCACAAGCGTATCTGCAAGAACAAAAATGTTCCTCTAAACCCTAAAACCTGTGAATGCGTTGAGGGTAGTGCAAAACTTAAAATGCCTAAAAGTAAGTCGAATCAGTCATGGCCTTTTTTAAAAAGATTGCATATTCCAATAAACTTTGACGTTTTCTCGACTGACTGACTGACTGACCTACTGTATATCTGGTCAACTACCTAACTAACTAACTGACTGACTGACTGACTGACCGATCATTGTCAAATTAACTAAATTACCAACTAACGGACTGACACTATACATGGAGACTTGTGAAGGAAAAACTTGTATAAGTATGTTATTTTATATACACCTACTACCAAGGAAAACGTGAAAGGAAAAAGTTTAAGGTAAATGAGGTTTAATGTGCTATATGGTTAGACTTGACTTGACCTGCCAAATTGTATTACACTTAACTGTCTCTTATCTCCCTTAACGACGAACATCGTTGGGTACGACACTTCAGTTAGTATCCGCCTTATAGTGAACCAAACTGGAGGAAGGCAGGTATCAACTCTAATCGCTCGCATTAGGGATTTGTCCGTCCTAAAGACGATAGCCTGCCTTAAGAGAGAGTCGATAGCCTGCCTTAAGAGAGAGTCGATAGCCTGCCTTAAGAGAGAGTCGATAGCCTGCCTTAAGAGAGAGTCGATAGCCTGCCTTAAGAGAGAGTCGATAGCCTGCCTTAAGAGAGAGACGATAGCCTCCCTTAAGAGAGAGACGATAGCCTGCCTTAAGAGAGAGACGATAGCCTGCCTTAAGAGAGAGTCGATAGCCTGCCTTAAGAGAGAGTCGATAGCCTGCCTTAAGAGAGAGACGATAGCCTCCCTTAAGAGAGAGACGATAGCCTGCCTTAAGAGAGAGTCGATAGCCTGCCTTAAGAGAGAGTCGATAGCCTGCCTTAAGAGAGAGTCGATAGCCTGCCTTAAGAGAGAGTCGATAGCCTGCCTTAAGAGAGAGAGGATAGCCTGCCTTAAGAGAGAGTCGATAGCCTGCCTTAAGAGAGAGACGATAGCCTCCCTTAAGAGAGAGACGATAGCCTGTCTTAAGAGAGAGACGATAGCCTGCCTTAAGAGAGAGTCGATAGCCTGTCTTAAGAGAGAGACGATAGCCTGCCTTAAGAGAGAGTCGATAGCCTGTCTTAAGAGAGAGACGATAGCCTGCCTTAAGAGAGAGACGATAGCCTGCCTTAAGAGAGAGACGATAGCCTGCCTTAAGAGAGAGTCGATAGCCTGCCTTAAGAGAGAGACGATAGCCTGCCTTAAGAGAGAGACGATAGCCTGCCTTAAGAGAGAGACGATAGCCTGCCTTAAGAGAGAGTCGATAGCCTGTCTTAAGAGAGAGACGATAGCCTGCCTTAAGAGAGAGACGATAGCCTGCCTTAAGAGAGAGTCGATAGCCTGCCTTAAGAGAGAGACGATAGCCTGCCTTAAGAGAGAGACGATAGCCTGCCTTAAGAGAGAGACGATAGCCTGTCTTAAGAGAGAGACGATAGCCTGCCTTAAGAGAGAGTCGATAGCCTGCCTTAAGAGAGAGACGATAGCCTGCCTTAAGAGAGAGACGATAGCCTGCCTTAAGAGAGAGACGATAGCCTGCCTTAAGAGAGAGTCGATAGCCTGTCTTAAGAGAGAGACGATAGCCTGCCTTAAGAGAGAGACGATAGCCTGCCTTAAGAGAGAGTCGATAGCCTGCCTTAAGAGAGAGACGGTAGCCTGCCTTAAGAGAGAGACGATAGCCTGCCTTAAGAGAGAGACGATAGCCTGTCTTAAGAGAGAGACGATAGCCTGCCTTAAGAGAGAGTCGATAGCCTGTCTTAAGAGAGAGACGATAGCCTGCCTTAAGAGAGAGACGATAGCCTGCCTTAAGAGAGAGTCGATAGCCTGCCTTAAGAGAGAGACGATAGCCTGTCTTAAGAGAGAGACGATAGCCTGTCTTAAGAGAGAGTCGATAGCCTGCCTTAAGAGAGAGACGATAGCCTGCAAAGCAGGCGTATTTTGCAGGGCGAGCGATGACACGAATTCTCTCCCACCATCTTGGATGTTGAAACAGATAGAGAGTTGAGGGCAGGTCAAAAAATGATTCTCAGGGAGAGGACAGTGGGTGACGGCCTGACGTGATCACTTTGATGAGCAAGCTAGACCGTCGACTACTGGCTATTGAGATAAAAGTTTTTAAGTTGCAGATATCAATTCTAGGTATCTATCGCTTGCTTTTAACACACGATTTAAAGCTCCTTTGGTTTTGTTTTTTTTTACAGGTTCGATTACCTACATTGTTCTTTTGGCAGTTCTAGTAGTAGTTATTGTGTTGTTAGTCTTGGCACTCTGTTGGCGGCGTAGATGCAAAGCGTCAAATTCACAGACATCATCAGACGCGGGATCAGTCGCTACGACCGATTCAGGTAATCTAAGTAATGACATAATAATCGGATGATAAGGTTCCTTTTGATCCATCTTCAAGTACTTTTCTCATTTAGTTTAGCCTGTGCCAGGCTCTTGGACTGGGTGGCGAGCGAGAAAAGCGAGCTAGCAGTGAGGTAGCGAACAAGAAAAAATGGCGGGAAGATAGAAGGGGAAGCCTGTTAGCACCGCCGTCTACCCCGGCAACTTCCTGAAAAACAGTTTCTCGTTTCAAAGTGTCAAATAATTGACGTAGTAAGAGTTGAAAAAACTGTCACAATTGACCAATCATAGGGTCTACCAGGCAGGAGCTGGTATACAGGAATCAGCTATTGAAAAAAATGATTACATGCTCCACTACTCCGTCTCTCCACAACTCCCAGGCAATTATTTTCGCTCAGCTTTCTCGATCCGCTTTCCTCACTATCTTGGAGCCTGGAACAGGCTACATTCAGTCACATACTGACTTTTTATATAGTTTGGTATGCACTGCGGTATAGAAATGGCTTAGATGCAAGATGCATACTTTCTGCGAAAGCGATAGTTTTGCTCGGCTTTATACAACTTTGCGGAAGATTTATATCTCATCTTTCAAGGGGACACAATGAAGTCCAAAACGAAAACTGGAGACTGCCACAAAGTTCTCAATAAAGGTTAACATCTCTGCTTTGCTATCGCTGAAAAATGTTTGGTTACTTTTTTGTACGTTTTTAAAGTTCATGCTGACTTAGGCTTTTCCTTTATTCTCAAGAACCTCGCAAGAAGACAAAACAAAAACAACAACAACAACAAATTCGCTTCGTGGAGAACTGTCCTGAACTGAAACCGTGGCAGTTGAGTTGTAGTGTTGGGGTGTCTCCTTGATCACGAAACAAAGCAAAACAAGTATACGAAAACACAACAGGGAAAAATAACATCACAGTTTGTAGAACAATAAAATCAACTTGACAGTCTCGATAACGGATTATGCCAACCTACTTGTTGCCCTTTATCACGAATAACACAATTTATGACGCAAAAGTTTTGATCGGTTCGGAGGTCCTTAAGAGCGCTTACCATTTGCTCGGACAGTTCGCTAAAATTTTCCGTAAAAGATACGGTCTTGTTTTTCGCTTAGTTAAAAAGGAATGGGATTGAGTTGTACCATTTACAAAATACCGTTGTCCACTTTTTCTCGAAAGGAAGCATGGCACTCTTAGCACTGGTAATTCACGCAAGGGTATAGAAAATTTCGATCGTTTCGGTAAAAGTGGGAAAAAGCCAATACCTCAGAAGGTGTACCTTTCATCTGAAAAATTTCCAGCGAGATGAAACGTTCAATTTGAATTCTCACCGAAATTTTCGAGTTTTCTATACAAATGGTAAGCGCTGTAAGTCACTGCTGATAACTGCCTACGGACAATTGTCTGCTCATGCGCATTACAGACAGTGCTCTGCTTATGCGCATGCCCAGTTTGGACACTGTCTTTGAGGAAACAAAAAAGATGGCGACCGGCTCTGCATTTCCCCACTAAATTACAAACCAAAACAAGCATAACAATCATTGAACTTGGTTCTCAAAATATCGTGATTTGTCAGTGTCTGGCAGAACCGTCATTGCCTCTGATCAGGGGCAATGAGCGATCTTCTCGCCACCAACTAGACGTGACGACTTATTTCCAGCCATGCCCTTGAAGTAGACACTAAAGTATCGTTTTTGAAATTGCAGGATCTGACAGGTCATCTGACTGTCAAATCTCGGAAGGCCAAATCAAATCACATCATCAATTTGTGACTAATGTTTAAGAAGACAAACCACAGCAGCAACTACAAGAAAGGAACATACAGAATACATGAGATTAATCCCCGCACAACTCTTAAGTGCGTTGTATGTTCTTAAAAAACAACACTGTGAATTTACAGTGAAGTAGTATTTACCACTTTAATAATAAGTGATCACTAACGAACGAAGGGTTTTCCTTGTTCTAGATTTTACTGATGGACGAACTTTCTTAACACGTTTCTAAGTAAAAACGTTAAAATGGTGGAAACTATTTTCTGCAGTTTGTAACGTAGTTGAAGTTAGTCTGAAGTTCTTTTCTATGAAAAGGGATAAGTAGTGTTTTGTGAAACACGTTAAAATTTTACACTCTTTTTAGTAAACAAGAAGAGAGACTTTATTTTTTGTAGCAAAAACCGTGTAATGTAAGGATTTACAATAAAAGTAGTTTAAAGTAAAATTAGATTGATGATTTTTCAGTTACTGACCCAGTTAGAGAAAGAATCCAGGGGTCAATTTAATAAAACTTTTACACTTGTAATTTACAAGTGTAGCGATTGTTTTACAGTCTGAGGACAACAGCTACACTTGTAAATTACACGTGTAAAAGTTTTTATTATTAAATTGACCCCAGGTGCTCCCAATAGGAGTCGAACCTATGAACTTTTGGGCACCCACGGTCCAAATGCTCTACCAGTAATAAGCCACAAGAAACTTATGGAAGCTAAGGACATTATTATACTCAAGTATTCAGCAGGCTTCAAATGCAATTCACCATCACGTTTCCATCGTTGTGTAAAAGTACCGTACTTCCTCGATTAAGCGCCCGGGCACTTATTTGGGAACCACTGTGGAGTCTGATACACAGCCGCTTTTAGTGTCATCACGCAATGCTGGGGGGGTGGGGGGGGGGGGGGGGAGGAGAGCGTTGCGTGACGACACTAAAAACGGCTGTGTGGCAGACTAGCGCCTGCCTTGTGTCAAACGTTTTACTTGTTTTGACACTTTCAGTATAAATTCTTTGCATGTCATAAGAAAGGACAGAAATGACATTTTCAATGCCGCTAGCAACTTTCCCACGGCCTAGCTCTTTAAATTTAGCAGGGAAAAACCCATCTTTGTTTTAGAAGTCATTGCCTAAATCTGTAATTGCTTTTCCTTTTGTTTTCCCTGCCACTCCTGTAGTCATATGACTGACCAACCCTCCTAATAGATTTGCATATAAATTTAGATACGTGACAGTCAAATACTTACGAAAGCGGACGCTTTTTAGTATTGAATTACATGCCCCCAGTCAGGCAGATCGATAGGCTTTCTGAGTATTAAAGCCACTGCAACCGCCTCCTGGTCAAAGAGAGAGAGAGAGAGGTCCTGTTGACTTCTTTAAGATGAAGGATTCAACCGTAATCAGCTTCATTTGTTTCTTTTTCGCCGTATTACAAGGTTTCGGTGAGTAAAGCACTTGTTATTCATTAGACATTCACTCATTCATTCATAGAATCATTGGTTACACGAGTATGTAGCAGATGAGAGTTGAGGGCAGCGCTTATTTGCTGGCAGTTACATGCATGTTGCCTCGGACAACAACCAAGATCGATTCAAATGTACACTTATCATAAAGTAATGTACGTGGAACTTTGTAGTAGGTCACTTTTGCAGCTAATTACGATGCGGCTTTGAATGAATGAACACCCAGTCAATACTAAAAAACTCGTCACTACACACTTCCTCTTAACAGTCTTGCGTTATACGACGCAGTCTTTGCCACAAAATTTTCGTTTTGTTGCTTCTGTTGGAGTCAAAAAGGCGAAAAAAAACTTGGAAACTTTCTGTATAAAATAAAGAAGCCATAATTACAGCATTCTTGCTCGAAAGACACAGGGGAAACCCCTCTGTTCACGTGGATTTTAGCCGAGCCCAGTTGAAAGATATTTTAAGCAGACGAGAAATCAGAGCGTTTTAATTATGCCAAGATAATCAAGTATTGCTTTTAACAGAAATTTGAGAAGAATTTAAGGTGAGTTTTCGGCTTTGGATGTAACAGTCCTTTAAAATATTAGAAAACGAAAGCGAACTACCGAGGCCCAAATTCAGTTTAAAGGTTCACTACACTTCGGGTGTTTTTTCCCGGTGCCACGGTACTTGCCATGTGCACGCTTGACTGTTTTTATTTTCTACAAAATATGAAAGTGTCATACTCCCCTTCCTTGGGAAGAGGAAGGAAGAGAGTCTTACTTCATCAAAGTTTTAATTACGTTCTAACGAAAACTAGAATAAAGACCCCGTCTATAGTTCAAGTTAGGTTCAGAGGGAGAAATTATACTATGTAAAAAGACTATACCCGTTCCCCTATAGCCTATGTGAGGAAGTGTTCCCTGGTCCACATCCAGCCCGTCGATGAACATTTCTCTCCCAAGCGTTGTTAAAAATAAAATAGACTATTAAAATAAAAAATTCGTTCGTAGCGTTCGGCGCTAGGCCAGCTAACCAGTTGGTAGCCTGCGTGGCAGGCGTTTGAAAGGGAAGGGAAAGGGAGTTTTAGGTGCGAGAGAAACGCGAGAGGCGCGGTTGGGTAAAACCCATTTTCTCTCTCTCCCCCTCTCCCCCTGTTTATTATTAAAACCGATTCAGCCACACATGATATAAGAAGTATAAAAAGCCCCTAATGCCGAGTTCGTCAAATCTAACGTTATTTTGGTATTAACGACTTCCAGGCGACTTGCAGTCGAGTTACATTTCTAAAATTGGTTAATTATGACCGAAGAAAAAAAAAACCTGAATCAAAACTGAAATTTATACGTTATTTCAGTCGTATTTTTCTGCAGCATTTTTTACTCGGAATTTCAACTTCGATGATATTAAAACTGTAAAGATATTTGGAGGATAATCGAAGCAAAGGTCAGTACCGGAACTAAATATTATTTCCGGTATCTTTTAGTGGAGTCATTGCATGATGGGAAGATCTGATTGTGGCACTTTGCGATTTCTCCGCGTTCTCGCAAATAAAATCCACCCCCAAAATATTTAATCCCCAAAATCGTCTTTTGTCAAAATGATATAGCTTTAAATTATAGCTTCAATCAGGACCCTGGGTTCCACACAAGAGTTTTTTTTAATTCGTTTAAGCCGGAAATATGAAACTGTTGTTTTGAGTTCTGACAAACGTGCAATTCGGTGACGTTTGAGAAGCGATTAAGTCCAAAAATCTTGGGTGTGAGCGGATCGTTTTTCTTTTAGATTTCGCCCGCACCGTATTTGGCTGTATATTGCGGTAAGCTTAATTTAGGGAAACTGTATTCCGGCTTGGCATCGTTCTTTTGCTTCGTCACGCAATCCTCTTCAACAGAGAACGAACTGCGTGACGAGCCAAGGAAGATTGCGTCAAGTGTTTATCGCGTAAACCTTATGAATGCGAAGAATTTGTTTCAAAATTAAGTGGGCGTTTGCCATGTACGGAAGGCCATGGGATCGGATTACATTTGAGTGGAAGTTTACTGTTGGCGCTTTTCGTTAGTAAGTCAGTAATTTTAGCAAAATAGAAGCGCGTTGATGCGAATGTTAAAACTAAAATACTGTCAACCCCGTTCCCAGGGTTCTCTCCTACCCGTCCCTACGGAGCGCTACGGGTAGGAGAGAGAACCTGGGAACGAGGTTGCTTATTTTTTTCAAGCACTTTTGAGGGGTGGCCGGGGTGGGGGGGATTAATAGAGGGTGGGGGCTTAAAAGAGAGGGGGGTTTATTTAATTTAGCGAAATGCATCAACGGCAGCAAGGTTTCTAGTGGACGAACTTGTGGTTACCAGGAACTATACTGCTTTTTCTAACAATAAGAACATGGTAACAATTCTCCTCAGAGAACTAAATGGTGGCTCTGATGACCACGTAGAATACGCTGAATGGCGGTTGCGTCTCCAGTAGGATCCCAAGTAGCCTAGGAGACGTAAATATCCTCAATGAATACTCTTCCGTGCTAAATACTACATTGACACTCAAATATAATACTTTTTTTAAAGGTGTAACTGTTTCTTTCCTTTTCCCTCTTCTTTTGTGCTCAAATACAAAATACTGTGCGAGAAATATCAGTATCTGCGTTCAGCTCCAGTCACGAACCTAATAATAAATAATACCCATTCCGACCCAAGTAAAACACTGATCAGAAAAGGTGCTGTGAAAAGAAGTACTTTTACACTTTTGTTACCGTAGTGTCTCATTTTCAGTTATTATGTTTTTCCTTTCCCAGTGGCTGAGTCAACTGAGCTACCGGGTGTCAAATGCAAGGAGCCAGTACTTGCAACAGTAGAAGTTGATTCCCAGCATAGATTCCGACCTTTTTATGTCCGACTCCACCGTTGTGAGGGTTCGTGGAAGGAGGTCAATCCGAAAATCAAGAAGTGCGCAGCCACTGTTCAAAAGGAAATCAACATAAAAGTGTTTTCATTTGAGAGAAACAGATATGAATTTCGTCGTGTGTATAACCACACAAGCTGCGGTGCAGAGTGTACGACAGGTGGCCCAGATAAATGCGACCTTCGGGTGGAGAGGTGGAATGAAGAAACCTGTAAATGTGACTGTGAGTTTGACGACGCACCACCACCTGACGTCATGAAACGAAAGAAATACTCTAGGTGAGAACTCATATATACAGTCAAACCTCTATTTACCTGTGTGTTATGCGGCCGCTTGTCAAATCCAAGTTCACCGTTTATTTGATCTGTATTTAGTGGTCATCTCCATCAGGTAGGAGCGGTCACCTTCTAGAATTTTAGTTGGATAATAGTGCAATGTTTTGACAAGGTAAACAAAGCAATTCCACTTGTTAAACACCTTATAAAACATAAAAAGAGGCAGCGTGGCCGTGGCACGCTCTGGCCACTTGCTGGAGTTGTTCGCGGTCGTTCCGAGCTCAAATCGTCCACTACGCTTGAAAATAACCAACTGGTTGCCTTCTGTTAGAATGCATCTTTTATAGAGGCGGTCATCTAACTATTTCGCGAGGATGACCGACTCTATGTTACAAACGGAAGTACACTAGGAGGTTACTTGTGGATCGGCTTCCTTGGGTTCATATACCGTAAATCCTCTATTAAGCCCCCCTCTCAAATAAGCCCCTCTCTCTAATAACCCCCTTCCTTTAAGAAGCTCCCCCTCTCTTTTAAGCCCCCCTCTCTTCATCCCTATTATTCTTCAATAAAAAAATGATAGAATGTATTCACTGTAGACTGTAAAACCTCGTGTGGACTGATCCAGGATGAATTACTCACCACCTGGAAGCTCGGATTTGTTATGATCTTTGGCGGCACGACCTTCAACCTTTTGTACTTCAGCGTTTCCACTTTGCATTCTATTTTTTAATGGAGAACTGATGCCATTGCCTTAGCTAAACTAAATAAGCCCCCTCTCTCAAATATGCCCCCCGTGTCTACTAGCCCCACTTCAAATGGGCTTGAAATAAATAAGCCCCCCGGTAAGACGATTTTACGGCATTTAAATATTACTTTCCCACTCGTCGCTCATGCGTTTTCTACCACTTTACTACGTGTCCATTTTACGCTATCTCTAACACCTGTGGAGAGTTTTGGTTTTAGTATTTTACAAGATAGCGTTTTCTCTCGCTCGGTCACATTTTTGCCCAGAAATAAGCTATTTCCGAGTTTCAAAAACTCTTCCTTAGTTTTAAAACGAGGCAACTGCAAAACCTGTCGTGTGAAAATGAGCTTAAGACAAAGCAGTTGAGGCAGCTCGAAATTGACCTACTCATCTCAAGTTGCCTTTCTAGCCACTCCCGTTCGAGTTGCCGAGAGCTCTAAGAGTTTCAGTCCCAATCCAGATGGAAGGATTAGAGGCAATTCGTTACAGAGAAGTGATCATAAGTGGATATAGTTGGAATTAGAAACGGGGCTCCCCTTTTTTATCGTTTCCTCCTTTTTTCCTCCTTCTCATTTCATTGACGTGTGCTTTTTCCTCCCTCAGGTGGAATAAACACCTTTGTAAATATCAATGCATTAGATCGCCATCTGCCGCCTGCTCACGAAAACAGGTAAGACGGCTTTATTAAATGTTAGAAATTTTACAACTTAAAGCCCATTTTAGTGGCCTGCATGTTCCAGAATAACAGTAAATTTTCGGAAAGTGAACATGATCTTCACAGTAGAATGAACAATGAAGCTAAGCGACTGAAAATAATTATTAACCCCAAAGGAGTTGCTTGTTTAGCAGCTCAGTATTCATCATAACATTTGTAACTTATTTGGGTAGCTTCACACCAATAGACGAAAACTGGAATACAACCGGGTGATTACAGAACTGCTATAACACAAAATCTGTATGGGGACCCAATTTCACTTTATTAAAACAAGCGGGGGCGGGTCGGACAGACGCCTGTCTAAATAACCGGTCATTAGCGATTGTTTCTGCCTTTCTTCGGTCATTTTCGTTGGTTCTTTGTAATCGGGAAATCCTCTCTTAACGCCGAAAGAAGATCCCAAAGATGTCCATTTCAATGACACTTTACTGTAGTTGCTGTTGCTCGAGTGAGGTACGTTTATGCTTATCCCCTCTGCACCGATATCAAACTAGGTGTACTGTAAAAGTGAAATGAGCTGTAAGTACTTTTCTATGCTTATCCTTCTACAGGAATTGGACCGTAAGACATGTTCCTGTGTCTGCAATGTGTTTCACAAGAGTATCTGCAAGAACAAAAATGTTCCTCTAAACCCTGACACCTGTGAATGCGTTGAGGGTAGTGCATCACATGGAATGTCTAAAAGTAAGTCGAATCAGTCATGGCCTTTTTTAAAAAGATTGCATATTCCAATAAACTTTGACGTTTTCTCGAACTGACTGACTGACTGACTGACTTACTGTATATTTGGTCAACTAACTAACTAACTAACTGACTGACTGACTGACTGACTGACTGACCGAAGACTAATTCGGTCAAATTAACTAAATTACCAACTATCTAGCGGACTGACACTATACATGGAGACTTGTGAAGGAAAAACTTGTATAAGTATGTTATTTTATATACACCTACTACCAAGGAAAACGTGAAAGGAAAAATTTTAACGTAAATGAGGTTTAATGTGCTATATGGTTAGACTTGACTTGACCTGCCAAATTGTATTACGCTTAACTATCTCTTATCTCCATCAACGACGAACATCGTTGGGTACGGCACTTCAGTTGGTATCCGCCTTATAGTGAACCAAACTGGAGGAAGGCAGGTACCAACTCTAATCGCTCGCATTAGGGATTTGTCCGTCCTAAAGACGTGTTTCTTAAGAGAGAGTCGATAGCCTGCCTTAAGAGAGAGTCGAGAGCCTGCTTTAAGAGAGAGTCGATAGCCTGCCTTAAGAGAGAGTCGATAGCCTGCCTTAAGAGAGAGTCGATAGCCCGCCTTAAGAGAGAGTCGATAGCCTGCCTTAAGAGAGAGTCGATAGCTTGCCTTAAGAGAGAGACGATAGCCTGCCTTAAGAGAGAGACGATAGCCTGCCTTAAGAGAGAGACGATAGCTTGCCTTAAGAGAGAGACGATAGCCTGCCTTAAGAGAGAGACGATAGCCTGCCTTAAGAGAGAGTCGATAGCCTGCCTTAAGAGAGAGACGATAGCCTGCCTTAAGAGAGAGACGATAGCCTGCCTTAAGAGAGAGACGATAGCCTGCCTTAAGAGAGAGTCGATAGCCTGCCTTAAGAGAGAGTCGATAGCCTGCCTTAAGAGAGAGTCGATAGCCTGCCTTAAGGGAGAGTCGATAGCCTGCCTTAAGAGAGAGTCGATAGCTTGCCTTAAGAGAGAGTCGATAGCCTGCCTTAAGAGAGAGTCGATAGCCTGCCTTAAGAGAGAGACGATAGCCTGCCTTAAGAGAGAGACGATAGCCTGCAAAGCAGGCGTATTTTGCAGGGCGAGCGATGACACGAATTCACTCCCACCATCTTGGATGTTGAAACAGATAGAGAGTTGAGGGCAGGTCAAAAAATGATTCTCAGGGAGAGGACAGTGGGTGACGGCCTGACGTGATCACTTTGATGAGCAAGCTAGACCGTCGACTACTGGCTATTGAGATAAAAGTTTTTAAGTTGCAGATATCAATTCTAGGTATCAATCGCTTGCTTTTAACACACGATTTAAAGCTCCTTTGGTTTTGTTTTTTTTTTTACAGGTTCGATTACCTACATTGTGATTGTTGCTCTTTTGGCAGTTCTAGTAGTTATTGTGTTGTTCGTCTTGGCACTCTGTTGCCGGCGTAGATGCAAAGCGTCAAATTCACAACAACTACAAACTCTTCAAGGGACTCCTGAGACATCATCAGACGCGGGATCAGTCGCTACGACCGATTCAGGTAATCTAAGTAATGACATAATAATCGGATGATAAGGTTCCTTTTGATCCATCTTCAAGTACTTTTCTCATTTAGTTTAGCCTGTGCCAGGCTCTCGGACAGGGTGGCGAGCGAGAAAAGCGAGCTAGCAGTGAGGTAGCGAACAAGAAAAAATGGCGGGAAGATAGAAGGGGAAGCCTGTTAGCACCGCCGTCTACCCCGGCAACTTCCTGAAAAACAGTTTCTCGTTTCAAAGTGTCAAATAATTGACGTAGTAAGAGTTGAAAAAACTGTCACAATTGAGCAATCATAGGGTCTACCAGGCAGGAGCTGGTATACTGGAATCAGCTATTGAAAAAAATGATTACATGCTCCACTACTCCGTGTCTCCACAACTCCCAGGCAATTATTTTCGCTCAGCTTTCTCGATCCGCTTTCCTCACTATCTTGGAGCCTGGAACAGGCTACATTCAGTCACATACTGACTCTTTATATAGTTTGGTATGCACTGTGCGGTATAGAAATGGCTTAGATGCAAGATGCATACTTTCTGCGAAAGCGATAGTTTTGCTCGGCTTTATACAACTTTACGGAAGATTTATATCTCATCTTTCAAGGGGACACAATGAAGTCCAAAACGAAAACTGGAGACTGCCACAAAGTTTTCAATAAAGGATAACATCTCTGCTTTGCTATCGCTGAAAAATGTTTGGTTACTTTTTTGTACGTTTTTAAAGTTCATGCTGACTTTGGCTTTTCCTGTATTCTCAAGAACCTCGCAAGAAGACAAAACAAAAACAACAACAACTACAAATTCGCTTTATGGAGCACTGTCCTAAACTGAAACCGTGGCAGTTGAGTTGTAGTGTTGGGGTGTCTCCTTGTTCACGAAACAAAGCAAAACAAGTATACGAAAACACAACAGGGAAAAATAACATCACAGTTTGTAGAACAATAAAATCAACTTGACAGTCTCGATAACGGATTATGCCAACCTACTTGTTGCCCTTTATCACGAATAACACAATTTATGACGCAAAAGTTTTGATCGGTTCGGAGGTCATTAAGAGCGCTTACCATTTGCACGGACAGTTCGCTAAAATTTTCCGTAAAAAGATGCGGTCTTGTTTTTCGCTTAGTTAAAAAGGAACGGGATTGAGTTGTACCATTTACAAAATACCGTTGTCCACTTTTTCTCGAAAGGAAGCATGGCACTCTTAGCACTGGTAATTCACGCAAGGATATAGAAAATTTCGATCTTTTCGGTAAAAGTGGGGAAAAGCCAATACCTCAGAAGGTGTACCTTTCATCTGAAAAATTTCCAACGAGATGAAACGTTCAATTTGAATTCTCACCGAAATTTTCGAGTTTTCTATACAAATGGTAAGCGCTCTAAGTCACTACTGATAACTGCCTACAGACAATTGTCTGCTCATGCGCATTACAGACAGTGCTCTGCTTATGCGCATGCCCAGTTTGGACACTGTCTTTGAGGAAACAAAAAAGATGGCGACCGGCTCTGCATTTCCCCTCTAAATTACAAACCAAAACAACCATAACAATCATTGAACTTGGTTCTCAAAATATCGTGATTTGTCAGTGTCTGGCAGAACCGTCATTGCCTCTGATCAGGGGCAATGAGCGATCTTCTCGCCACCAACTTATCGCCCAGTAATAGTTTAAGACGTGACGACTTATTTCCAGCCATGCCCTTTACCTAGACGTTAATGTATCTTTTTTTTTTGAAATTTCAGAATCTGACAGGTCATCTGACTGTCAAATATCGGAAGGCCAAATCAAATCGCATCGTCAGACTTATGTTTAAGAAGACAAACCACAGCAGCAACTACAAGAAAGGAACATACAGAATACATGAGATTAATCCCCGCACAACTCTTAAGTGCGTTGTATGTTCTTAAAAAACAACGCTGTGAATTTACAGTGAAGTAGTATTTACCACTTTAATAATAAGTGATCACTAACGAACGAAGGGTTTTCCTTGTTCTAGATTTTTTGGACGAACTTTCTTCACACGTTTCTACTAGTAAAAACGTTAAAATGGTGGAAACTATTTTCTGCAGTTTGTAACGTAGTTGAAGTTAGTCTGAAGTTCTTTTCTATGAAAAGGGATAAGTAGTGTTTTGTGAAACACGTTAAAATTTTACACTCTTTTTAGTAAACAAGAAGAAAGACTTTATTTTTTGTAGCAAAAACCGTGTAATGTAAGGATTTACAATAAAAGTAGTTTAAAGTAAAATTAGATTGATGATTTTTCAGTTACTGACCCAGTTAGAGAAAGAATCCAGGGGTCAATTTAATAAAACTTTTACACTTGTAATTTACAAGTGTAGCGATTGTTTTACAGTCTGAGGACAACAGCTACACTTGTAAATTACACGTGTAAAAGTTTTTATTATTAAATTGACCCCAGGTGCTCCCAATAGGAGTCGAACCTATGAACTTTTGGGCACCCACGGTCCAAATGCTCTACCAGTAATAAGCCACAAGAAACTTATGGAAGCTAAGGACATTATTATACTCAAGTATTCAGCAGGCTTCAAATTCAATTCACCATCACGTTTCCATCGTTGTGTAAAAGTACCGTACTTCCTCGATTAAGCGCCCGGGCACTTGTTTGGGAACCACTGTGGAGTCTGATACACAGCCGCTTTTAGTGTCATCACGCAATGCTGGGGGGGGGGGGGGGGGGGAGACCGTTGCGTGACGACACTAAAAACGGCTGTGTGGCAGACTAGCGCCTGCCTTGTGTCAAACGTTTCACTTGTTTTGACACTTTCAGTATAAATTCTTTGCATGTCATAAGAAAGGACAGAAATGACATTTTCAATGCCGCTAGCAACTTTCCCACGGCCTAGCTCTTTAAATTTAGCAGGGAAAAACCCATCTTTGTTTTAGAAGTCATTGCCTAAATCTGTAATTGTTTTTCCTTTTGTTTTCCCTGCCACTCCTGTAGTCATATGACTGACCAACCCTCCTAATAGATTTGCATAATTTAGATAAGTGACAGTCAAATACTTACGAAAGCGGACGCTTTTTAGCATTGAATTACATGCCCCCAGTCAGGCAGATCGATAGGCTTTCCGAGTATTGAAGCCACTGCAACCGCCTCCTGGTGAAAGAGAGAGAGAGAGAGGTCCTGTTGACTTCTTTAAGATGAAGGATTCAACCATAATCAGCTTCATTTGTTTCTTTTTTGCTGTATTACGAGGCTTCGGTGAGTAAAGCACTTGTTATTCATTAGACATTCACTCATTCATTCATAGAATCATTGGTTACACGAGTATGTAGCAGATGAGAGTTGAGGGCAGCGCTTATTTGCTGGCAGTTACATGCATGTTGCCTCGGACAACAACGAAGATCGATTCAAATGTACACTTATCATAAAGTAATGTACGTGGAACTTTGTAGTAGGTCACTTTGGCCGCAAATTACGATGCGGCTTTGAATGAATTAACACTCAGTCAATACTAAAAAACTCGTCACTACACACTTCCTCTTAACAGTCTTGCGTTATACGATGCAGTCTTTGCCCCAACATTTTCTTTTTGTTGCTTCTGTTGGAGTCAAAAAGGCGAAAAAAAACTTGGAAACTTTCTGTATAAAATAAAGAAGCCATAATTACAGCATTCTTGCTCGAAAGACACAGGGGAAACCCCTCTGTTCACGTGGATTTTAGCCGAGCCCAGTTGAAAGATATTTTAAGCAGACGAGAAATCAAAGCGTTTTAATTATGCCAAGATAATCAAGTATTGCCTTTAACAGAAATTTGAGAAGAATTTAAGGTGAGTTTTCGGCTTTGGATGTAACAGTCCTTTAACATATTTGAAAACGAAAGCGAACTACCGAGGCCCAAATTCAGTTTAAAGGTTCAGTACACTTCCGGTGTTTTTTCCCGGTGCCACGGTACTTGCCATGTGCACGCTTGAGGAAGTGTTCCCTGGTCCACATCCAGCCCGTCGATGAACATTTCTCTCCCAAGCGTTGTTAAAAATAAAATAGACTATTAAAATAAAAAACTCGTTCGTAGCGTTCGGCGCTAGGCCAGCTAACCCGTTGGGTAAAACCCATTTTCTCTCTCTCTCCCTCTCCCCCCGTTTATTATTAATACCGATTCAGCCACACATGATATAAGAAGTATAAAAAGCCCCTAATGCCGAGTTCGTCATAGCCTGCGAAAGCATCCGTTTCTCCAAGAGCGAAGGAGAAACTGCTTTCGCAGGCTAAGTTCGTCAAATCTAACGTTATTTTGGTATTACATGTAACGACTTCCAGGCGACTTGCAGTCCAGTTACATTTCTAAAATTGGTTAATGATGACCGAAGAAAGAAAAAAAAACTGAATCAATACTGAAATTTATACGTTATTTCAGTCGCATTTTTTTACAGCATTTTTTACTCGAGACTTCAACTTCGATGATATTAAAACTGTAAAGATTTTTGGAGGATAATCGAAGCAAAGGTCAGTACCGGAACTAAATATTATTTCCGGTATCTGTTAGTGGAGTCATTGGATGATGGGAAGATCTGATTGTGGCACTTTGCGATTTCTCCGCGTTCTCGCAAATAAAATCCACCCCCAAAATATTTGATCCCCAAAATCGTCTTTTGTCAAAATGATATAGTTTTAAATTATAGCTTCAAGAGTTTTTTTTAATTCGTTTAAGCCGGAAATATGAAACTGTTGTTTTGAGTTCTGACCGAACGTGCAATTCGGTGACGTTTGAGAAGCGATTAAGTCCAAAAATCTTGGGTGTGAGCGGATCGTTTTTCTTTTAGATTTCGCCCGCACCGTATTTGGCTGTATATTGTGGTAGGCTTAATTTAGGGAAACTGTATTCCGGCTTGGCATCGTTCTTTTGCTTCGTCACGCAATCCTCTTCAACAGAGGACGAACTGCATGACGAGCCAAGGAAGATTGCGTCAAGTGTTTATCGCGTAAACCTTATGAATGCGAAGAATTTGTTTCAAAATTAAGTGGGCGTTTGCCATGTACGGAAGGCCATGGGATCGGATTACATTTGAGTGGAAGTTTACTGTTGGCGCTTACTTGCGCTACGGGTAGGAGAGAGAACCTGGGAAAGGGGTTGAAATACCGTAAATCCTCTATTAAGCCATCGGAGGGCTTATTTTTTTCAAGCACTTTTGAGGGGTGGTCGGGGTGGGGGGGGGGGATTAATAGAGGGTGGGGGCTTAAAAGAGAGGGGGGCTTATTTAATTTGGCGAAATGCATCAACGGCAGCAAGGTTTCTAGAGGACGAACTTGTGGTTACCGGGCACTATACTGCTTTTTCTAACAATAAGAACATGGTAATAATTCTCCTCAGAGAACTAGATGGTGGCTCTGATGTCCACGTAGAATACGCTGAATGGCGGTTGCGTCTCCAGTAGGATCCCGAGCAGCCTAGCAGACGCAAATATCCTCAATTAATACTCTTCCGTGCTAAATACTAAATTGACACTCAAATATAATACTTTTTTCAAAGGTGTAACTGTTTCTTTCCTTTTTCTTCTTCTTTTGTGCTCAAATACCAACGACTGTTCGGGAAATATCAGTATCTGCGTTCAGCTCCAGTCACGAACCTAATAATAAATAATACCCATTCCGACCCAACTAAAACACTGATCAGAAAAGGTGCTGTAAAAAGAAGTACTTTTACACTTTTGTTACCGTAGTGTCTCATTTTCAGTTATTATTTTTTTTCCTTTCCCAGTGGCTGAGTCAACTGAGCTACCGGGTGTCAAATGCAAGGAGCCAGTACTTGCAACAGTAGAAGTTGATTCCCAGCATAGATTCCGACCTTTTTATGTCCGACTCCACCGTTGTGAGGGTTCATGGAAGGAGGTCAATCCGAAAATCAAGAAGTGCGCAGCCACTGTTCAAAAGGAAATCAACATAAAAGTGTTTTCATTTGAGAGAAACAGATATGAATTTCGTCGCGTGTATAACCACACAAGCTGCGGTGCAGAGTGTACGACAGGTGGCCCAGATAAATGCGACCTTCGGGTGGAGAGGTGGAATGAAGAAACCTGTAAATGTGACTGTGAGTTTGACGACGCACCACCACCTGACGTCATGAAACGAAAGAAATACTCTAGGTGAGAACTCATATATACAGTCAAACCTCTATTTACCTGTGTGTTAAGCGGCCGCTTGTCAAATCCAAGTTCACTGTTTATTTGACCTGTATTTAGTGGTCATTTCCATCAGGTAGGAGCGGTCACCTTCTAGAATTTTAGTTGGATAATAGTGCAATGTTTTGACAAGGTAAACAAAGCAATTCCACTTGTTAAACACCTTATAAAACATACATATTGTAAACGAAGGAGGCAGCGTGGCCGTGACACGCTCTGGCTACTTGCTGGAGTTGTTCGCGATCGTTCCGAGCTCAAATCCTCCACTACGCTTGTAAATAACCAACTGGTTGCCTTCTGTTAGAATGCATCTTTTATAGAGGCGGTCATCTAACTATTTCGCGAGGATGACCGACTCTATGTTACAAACGGAAGTACACTAGGAAGTCACTTGTGGATCGGCTACCTTGGGTTCATATACCGTAAATCCTCTATTAAGCCGCCCTCTCAAATAAGCCCCTCTCTCTAATACCCCCCCCCCCCCCCCTTTAAGAAGCTCCCCCTCTCTTTTAAGCCCCCCTCTCTTCATCCCTATTATTCTTCAATAAAAAATGATAGAATGTATTCACTGTAGACTGTAAAACCTCGTGTGGACTGATCCAGGATGAATTATTCACCACCTGGAAGCTCGGATTTTTTTTGATCTTTGGCTGCATGACCTTCAACCTTTTGTACTTCAGCGTTTCCACTTTGCATTCTATTTTTTTATGGAGAACTGATGCCATTGCGTTAGCTAAACTAAATAAGCCCCCTCTCTCAAATATGCCCCCCGTGTCTACTAGCCCCACTTCAAATGGGCTTGAAATAAATAAGCCCCCCGGTAAGACGATTTTACGGCTTTTAAATTTTACTTTCCCACTCGTCGCTCATGCGTTTTCTACCACTACGCGTCCATTTTAAGCTATCTCTAACACCTGTGGAGATTTTTGGTTTTAGTATTTTACAAGATAGCGTTTGCTCTCGCTCGGTCACATTTTTGCCCAGAAATAAGCTATTTCCGAGTTTCAAAAACTCTTGCTTAGTTTTAAAACGAGCCCAACTGCAAAACCTGTCGTGTGAAAATGAGCTTAAGACAACGCCGTTGAGGCAGCTCGAAATTGACCTACTCATCTCAAGTTGCCGTTCTAGCCACTCCCGTTCGAGTTGCCGAGAGCTCCAAGAGTTTCAATCCCAATCCAGATGGAAGGATTAGAGGCAATTCGTTACAGACAAGTGATCATAAGTGGATCTAGTTGGAATTAGAAACGGGGCTCCCTTTTTTATCGTTTCCTCCTTTTTTCCTTCTTCTCATTTCATGGACGTGTGCTTTTTCCTTCTTCAGGTGGAATAAACACCTTTGTAAATATCAATGCAATAGATCGCCATTTGCCTGCTCACGAAAAAAGGTAAGACGGCTTTATTAACTGTTAGAAATTTTACAACTTAAAGCCCATTTTAGTGGCCTGCATGTTCCAGAATAACGGTAAAGTTTCGGAAAGTGAACATGATCTTCACAGTAGAAGGAACAATGAAGCTAAGCGACTGAAAATAATTATTAACCCCAAAGGAGTTGCTTGTTCAGCAGCTCAGTATTCATCATAACATTTGTAACCCATTTAGGTAGCTTCACACCAATAGACGAAAACTGGAATACAACCGGGTGATTACAGAATTGCTATCACACAAAATCTGTACGGGACCCAATTGCACTTTATTAAAACAAGCGGGGGCGGGTCGGACAGACGCCTGTCTAAATAACCGGTCATTAGCTGTTGTTTCTGCCTTTCTTCGGTCATTTTCGTTGGTTCTTTATAATCGGGAAGTGCTCTCTTAACGCCGAAAGAAGATCCCAAAGATGTTCATTTCAATGACACTTTACCGTAGTTGCTGTTGCTCGAGTGAGGTTCGTTTATGCAGATCCCCTCTGCACCGATATCAAACTAAGTGTACTGTAAAAGTGAAATGAGCTGTAAGTACTTTTCTATGCTTATCCTTCTACAGGAATTGGACCGTAAGACATGTTCCTGTGTCTGCAAAGGGTATTACAAGCGTATCTGCGAGAACAAAAATGATCACCTAGACCCTGACACTTGTGAATGCGTTGAGAGTCGTGCATCACATGGAATGTGTAAAAGTAAGTCGAATCAGTCATGGCCTTTTTTAAAAAGATTGCATATTTCCAATAAACTTTGACGTTTTCTCGAACTGACTGACTGACCTTCTGTATAACTGGTCAACTACCTAACTAACTAACTAACTGACTGACTGACTGACCGATGATTGTCAAATTAACTAAATTACCAACTATCTAACGGACTGACACTATACATGGAGACTTGTGAAGGAAAAACTTGTATAAGTATGTTATTTTATATACACCTACTACCAAGGAAAACGTGGAAGGAAAAATTTTAACGTAAATGCCTTTTAATGTGCTATGTGGTTAAGATTACGGAGTTGCAGACTTGACTTGACTTGCCAAATTGTATAACACTTAACTGTCTCTCATCTCCTTCAACGACGAACATTGGGTACGGATTCTCAGGGAGAGGACAGTGAGTGACGGCCTGACGTGATCAATTTGATGAGCAAGCTAGACCGTCGACTACTGGCTATTGAGATAAAGTTTTATCTTTGGTCAGTTTTAAATGGCAGATATCAATTCTAGGTATCTATCTCTTGCTTTTAACACAAGATTTAAAGCTCCTTTGGTTTTGTTTTTTTTTACAGGTTCTATTACCTACATTGTGATTGTTGCTCTTTTGGCAGTTCTAGTAGTTATTGTGTTGTTCGTCTTGGCACTCTGTTGCCGGCGTAGATGCAAAGCGTCAAATTCACAACAACTACAAACTCTTCAGGGGACTCCTGAGACATCATCAGTCGCAGGATCAGTCACTACGACCGATTCAGGTAATCTAAGTAATGACAGAATAATCGGATGATAAGGTTCCTTTTGATCCATCTTCAAATACTTTTCTCATTTAGTTTAGCCTGTGCCAGGCTCTCGGACGGGGTGGCGAGCGAGAAAAGCTAGCGAGAAGTGAGGTAGCGAACGAGAAAAAATGGCGGGAAGATAGAAGGGGAAGCCTGTTAGCACCGCCGACTACCCCGGCCTCTCCCTGAAAAACAGTTTCTCGTTTCAGAGTGTCAAATAATTGACGTAGTAAGAGTTGAAATAAACTGTCACAATTGAGCAATCATAGGGTCTACCAGACAGGAGCTGGTATACTGGAATCAGGTATTGAAAAAAATTATTACATGCTCCACTACTCGTCTCTCCACAAGTCCCACGCAATTTTCGCTCAGCTTTCTCGATCCGCTTTCCTCACTATCTTGGAGCCTGGAACAGGCTACATTCAGTCACATACTGACTTTTTATATAGTTTGGTATGCACTGTGCGGTATAGAAATGGCTTTTAAAATACTTTACAAGTGCAGGATGCATACTTTCTGCGAGTGCGGTAGTTTTGCTCGGCTTACAACTTTGCGGAAGATTTATATCTCATCTTTCAAGGGGACATAATGAAGTCCAAAACGAAAACTGGAGACTGCCATCACAGTGTGTAGAACAATGACATTAACTTGACAGTCTCGATAGAGGATTATGTCAACCTACTTGTTACCCTTTATCACGAAAAACACAATTTATGACGCAAAAGTTTGGTCGGTTCAGAGGTCATTAAGAGCGCTTACTATTTGCACGGAAAGTTCGTTAAAATTTTCCGTAAAAAGATACGGTCTTGTCTTTCGCTTAGTTAAAAAGGAACGGGATTGAGTTGTACCATTTACAAAATACCGTTGTCCACTTTTTCTTGAGAGGAAGCAGTTTTCTATACAAATGGTAAGCGCTCTAAGTCACTGCTGATAACTGACTACGGACAATTGTGCTCTCATGCGCATTACCGACAGTGCTCAGCTTATACGCATTCCCAGTTTGGACACCGTCTTTGAGGGACGAGATGGCGACCGGCTCGGCATTTCCCCACTAAATTACAAAACCAAACATGCATAACAATCATTGAACTTGGTTCTCGTGATTTGTCAGCGTCTGGCAGAACAGTCATTGCCTCTGATCAGGGGCAATGAGCGATCTTCTCGTCCCCAACAAATCACAATAGGGAGCTTAAGCAACTACGACGACGACCACAACGACGACTTCAAAAAAACAATAGGTTTAATGATCAAAACAACAGCTCTGCACGTGCATCACGCGTTTTAGTACATTTCTTTGACGTCCACTGCACGACTACGTCGTGAAGCCTCCTAATTTGACGTTTTATAGAGGACGTGGACATACGACGACGAATTTTCCTTCCTCTTTTTGAACCTGAATAAAATCCTTTAAGAATTCAACTTCAGGAAAAGTCGCCAGTATTTGGCATATTGAGGAGGTCCAAATGGACGCGATTAAGTTTGAAAGAACGCAAATTCATTTTTTTACCGACGGTTTCACTGCCGTCCTCGTCGACCTTGCTTAAGGTCCCTAATATCAGCACCGCTCAGTAATAGTTTAAGACGTGACGACTTATTTCCAGCCATGCCCTTTACCTAGACGTTAATGTATCTTTTTTTTTTTGAAATTGCAGAATCTGACAGGTCATCTGACTGTCAAATATCGGAAGGCCAAATCAAATCGCATCGTCAGACTTATGTTTAAGAAGACAAACCACAGCAGCAAGTACAAGAAAGGAACATACAGAATACATGAGATTAATTCCCGCACAACTCTTAAGTGCGTTGTATGTTCTTAAAAAGCAACACTGTGAATTTACAGTGAAGTAGTATTTACCACTTTAATAATAAGTGATCACTAACGAACGAAGGGTTTTCCTTGTTCTAGATTTTTTGGACGAACTTTCTTAACACGTTTCTAAGTAAAAACGTTAAAATGGTGGAAACTATTTTCTGCAGTTTGTAACGTAGTTGAAGTTAGTCTGAAGTTCTTTTCTATGAAAAGGGATAAGTAATGTTTTGTAAAACACGTTAAAATTTTACACTCTTTTTAGGAAACAAGAAGAGAGACTTTATTTTTTGTAGCAAAAACCATGTAATGTAAGGATTTACAATATAAAAGTATACGTAGTTTAAAGTAAAATTAGATTGATGATTTTTCAGTTACCGACCCAGTTAGAGAAAGAATCCAGGGATCAATTTAATAAAACTTTTACACTTGTAATTTACAAGTGTAGCCATTGTTTTACAGTCTGATAACAATAGTTACACTTGTAAATTACACGTGTAAAAGTTTTTATTATTAAATTGACCTCAGGTGCTTCCAATAGGAGTCGAACCTATGAACTTTTGGGTACCAGTCCAAATGCTCTACCAGTAATAAGCCACAAGAGACTTAAGGAAGCTAAAGACATTATTATACTCAAGTATTCACCAGGCTTCAAAATCACCCCATCACGTTTCTATCGTTGTGTAAAAGTACCGTACTTCCTCGAATAAGCGCCCGGGGACTTACTTCAAATTTCAGTTAAAAGGATAGGCGCTTATTCGTGAGGGAGCTTATTACGTTTTCCACTAAAGGAACTAGAGAACGGTCTAGTTGTTCCCAAGACGTTTACGGCATTTACCAAGAGCGCACATAAAGGACCTCTTCAAGCGCGTATGGATATAGGACAGCTTTTCTCCCATAATGATTCCGCTGTAGTTGATGGCTAAAAGGTTAAAAGTAAAGCAGTCATAGAAGCTGGTTTTCCCTGTATCCCTACCATTTAAAAAAGTGAGGGGTCTGGAGGAGGGCGCTTATTTCGGGAGAGCGCAAATTAGAGCGGGGGCTTATTCGAGGAAATACGGTAGATGATTAGTACTTGCCCTAAGTACTTAGCTTATCGATCGATGGCTTAAAGTGGTGCCTAGCAAGGTGGAACCCTTGGATAAAAATCATAAACTATTTAGGAGGATCCATATTTTGTTCTAGAAAAGCTTGACGCTCATGCAAGCTTTAAGAACTGACTGAAAAGTGTCCAAAAGGGGTAAATCACGCCCTGGTACTCCTCCCCCCCCCCCCCCCACCCAGTCCCCCCTTATTCCACGGGAGACTCGACGGGGGAGATAACGAGCAGAGAATTTCCCTCCGCTTTTACGTAAGATGCTCCGCCACGCAACAATCCAGAGAAACTGCCAGCGGTCTCACTTTCTCCCGCGCAGAGGCTCATAGTGGCATGACTAAGGTTAGTCTCCTTCGCAGCCGTCATTAGGGTGTTATGCAACGTTCGTCAACTAATGGGGGGGGGGGGAGCGTTGCCTTACGACGGCTGCGAACGAGTCTAGAGGAGAGGTGAGTGGGCGCAAAATTTGGTAGGCCTTTGTACCTATTATATAATGCTAGCATTTTTTGAAAGTGAGGCAAAAGCATTAAGCATTATTCGAGCATTTTAGTGGCATTTTCCCGGAAAATTTTTTTTCTCACAGAAAAGAAAATGGAACCATTTTTGAAGAGATTTGACGTCTTTACAAAAATAATTAAAAAAAATATATTCAAATTTTACCTTAATATATACAACCTTGTAGATGATCTTTTTGCTATATCGAAATTATTTATTTGTATACATTGTTGTCATACCACTTATACATTCACTAGCCTTAAACCCCCTTGAAATGTTTAGAATTAATAACAAAAAGGCCTCATTATGCCGATTAGATCCTTTATTAGCTATAGGATCCGGTCCTTCTTTTTTGTAAGCTCGTCCTTGCTTTAAAAATTGAATCTATATGATCGAGCATTTTAGTGACTTTTTGGGGGACTACCGAGCATTTTAGTCGGAAAAATGGAGGATTAAAGTGGAGCATATTAGTGGAGAAACAAAAGCATGATGTACAAAGGCCGAAACGTTGGCCCTTTTTTTCGGTTTTCGCACCTGGACTCACTTCGCACAGCATAAATCACGACGCCCCCTCAAACCTCTGCGTCGGCTATCGGCTAAAATTAATTTGGACACAACTGCCAAATATAACTGACCTCTGCGCTGCCCTCTGCACCCCGTGACGTCAATTTGGGACACTTATCACCGCGCCCTTGTTAAATAGGCGAGCCGAAGGATCGGATCGGAAGAAAGGAAGTTAAAAACGAAAACAAACCAAACAGAGACACTTGAATCACAACTTGAAAGAAACGCAAACATTTTCACAGACCGCTGGTTATCGAGAAAACATTTTGAGAACAAATAATGGCAGGCATTAGTATTGAACCAAAAACGAGAAGTCCAAAGACTACTGCAAAGCAGATCAGAACACCGTGTATTATTTTTCATAACACTAGAATATTTCGGCTGGCTATACCAGCCTTCTTCAGGTTTACAGATTAGTGCTGAAATGGCGCGTGCATTCAGAGTGTTTGCAAAACAGTTGCATGTTTCACACATTCTCTTTGTTTCTTTCTTTTTCTTTTTTTTAGTTTTTGCTGTTTCCACGGAGGAGTGCGTTGACTACATGCAATCTGTTACTATGTTATACATGAGACAGCTTTATCGGAAAGCGTGCAACACACGTAGATTCACGTATTTTTTTTTTTTCGCCCACTTAACTTGGAAAGGAATTTTTGGTGGATACACAAAAAGATCGATAACCCAAACGCCCAATGTTTATTTTTCTCTGATTCAAGGGTTTCATATTGCGCAATCTTTGACTGCTTGAGCTAGTGATATTTGTATCTTATTTCGATTTTGGATTTAGTTACAATGATCTACAGGATTACAGGAAAAAGTTACAGTGCTTTCATGTCATTTCCCCTTGTTTTATTTTAGTTTTTTGCAGTAACTGCTTATGACTCAGCTACAATGTAGCTTGCAAAGAATTTGTGTGGCCACTTCCTTTTTCCTGCGAACAAATTGCGTGATAAATTCGTTTACCTCCGTTTACCTCACTTACCACCGTAATTCCGGACGAAATTACTAAAATCGCCCTAAGTGATTGTGGGCAGAAATTGGTGCGGTTGAAGTCTTACTACGCCAGCATCACACTGATAACTGCAAGGCTAGTAAAATGCAAGTTTTCGCAAGAGTTGAACCGTTTTTTGGATCCAGTTAAGCCTTTGAGTTCTTTTAAACATTCCAGAGTCTTCTGGGATGAGGTCGGGAAGGTTCGAGTGATACGTGTGGCGTAGCTCGTCTGGGAATGTGACAGCAAGAGAGGATATCCGTTGTCATAACTTCAGCTCGGTTCTTGAGCTGTTATAAACGAACACCGTGGAACGATGCTGACTCAAACTGAGGAACAACTAGACAAGTAAGGATCCAAACGAAGAAAAACGAACTTTTTTAAAAAAAGCATATCATATCAGGTAAGTTAAACTTAATTGAAACCATTATCCCATAAGTCAATTAAAAGAATATCAAATTAAGTAGACTTAAAGCATCTTTTATAGTCATATCAATTCAGCAAAGAACCTGCGATGGTGCTATCACTAAGAGCAAAGCCGGTGATTGACTGAGTTAATATTTTGAGTGCGGTCTAATTAGTGGTACTCTTACTTATTGCAGCCATTTTGCGAATTATCAAGAAGAAAACGAAACATGCAGGGAATTTTTGCTTTGATTCTTCTCCTTCCCATGCTGGGAAATTCAGGTATTTTTCTTCCTTTCTTTTGTCATTCACTTAATGTTCCTGGTATACTATGAATCAAAACCTCAGCTCATTTAACACTTATTATTTACACCTCAGTTTTTCCTCTGGAGTTAACACTGGGTGATTATGTTCGAAATTTTTACCTTTGTGCCTAAATCGTATCATGTGACTATTCACGACTAGTATCGATTGTCCGCAACTTCACAAAATTACCTTGTCAGGCACTTCTTTGAATAAGGACTTAAAACTATGATTCTAAAGTGAAGTTTTTTTGGTCGTCAGTTAAGTTACGCTAAAAAGTACTGACGTCTTACGCAAGGTTTGCGTTAGCCACTACACCGACATACGAAAGAGTACACTGTCAATTTCAAAAAGTGTTCAAATGGAAAAAAAACAGTTATATAACGAAATGAATTTTTCTTCTCTTTATATATAGTCCATGTTGAAAATGAATATTGCAGACCGCGTCCTACATTAGTAGCCATCGACAACCCAAACTACAAGTTCTTTCCGTACTTCATCAATCTGCATAGATGCGGTGGATCCTGTAAGAAGATTCAGCCTTCAGTTCGGTCATGCGTGCCAACACAGTATACTGAGGTCCCTGTTACGGTGCGAGTAGTTGGTACAAAACAGTGGAAGGAAATTAGCATACAGAACCACACTAGCTGTGGATGTGAATGCACCTTGAGTCCGAGCCAGTGTGACCCGATTTGGGAGAACTGGAAACCAGACCTTTGCCAATGCAGGTGTAAATATGGTGATAAGCCACCAAAGCCTTGTGGGAATGGGCTCGTCTGGAGTAAAAATGACTGCAGATGTGTTTGCAATAAGGAGCCAGAAATATGTCCACCAAATAAGGTATGATCACTATGCAATTTACGTCAGCGTCGCCTGAGCTACTTACGTTCCCGGTACGATTCGCCACGACGACTTTTAGCAGAACACAGCGTTGCAACATTGTTGCGACATTGTTTCGGATGGTTACAACATTGTTCCAACATTGCAGCGCTGTGTTGCACTAAAATCGCCGTTGCGAATCGTCTCGTGTAACATCACCTCAACCTCGTCCCCAGGGCTTTTCCCTTAAAAAATGGTCCCACCCATTTTTTAAGGGAAAAGCCCTGGGGACGAGGTTGACATCACCTTTATGCATCTCGGCTAGGAAATGGTATACGTTGTCTTTCGTTCACTGCAAGAGTTGTCAACAAGATTCGATCTGAGTGATTTTCATTTACGCCAGGAAAATGGTATAATTAACTGAGTCTAGTATAACTTGTGTGTTTTCAGGTTTGGAGCTCAGAAAAGTGTGGGTGTGTTTGCACGGAAGAGAGAATTAGGAACTGCACAAAAATGAAAAACTCTGTAGACGAAGAAACATGTATGTGTACCAGCACGATATCGGAACCAGAAACGGGCAAAGTATCCTCTACTAAACCCACACAGAAAGGTAAGAATGTTTTGCAAAAGTCACCTATCAAGGTACCTGGAATGAGCTATGAAATCACCTTGACTGACATAATGAACGTTACCAGCTCAAACCATTCCGTGGTTCTTTTTTTAAGAAGTGCCCCACCCTTGTACGGAACAAATTGTTTTTGCTGGAAATATCTATAAGTCACCACTGTTCATCAGCAGGATACCTAAGATGTTTTCAGTTCCACGATTAGTTTCGGCTCCATTAAATCCCGGCTATAAATTCGAGTTATTTTGATAGCAAAAAATACTTTTTATAAGCAAAAGCAATATATTAATAATTAAATCAGTTGCTGTTGTTTTCTTTTTCTAAGGTGGATTTCCTCAGGAATTTTACATCGCCCTTTTCCTAGGACAGTTTGTACTCATGTATTTGGTGTTTGATGCCATCCTTTACCGCAAGAAAGCTGGTCTAATTTACCGTCTAACGAGAAGTTGTTCGACGGATAAAGGTAGTTTGTCTGATTACTTTATAGCAATATCTTTTCGTATATCATACATGCAGAAGCCCAAGCAATTATCCAAACAAATTGAAACCACGATAAAATAATGACTGGCCTAAAGTATCAACTGCACTTTTGCGATTGCGTTGGCTTCACGCTGCTTTGTTTGTTATTAGAGAGATTTAGAGTCATGTTAACGGTAAACGGCAAACGTCAGATTCAAGGTGAGAATTTCTCAAAATAGAAAACATAAGCAGATAAAAACTGTCCAGAACAATTCTTATGGATAAAGCTGGCGAGAAACCACGCATTTTTACGTAGAATTAATAGTTAACACAATTAAGGGGAAAACTTGGTCATGTGGGACAAATTCAGGTTTGCCGTTTGGCGTAAACGTGACTCTAAATCTCTCTATTGGCTTAAAAATCTCGCGCCACTTCGCCAAACAATCCTCACCCCGTATACGTTTTCCCGCGCTTACGCTTGCGTCTGCGCACATTATGATTGGTCAAAAAAATTACTATGGGTCTGAATTTACGACCCTCGAATATTAAAATCTATCTCGTTTATATCAAATAAAAATATGTTATATTAGGGGAGCAAGTTAGTTCTTAGATGAGCCAAAGCTTTCACAATTTACAGGTTACTTAAAACATTTTTTCTCTTACAGTAACTATAACTGAAAGTCGTTCAAACATTGAAGATTCAAGAGAAGACATCTTCAGTCAATCCAGCAGTGTAGTAATCATGACAGATCTACCCACACAGACAGGGGAAAGGAACATGGCGGCGATCAGTGATGTGTAGTTTTTAGACAGCTCGTTCTTTATAGTTATAATTACAATAAAGCCGCTAGTCCACTCGGAAGCGAAGTGATTAGGAGGGAAAAAAAAGAAAAAAAAGATCAAAATTGCCTTACCTCCACGTACGTCCTTAAACAAATATAGAGAACAAATTTTCTCTAAAACGTTGGTGATCGAAAAATGCAAATATATTGTCACACTGATTTGTTAGCGTCGATTGCAAACTTTTCGCTACTAATTGTCGCGATTTCCCCCCAAAAAACCCGCGAAATTAAGGTTGACGCGAAACGTAGCGATGCAAAATTTAATTAGTGAGGAACCCTTTAATTACCTTTTAAAAAATGTGCATTGAATATAATGTTTCCAACGTTAAGAAGGATTTGAGTGTCATTCATCAATAAGTATTAATTTAAACTTTCCAAAAACTAAAATGGGACTGAAAGGATTCTCAACTTTCGCGGACGTTAGATCCCTTGAAGATAAATATTTTGAAAAATCGAGAAATTTATGTCTCATTTTTTGCCAAATTTGGTACCACTAACGATTAACTGACTCGAGTCCGGGATAGGATATCATTAAAATCGTTTGCTACCAAAATAATTCAGATATATTTTTTACTCATACCACAGAACAATATCAGTCTCTATATTTATTGTATAGCTATTTATAGCTTCACTTTAGTTTTATGAAGTCGTTTAAGTCAGCACGAATGTACATCATTTATTTATTTCATATTCATTTATTTATTTATTTATTTAGTAACATGACAGTTACCAAGACACCTATTTATTTCTGCTTGGAGCAGGCCCTTACGTCGTAACCTTGTGGCATAAAATGCGGGAATTATCAAAGTTGAAATATTTATTGACAACTTAGTTCAAATATTTATTGACAACTTTAGTCGTTGTATACGTTGAAAATAATATTGAGAATAAAGAGAGCAATATGATCTATGAATGGAATGTATCTGTTCTGCTGTCATCAAAGAAAGACATTTTACTACTTATGAGATATTATATAGACCTTTATAAGGTTCCAAAATATAATAAACAAATCCTATTCGTCAGTCCAAAAGTAGAAAATAATTTCCGAACTATTGATAACCATGTCGATCGTTTATGCTAAAACAATTCTGGGCATTTTAATACTGAAGCTTTCTTGTCAGTATTCTTACTCGAATGTGTCTTTGTCTTTTATAAAAGGGTTCCCCCCAAAGAAGAAATTACGAAAAAGCTGACGTAACACAACCCCTGGGCCCCAAGTCATGACGTACAAACATGACGTACAAGAAAGAGTGACGTATAGTAGTTCGCCCGAGAGAGGCTCAAAACATATAATATTTCCCTTAATGTAAACTGTCTGAAAGAGGTCAATTTGAAGTTGCCGGAGAGAAAAACTCTTTGAATGGGGAAATTCCTGGATAGTTCTGCAATGCATTATCTGCCCAGCAAAAGTGCAAGACTACAGCCGCCTTAATTTTGTGAAACAGAACGCAGCTTTTTGTTGGTCTTCTAAGAAAAAGCCTTCAAAAGATTCCCCCCCCCCCCCCCCCTAATTTACACGTTCACTACACGAATATTTAGGGAGCAGAGCGGTTAAAAGCAGTAATTTCCACCTTTTTCTTAAATTTATAGCCAAGATTTCATTCAGTCCAAAAATGACTCAACTAAGTTACAGTCCTTAATTCAATAACTATTTGTGAATTTTTGGACGATTTCTCGGACGTATTTAGGGAGGGAGATGTTTAAAATTTTGGGAAAATGGAAAAATATTGGATTTACGGGTTGTTAAAAATTCAAATACAGTTATGAAGTGAATAATTAGTCTGACAATTACCAGACAGTCCACCACCACGACAAGGTGCCTCTGATCCCATTGGCGGACTAACTGGTTTATGCGTATACCTTTTCTACCCTAACTTTTTATTTCCGATCCTTCCCAAATCAACATCATTTCCCCCAAAAAACCAACCTTAGGAGGCTATGACTATCGATCTAATCAGCGGTTTGGAAGGACAATGTATCTCAATTTCATCTTCAATTTCTTGATCTTCCAGCTGTTTCAATACTTTGTCACAAATAAGCGTCAGTAAAGTTTTTGCTACGTCTAGAGAGTCCCTCAAGGGTTTTTTGAAGAACCACTGTACCCTTTATATCGTTTATTTAATTTTTGATATATGCAATGACCCTGAAACCACGATTCCTGCGCATTCATCATATTCCGGATGTTTATGGTAAGCAATCCACAAGATACTGAGTTATATGGATAATTATGGATATAGAAAACATCTTTTGCCCTATATGACAATCATTTAGATCTTTGGAAAAGGGCTGCGTAGCATGTAATTAGTAGGAAATACGTAAACACTAAAGAGAGTGACGTAAAGGTAAGGATTTGTATGGGAAAAAAAACCTATTGTTTCCGCAACCTACAAAAATGAAAGGATTTCAATAAAAAAACAGCTTACCTTATATAAAATGTGTGTTACGTCTCTCCTGTGTGGTCCATGAGCAGATTTACATATGGCCGTTTTATGGGTTGTGCTGTAAACGGTTTTCTCTCCGGGTTAACCTTTTACACTACAACCCATAAAACGGCCATAAATCGGCCCATGGACCATACAGGAGAGACGTAAACACACATTTTATGTAAGGAAAGCTGTATTTTCTTTTATTGAAATCCTTTCATTTTCCTAGGTTACGGAAACGATAGGTTTTTTTCCCTTACAAATCCCCGGGGGGTACAAATCCTTATATTTCGAATGTTACGCAACAATGCCGATGTTCGCCGATGCGTATATTTCGAGCTTAGGCTACCTGTGGTCCTTCTTTGTGTCTCGCGAAATATCCCTCTTCCATGTAAGGTCCCCCCCTCCCTTTTTTTCTTTTCAAGAAAGTGGGAAAAGAACGCCCTTCTTCCCGCGAGAGACACAGACTGAGATAAATATAGAGGGCATGATCCGCAAGCTAGATATAGAAAAGTCAGCAATATCGTTTGTGACAAAGACAACTCGATAGATTTAATACAAACCAAAGAACAATATCAGTGTCTGAAATATTGTAGCTATTTAATATAGATTCACATCAGTTTCTTGACGTCATTGAAGGGCGCGAATACACATCATTTATTTTTATTTGTTTTTAACTGGTAACAAGGTAGTTACAGGGGCACCCAACGAGGATGTAGTTCAAAACCACTTAACATAGCATTGTTGAACGTATTTTAGTATTTAAACGGTAGATATAGGCATATTTTTATCCCCTAAAAACTTTTCATCTGTTCGGATTTCCTAGCTGAAAGTCTAGTGATCCGAAAATTATAGGGATCAAAACTTACCTTTTCGAAAATTTCAGCCAGGAAAAGGCTCCCGAAAATTCTAGGTGGCCTTTTTTAGGGTAAATATCCGTTTAAAATGGGTAATTATACCATTTTGTAGATGTTCGAAAATCCTAGGAGAGGCAGGCAAGAAAGAAATTTTACAACAAATGTTCCGAAAATTCTAGTTCTCAAATCGTCTTCCGAACAGATATTTTCCCTTTTCTGGTGATAGTTCAGCTCCTGCTTTGCTACGTTTAACTCTGCCTCTAAGATCATTTGCTCAGTTGGAGCTGAGGATCTTTCGTTCCATGCATGTATCTGAAGATTCTGCAGATTTGGCATTAATGATGGCCATGGTATCTTTAACAGTCGGTAACTTATTAACCAATGATTTGGGTTTCCTTTTCTTTTTCAGAGGAGTTTTATGTGAGAGGAATAGTTTACCAGCATTTCACTTGAAAATTTCCGGCCCTGCAGATTTCTTTCCACCTCTGAAATGACAGCTGCACACTTTGGAATTCTTGCTTGGTTTTCTGTCAGCTCTCCTGATATACAGGATACTTATTTATTTCTGGCTGGAGCAGTTTATTTAGTCATAAATGTGCGACACATAAAACGCGGGAAATGCTGAAGTTGAAATATTTATGGACAACTTTAGTTGTCATATACGTTGAAACAATATAGAAAATAATAAGCAACGTGGATGAATGGACTGTATCTGTACCCCTTTGCGTAGAATATTTTATTAATTCCATAACGTCCAAATATAATAGATAAACCCTATTTGTCTCATCCAAAAGCAAAAAAATAATTTCCTCACAACTTATAACGGTGTCGATCATTCGTGCTAAAACATTTTTTGCACTTTATATTAATAAGTTATCTTGTATCTTGAATTTGGCTTCGTCTTTATATCAATAGCTTTTTTCTACCAAATTCCGAAATTTCTTATCTACAAACAAAGGCTTCTTGGCTCCTGGCCTTGACGTACTGAAATGGCGTACAAGAAACCAGGGTATTTGGTAATTGGGCTGAAACAAAATCACATCCACTTCCCTTGTAAACTGGAAGAGGTTCAATTTATAATTATTGAGGGGAAAAGTCTCTTAACGGGAATACAACTGGGCCGGAAAATTACTGGATACTTTTGCATTTCTCTATCTTGATCTTTCACTTCCTTACTTGGCACAAAACTCCGTCAGAATAGATTGTGTCACTGTACACCTTAATTTTTGGAGCCGTTAAAAGACATTTTCTCTCGGTTTAGCTCTGGCCCTGAGGAAGTCTAATTTTGTTAGCCGAAATATTGGCCTAAAATAAATCAGCCCTTTGCGGCTGTGCCAGTCCTGCATTCAGTTTTGTTTTATTATTATTACAAGGGGTATTTGTTATTGTAAACACGATGCATTCGTCACATTCCTGGGATGTTTATGGTAAGCAACTAAAGTTATATAGATAGTTATTTGGATAAATATGGAGAAGATGAACATCTTTTACTCTACATTATGATGAATTTAGCTCTCTGTGGAAAAGAGCTACCGTAATTAGCAGGTAATTGGTAGGAAATACGTAAATACTATATAGGGTGACGTAAAGTAAACAGTGATTAAAGTATCGTCAACTGTTAACGACCATGTAAAGGTAGGTAACAATGGAAACAAAACCAACAACAACAGCAACAAAAACTTAAAAATGGAAAAAGGAAGAAAACAATAAAGAACAGTACGGATTACACCTACAGCACGTTTCTTGAATCATGGAGTTGTGCTTTTACTAATGAAAACATTCGTACAATTCTCTTGGCTATTTTGAGGTTAAGATGCGGCTGGCCACCTTCTTTTCCCACCACAACCCACCCAAACAATGCCAAATAAGGTTGTTAACAAGAAAGGATCAGATCTTGCATATTTGGCTGGCAATACAAGTTCAAGTGAGGCACTGAAACTTTCAAGTTCCGCATAACACTGAAAGGAAGGCTTAAAATAGTAGGAAGTTGTAAAAGTATAAAGCTGTAGTCGCGAGCATATTTTTTTAAAATCTTTTGACATCGGTTCACTGTGTTTCGGTCCTACCCTCCCGTTGTACTTTACATCATTTGATCGAAGGAGTTTTGAAGAAGGTAAGCTTAATATAAATCCTCAAATTACATTCAAACCTTTAGAGATTAAATTGACTCCCTAAGGGAAATTAAAAAGTGAGCGCCCAATAGAAGGTCGCTGAAAACAAAACCGACGCAATCTATAGTAACATAATAATTGCCTTTTACTCCAAATTGTAATAATTTTGTTTCAAATATACTGAAACTTTCTGTTTTTCACTTAATTTTTGCATTTCACTGTCATCAACAGTCTAAAAAGGCAAAATAGACACTTCAAGCCCGTCATTTGAAAGAGGTAAAAAACAACACATAAGTAGATCAGTTCTTGGGGCAGGGATGACACCCGGATGACACGAAGGTGGCCGTTTCATAGAGGTTCTCCTTGGCGTGATTTACTTTAAATCCTCTATTAAGTTCCCCTGGAGGCTTATTTATTTCAAGCCCATTTGAGGGGGAGGGGCGGGCTTATCTGAGACGGGGGGCTTATTTAATTTAGAAACGACGATGGTAACAGTTCTCCAGAAAAAAAAAAAAAACTATAATACAACGTGGAAAAGCTCAAGTACGAGAAGTTTTAGGTCATGCAGCCGAGGATCAGAATCAAACTTCCAGTTGGTAAATAAACACCCCAGAATAGTTCACAAGAAGTTTTACAGTCGTGATTGATTAATACAGTCTATCATTTATTAATGAAAAATAATTAGGGGAGGGGAGGGGAGTATAGGGGGAACTTATTAACTTTCTTCCCCTGAAAAGGGGGACCATATTAGAGGAAGGGGGCTTATTTGAGAGGTGGGGGGCTTAATAGAGGATTTGCGATATTAACAAGTTTTCCAGGCCTCTGGCGACTGGGTGCTTAATACAGAGTGGACACTGAATAGTTTAATACGTAGAGGTTCGACTGCACTGTAATCTGGAGGTAAACGTTTATGTAAAGCAGGAGCCTATAAAAAAAAACTTTTGCTTAAGTCAGAACCATAATTTGGTTATCATTTCATAAAAACAAACCAAAACAAAACTATCACTTCATAGTAATACAGTAGAACCTCTGTGTGCGACCACCACTCGTAAGCGACCACCTTCCATAAGGGGCCCTTTATCCAAGACTCCAAAATTTTCCCAGTAAAATCCTTTTAATCAGAACGTCCAGTAAGCGACCACCTGTCATAAGCGACCGCGACCACTTTATTGGCCTGATGGTTTTATTATTTTCCGTTTTTTTTTTAACCTCTTGTATGCGACCACTTGACACATGATGTGGTCTCTGTTCGCTGTATGTATTGTACGCCGCTCAGAGCATTGAGCTCAGAACTTTGGGTGAAAACAGGGAAATATACTTGTGCATAACTTGGAAATTGCATGCAGTAAATTCAAGTCTTCCAAAAATTTGACGTGTCAGGACCTCTTTTTGGAACAAACTGCCCGAGTTTGTCGATTCTCGTGAGCGACCACCACCTGGGTGGTTGCTTGCGGGAGAAGTGACTATATTTTAGTTAATTAATCCTGGTTAACCGTAGTTATCAGTTCTTCTACTTACGATGGAATTAAAGAACAATGATTTCTAAAAATTAGCCGGAATGTAGACATCTCCTTTTTCCTTTGTTGTATGCGGTAAACAGAAACATACGAGACGTCTGCACGCGCGGGCTATACTATTGTAAATGAACTACAAAGTTATCTTGTACCCAGACGTCATTTCGCTGTCCCCTGATCTACCCGTAAAATGCGACTATGGGAGACCTGGGAATGAGACTAAAAAAAGGCGCAGAACTTGGCAATTAAAGGTTCACAGTACTGAACTCTGATACGAGCTCAGATTCTCCATGAGAAAATAGGACCAACTTTAATAGCGAGTATTTTAGAGACACCATGATGATAAAAAGACCACAGCCAGACAACAAGCTATGGCAAGAGACAAAAATCAAGATAATGCATAACTTGTAGTTAGAAAGCTTACGTAACCACGATGACGGCGAGGAGACCGTCAAAAAACATTTGATTTTATAAGCAAAACTTCTTGGACGACCGCAGCAAGACACGTTTTATGGAGAACGTAGACACACCCCGTGGGACACACACGACGACAATTTTTTTTCCTTTCTTTGTAACTTGGATACAGTCCATAAGAATTGAACTCTCGGAAAAATCGTGTGAATTTGGCAAATTGAGCGAGGCTAAATATAAAACCCGATAAGTTTGAAAGAAGGCTAATTCACTTTTTGGTGACGTTTTTGACGACAGTGCACCTTGTCGTTCGTGGTTGTTTGAGCTTCCTTTGTATCTAAAAGACAATTTCTGAAATTACTTCGCTAGCGCTGCCAAGCACTTCGCTTAAAATCCCGCTGCCCCCTACTGAATTGGCAGATTATAGAGATACATTTTAAGTAATAGGCTTGGATAAGACGCTGAAATTTATTAAGTACCCGAAGTACAAAAAGCACACCTGTTGTTTCAGACACCAAATTTTAATTCAGTTCGCCGACGTTAAGCTACGTTAAAACAGTTGAACAAGGCCATAAAAGGTGAAATTATCAGCTAGTATGCATTCTTCACATTAAAATAAAGGCATCTTGAGAGCCGAGCTAAGAGTGAGTTGAGACTTTTACGTCTGTTGACCGGACTGGCCCTTATAAACTGGAAAGTCCTTTGACAAAATTCAGGGTACCTTATAGCGTACCTTTTTCAAGGTAGAGATTGTTTCTTTGAAAACTGACAAAACTATTCTTGGAGGAATGATTTTGGGTAGTTTTTGGAGTGAACGAGTAATGGAAAACACAGTCGCTGGCCATTATAGATAAGATTAGAAAACAATTACGACTTCACCATTGTCTAGCCGAGGATTTCCTCTTGCGGGGGATTTTACGGTCAACGCCGGAATCATCCGGCATAATTCAAGCTGACACATACAGGTAGCGAACGATAACTTAAACGAGATTTTAACAGATTTTAAATGAAGATAATCATGATGTATAAATGTTAACTCTTTTTGGCCTTGTTATGTTGAAGTAGCTAAAAATAAACTTTTCAGGTCGTTTTTTGATATTATGTACTGCGGATACAGTAGAATATTTCTGTCTGATGAAGCGTCACCTCCCAGAATTCGTATTTATTACTTTACGGCTGACACAAAGTGCTATATACGAACACCTCAAACAATACTGCGAAAAATCGCCCGTTTTACACGACTTTTCTGCCTGGAACCGTTCAAAATGCAGCTTGGATATGCCATTAAAATAAATAAACAACGAAATAAATGACCATTTTAAATACCCTAGGCAGTATTATATGGCAGAAAGACATGTGGGACGGATCAAACATGACAAAAACAAATAATTTAAGTTAAAAATGTAAACATGACATAATTTACAAAAGCTCAACAGACATGCAGAGAGCAGACCAGAGGGCCACTTTACGACACTTACGCGAGCGTGGGCGGCCGGGAGAGCACGTTTAGTGCGTGATATGAACTCGGTTCGGCCCAGCGCTGCCGAACACTACCTCCGCGTGTGCTCCACACCTGGATTGTCGTACATGTAGAGAGCAGAACAATTTGTTGCCGATCAAATATCCAGCTATCATCATCCAAAATTTAGTATTGGCTTGGCTTCGGAGATTCGCATGGAAATATGTATGGCATCTTCATCCAGGGGTATTTCTACACTGGATTCTTGACTCAAAGACTAATACAAAAACGTAAAGCAAAAATTCTCAATGCATGTTATTCCGGTTCCGTTTTTGGCAAACGCTTCTTAACAACTAAATAGTCATGCAAAATATACTTCGTTATTGCCAAAAAATAGATAATTGCCGTGAATATTTTGTCTGAGGGATATTGAAGAAAAATGACTTAATTCATGAGATCAAATTTGTTGGCCAGTTCGTAGAGTTTTTGAAAGCCAACGAGTGTGACAAGGGATTAATTGACTAGCAAGAAGTCTTTCTTTGAGACGCACGTAAAAGAATGAAGATCGAAGCCATCTATAATCGACTCCGAACTGTTTGTTTCCTTTTCTTCTCTGCTGAGCAAACTGCTTCATCACTCTCTTGCTCCTTTCTTATACAAAATAGTGTAATCAGTCCAGCAAACCTTTGGTCCTGTGCATAGGAATGTTTATCATTGTGCTTTTGTAGTTTAAGAGCTATATTTTTCATCAGGTGTACAATGTGTTCAGGGATAACTAAATATGCACCAATACACTATACACATAGACTGGAATGACCTTGATTCCTCCACCGAAAAATGTTTCCCGTTTTCCCCTTGGATCATTGGGCGGTAGGGTTTTAATTATTACTTTGCGGCTTAAACGCGTATTAGGGAGTGCCGTTTATAGCAAATCATGCAGAAAAAGAGCATTTTTCAGGGAATGTGTGTTTGTTGGGTGTGTGTTTATAATATCAATAATACGTGAAGATATACAATCATTCCAGGCACACATAAATTATTTTTGTTCAAGCGTTTCCTTAACGGAAATGTAGAGAAATACCTCTAGTTTCCAAACAATTAACCTTGTTGAATTCCGACAATTACCTTGTTTGTTGAACCAAGAGTCGTCGACTCGTTCGGAAATTGTCGGAATATTCCCAAGATGCATCACCTAGACTTTACACCATTTATGAAAAGCTCGACGTCGTTTCGGAATTTTTCGTCGACTCGGAATCGGAGACATTTTTGCTGACGTCTGTTGCTGCGTGTTGTTCCGGGGATACGGAAGCTATATGAACACCTCTGGATCTAATTTGAGTTTGTTCAACACGAAAATAAGCCCACGCGGTTTAAATGTGTGGGTGGTTTTGATTTGCGCATGAGGTTTCTGGTTTGTTATTCTTTTACCGTCTCTAATGTACACAGGAAAAAAAATCAAGCTAAGGTACATAGTAAAACAAAGCAAATCTAAGACAGAAATTTCCCTAAAAATAAATAACGAAAAAACCAGAAGGAATTCAATGGCTGAACAATTGTAGCTAAAGATTGTCGGCAATCTTTTTTGTCTTCCTTCCACGGTATTTTGAACATAACAAAAAGATAGCCGGGATTAGCTCATTAGCCTCAGTATATAGTTATCGCGAAATCACGAGGGATTACACTAAAGCGAAACTGGCACTGTAGACTCTAATGAAAATTTATTTGTCAAAATGTCACTGATCAAAATGAGAACTTAATTTTTGGTGTAATTTTAATCATGTTACATGTAAACTGACAACATTGACTGATGATTAAGGTAAAGAGTCATTTTAATCGATATTTGAATAATAAATGATTTTTATCGTCATTAGTATTGATTACTAAGAAGTAACGCGTTATACTTTAAGATTAGTGTACCAGATTTTGGAATGTAACAGATTACATTTTTGTTTTACTGTCGTCTTTTCTAGAGTTCCGAGACCAAAAAGGTTTGTTAATACCACTCCTAACTTTGTCAACATGCGTTCTAATTTAAGCCTAAAGTATTTAGGCGTAACGGAACAACGGACATAAATAGAATTCCATCTCCCGACGGAATGACATAAAACTTGCGTGGAAGATATCGATAACTTATTATTAGCACGAAAACACTCGTTTATAATATACCAGTGAAAGTCGATAGAGCTTTGTTTACCACAAGGAAAGCTGTTAGGAAAACACAACCGCGTTGATCAGGATATAAGAAGAAATTATTTCCACAAGGTAAGAAAGAGTAATCTTTGCTGCCGATAAAAGCAAAAAGTGGGTACAATACAGATACCTTCTTTTAACACGTTATGTTAAAGCGATATTTTTGACTGTCGGTGTTAATTTCATCTGGTTTTCAAGCCCAATTGTCGAAGATTATTATCCTTGTTAGAAAAGCTTAATAACTTTTCCAAAATGATTGACTCGGAAATAGCAAATTAGCAGCGTTTTGAAAAATAATTTGGCATTCTGAGGTGCCTTAGAGTTCACTCACGTTTAGAAAAACATTCTAAAACTGACGCATTATAAAAACATAATTTGTTTACCCATTGCCTTTTATAGCCATGAAAACTGCTCTTTGATTTGAATGGTTGACCATGCATGTCTGTACTATTCAATAGTTAGTTTTTTTATGTAAAATATATATAGAATTTGCAATTATTTATCACCTGATCTCCCACTCGTTGAACAAGTGCCTCGTGATTTAAATCTAAGTACATTTTTTTGCGTCAAACTGTCATGATAAAATGCCACCTTCTATAATATTGAACTGATCGCAATTTAAAAAGCACGTGTTTGTAGCGCGATGGACAAAATATGATGAAATATTCCCTCCTTATTCCCTTCCTCCTTGGCATGCTATGACGTCACGTAACGCTTCGTGCAGGGTGACAAATTGCTTTCCACGTAATTACACCACACATCACTGGGGGTTGTTAATTTTCAGTCTTATGAAAAACATATTTTTGTTTAAAAATTGAGAACTTCAAAAGAAAGAAAAAAGGTTGGACAATTTCAGCGGAAACTGCGTTCGCAACAGGACACAATTGTTATTTGTCCTGAAGTGCTAAAATACTGAGGGAAAGCAATCACAAGTTACTGTTTCTCGATTGTTTCCTCTGTTACAAAACCAATATCTCTTAAAAAAACTTCGTTAAAAAAATTTAATGAAGGAATTCTACAATAACGTAGGACAATAAAATGAATATAAAATTGAAAGGGATCAGGATGTAAAAAGAAAAGCTTAAGTAGTTTTCCGAGAAAACAAGGAAGAAGGAAGGTTTGTTCGTGGTTTACCAGTAGACACTTCACCACAGCTGAACAACGCAAGGATGCAGACTGAGACAACATTAATGATTATAAGACAGGAAGTCGACGGAATTAGTTATCTTATACCTCCAGGTGTCATGCTTTTCCGCCGAGTCCTATTTGTTCGCTAAAGAAAAGTATAGAATATTTTTGCTCGAAAAACACTTGTAATACTAATACCAGTCAGTCACGCGAGCCAACACACACTTCATTAAAAATAGAGGAAGGCACTTATTACGGCCAGCCTTCCATAAAATTTTCACAATAGATTTTCGCAGCGTTCGGTCTTGTGTATCGGAGCTCTCTCCTATTTTTTAGATTAAACGTTAATTTTTTGTAAACTTCCAGTCGAAAATGAATGACAGGAAGGGCAAACGCGGCACAAATACCGCTAATAAGTTAAGGTTACTGATCAAAACCGGGCTTGGTTTTGTGAACTCCGCATGTTGTCTCCGTTTACACTGCTGCAATTTAGTACACTGCAAATAGGATGTAAAAAACTTAGCGACGAATTCAAAATAGAGATATAGCCACTTTACTTTATATTTACAAAAGGAAGTAAGACGATGAACTAAGACCAAGATAAGTAGCTTTATTTGGGGAAAATAGACCACCGTAAACTAGATCGATAACCTCTTAATTTGTTAAAAAACTTCCTGGCCCCGGTGTAAGCAATACGTGTAAATCAATACAGGAAAATAAAATGAATGGGCTGGGTTTTCACGTACATGGATCAATGAATCTGATACAATTTTGTTGTGGGAGGTCACAGGTGCGGCAAACAATGTCATGGGATTTAACCAAAACATTTTAAAATTAGAAAGGTGTTGGATTTTAAGCCACTCATAATCATTAGAACGGAAAGCTAACTGTTGGGGCCAGAGTTAAGGGGAATAACTGAAAAATTAACAAAGAAACTTGGAAAATACGAAAGTAACTCACCATTTCCGGCGTTTCAATTTGTCGCGGCTGTGTGATGCCATCTAAAAGCGGAAGTTTGCTTGATCAAGCTTTTCGTTGATTGGTTGTTAGGCCGTAGGGAGGGAATCAACGTAAATGACACATACTATGAGTTCCTTGATCGCGTTGCAGTTCATTCATTCGTTGTCTCCGATTCTTGTTGCAGCATCTTGGAGGAGTCAAGAAACCAAATCTACCCGGTAATACGTAAAAACAGAAGAAACATGGAGTCTGGCATGTGCAGCATTTGTAGAACTATGTCAAGGATATCCGTGCTAATTGCAGTGATCATGGCCTCGCTTGTTTTTCAACAAAGTAAGTGATTTCTTAATGCCTGCAGGCGGCAATTTTTTATAGAAACAATCGTTTTGGTGGGTGGAGAGATTTTTTCTGCTTTGATTTCTCTGAAACGCCGGCCAAGCGAAATTAACTAGCCAAACGCCAGAGGTCGAGATCAAGATGGCGATGCTTTACTGCCTTTAGATCGCTTGATCGTGAGAAACCCGCTCACCATAAGAATTAAGTCTTGGTTCGATCGAACCAATTATTAAGACCCGTTTGTTCGATTTGCATAATCATGTTTAATGTTTAAATGTAAAGTCCGACAATTTGAAGTCATTCGTCTTTAATAAGCTCTTCTCCTACCGAAGCAAGTTGTGATGGTTTTTAACTCTGGGGACGTGTACTCGTATTAAATTAAGCGATTCGCCGATTGGTATACATATTGATTTCAGTTTAAAAGCTTTGGCGTGAAAGTTGTCGCGATTTTCCACATAAATGAACAAAATTACCTCGTGCTCTAGATTGTTTAGGCCAGCTAATCAAACGGTGTCGCTATGTGGGCAGGTTTTCGCAACTTTTCTGATATTCTGCTTACGAAATGATAATTCATTTATGTACAAACATGGGAAAAAATGCGTGGAATTTGCCACCATCTTTTGCCAAACAAATTTACGACTTGACGACTTAACCTTTAGTGAATGTTTGTTAGCGTTTCATTAGTTCCTTGGGACCGACAGATTATAACCTCTGATGATTTACAACTCAACGTGAAAAGAATTGTGCTTCCGTAAATATTTTAAAATACCCCCGTAAATTTCGATGTTTTCACTCGTTGAAAGGCTACATTAACTGTCTGATCAAAGAAAACAGTTTCACTTTGACGATATCAATTTTAAGTTTAAAAACTTTGTTTGTTCATTCCCACTCAAAAATTACTTTGTGGGCGTAGTGTTATAAATATCTTATGAGCAATGAAAATACCACGTTTTCCACATGCTTGAGTAGTATGCTGCAGCTAGTATACAAGATATCTTGAGTATTTGCGTGAAAAAATCTAATAGTCACGAACGTTTCCGTAGCTACAAGAATTAGCTCGACTTTTAATCACTTATAAGGTAATTGACAAGTTTTATTTTTAGAAGGATTCCATCGAAGTTAAGACCTAATTAAGTTTCCCTAAGAAGAGGAAAGATTATTTCAAAACAAATTTTGAATGCATTAATTAACTCATTGGATAACGTACTACGGTAGTCATAGTATTCTTTATGGACCACATTATAGAACGCTGGGAGAAGTCAACTGTACAAAGATAAACCTGTTCTTTTAGCAACACCTTAATACAATCAACAGCTTGAACTCTAAAGAAACGAGAGGTACAACAATCACTGGAAAAGTTTGAAAAAAGAGGAAAAATGTTACACCAAAGCTCTTTTCTCTCGGAAAGGAGGTTATCAATGTGCCACAGGAACCGCATTGTGAAACATAAAATTAGTGACAAAAAGTAGAATAGTTATGGACAAAAGATTGCACCATGAATAATTCACCTGGTTAAAAGGGTGGAGCAGGATGATTCATTCATAAGTCATAACAACTTTGTAAGAACAAAAAAGGTGGTAAAAAGAAGCATGAATGAATAAAGGGTGCCAACAGAGAAGAACTGAATCTTCATACAAGGCTGACCCCTTCCCTAAACATATAATGTTAGATATGATTTAAAACTAGATAAAGACTATCGCTTAAATGCTTGTACAAAAGCTTCTTAAACTTGCTAACACTTACTACCTAAACAAGATTATTCGGTAGGGAATTCCAGTTTTCAATATATTGTCATCAAAAAGAATACACTTTGAAATATTTGCTTGTGCCTAGGGTTTCCAAATCTTATATCTGTTGGAATATCTTGTGAGTTCCCCTCCCCATTTATAGGCTCATCTACCTATAAACGAAAAAATGCATTCCCCCTGAAAATAAACCCTTCTCTAGCTTGTATTGAAATGAATTTGACTTTTTACGACATTTTGAAGCTTAAAAAAGCCATCAAATTAAGAAAGTATTTCGATCAGCACTGTTACGTAGCTTGTACTGAAACACTTTTTGTAAGTCTGGTTATAACGCCCCCTGTTTATAAGCCCTTGTAAAACCCCTTATGAAGTTGTATAAGCCCAGGGCTTCATAATAATAATTAATAATTTAATATTTATATTGCGCAAAATACATGTAAATATGATCAAATGCGCAAAAAATGAATCTTGTAAACGGAAGTTTACAGTATTGTCCAATTTGTCATTACAGAAACCCTTAAAAATACTTGAAAAGTTGTACAAGACTTAAGAAATTACAATGGGTTTTCAAATCCATCCAATACAATTTACAAAGCTTCCTAGAAATCAGGAACCTGAAAACCTGAAATCCAGGTCTCGACTACACAGTTCTTATAAGTGAAACAATACTGTGGAAGCAAATGTGTGAGTTAACAAAAAACAACATGACCTCTCTAGAGGGCTTAATTTTTCTGTCCCTCTGAGTCTCTCAAACAATGATTCATATTAACTCGGGGATATTCTTTTTTCAGCATGTGTGTCGTCATTAAAACTGCTAGATCAGCCCTGCGAATTAAGACCAACAATATTTGCGGTAGAACAAAAGGGTTTCAAACCACACCATATAGAACTGTATCGTTGTGAAGGAACGTGTGGCAACTCACAGCCCAGTCAAAAGCCATGTGTACCAACTTCAACACAAGATATAAGCTTGGATTTAACAGATCTTACTTCTGAGAACAAAGGAGACAAAGTCATCACTGTGGTTAATCATACAAGTTGTGGATGTAATTGCGAAGCGACAAAACATTGTAAATTCGATGAGGGAGAAATGCCAGATGAAGACAACTGTAGATGCATCCCTGGACCAACCGCCCATCCACAAAGAGGTGGTAATGAAAAAGGTTGGTGTGCTTAAGTTTGCATGTTGGAAAGTGTTTTTCCTACAGCTTGTAGTTTGAGATAACTATAAGCAAAAATAACATTAGTAACCTCAGCTCTCCATGAAACCCCATTTTGAGTAACCAGAATTTATAAAGACCCTCCTCTCTCATATAAGCTATGCCTGTACCTATAATTGCCATGATCTACCTTGTTACATTACACATTCATTTTTCATTAATGACATTACCAGTAAGTGAACGGAAACACATTTAGTGTTTATCAGCACAAATGCAAAGGTTTGATGCAAGACAACTGACTCACAAAACAAGTAATTTACATGTAGAACCATAACCAGCTAACAAAGAAGGCTAAAATATTGCTTTCTTGTCAGTAACACCTCTTATGGAAAAAAAAAATGAATTACTGCTATCATGGGTCGCAGCTATAATAAACCAACCCTTGAAAATGGCTGAGGAAAAATGCCCCTCTGGGGCTGATCATAGAGGTTACAGTACTGAGCAACCCTTTTGTTTATACTACAGTGTATATTACAGACACCAAAAATAGAAATAAACTTTTAAAATCTTTTTTAGTAAAAGAGATGATTATATGGCTAGTAATTTATAATTTTGTTCTTTTCTTCTCTAGTGGATGTCCTCCCCTATCAGATTGGCTTAGTAGTCCTAAGCTTGTTTGCCCTGTGTGTGCTAGTGTTGGACATGATCATGTGCGCCAAAGGACAGGGTGTGATATATAAAGTCAGAGAAAAATGCTGCCTTTCGGATCGCGTTGATGGCAACAGAGGTGAGATGAGTCATTATGACAGACAGTGTACATTTATTATTTTAGACCCAAGGGTGAAAGCATAAGACTGTTCTTTCGATAAAAGAAGTACTGACAGTCTGCACATAGTGAATAGGTTAATTTTGGTTTTTATTAATTAAGGTGAGGTACGAAGAAATGGACAGTGCAGTGCAGAAAAGGAAACAAGGAATGGACATACAAGCCCAGCAGAGGAACGTGTATAATTAAAAAAAAGAAAAGATGGCACCAAACTCGTCTGAGAGAGGCGCAAGAAGCAGGATAAATTGATGAACTATCTGGTGGTATTAATATTCTTACTGCCTGGAGTCAGTTTTGGTTTAAAGAGAAATTATCAAACTTTAGCATGCATAGATTAAAATTGCACCTTTAAATTATTAGAAGTTGAACTGAGATATAAATGTTGGAAAAAATAGCCTTCCTTGGGTTGCAAACCATGCAAGACATTGCTAAAAAATTTTTTTAAATGTATCTGAAAATAATTCACTAAAACAAAATTTACAAGTTTTTTCAAGAATTTGTTTTCAAAGTTTCTTGTTTCAACTGTATTGTTGAAAAAAGCTGTTTTAAATATGTTGAGTGCAAACAAGAGTTGGTACATACACAACAGTTTCAGATCAGACCAGCGTGCAAAGCAAGTTGTGTCCAATAGCTCGGGACCAGTGGATTTTCTCATCGGGGTAGTGAATTCTGTTCTCAACTTGCCCAACAGGCAAATGAATTTTTTTGGGGAAATTCACATTATGGAAAAACAGTAATCAATCCTGTCCATCAAAATTTTTTTTTTTTGGGGGGGGGGGGGGGGCTTAGCAATAAAAATTACTCTTGGGCTGGTACATGCTAGTTGCAGCTTGCCTGAATGGCAAGCTGTATAACTGACTTTCTTTGTTCCCTGGATCCAACAAAGACTTATGTCAAGTTTCGAAAAATACTTTTACGTCAACCACTAATGGGGTCAATCCAACATATGCACAATGAAGTATATATTTAAAAATTTCAGAGCAGAGTGTTTTGTGACCAAATCTACCGATGCACAATGTACATAAGCCATTACCAAAAAATCAATAATATTGTTAATCATAGAGATTGTATAAGAGCACAAGAAATTATATATTTGATTTTACAGTTTCTTGAATTTGTAATAATTCTTTTTTAGTTTCAATGAGAACTTGTATAATACCCTAAATGAGTAACACTGAATGGTATTTAAGTGTCTGAAGTAGAGCTATATTGTTCATAGATTAACATTAAAAGATGTAAAAACTTATTATAAGCTATAACATAGCTATAATAACGTCATTGTAGTATAGTTGGAGGGATGGGTTTAATTTATTACATCAAAGGGCAGCTTTACTTAGTAACGTAAGAAAATTCCAGTACATTTTACATAGCCTAACATGAACTGTACACTGTGGGATCTTGGGTAGTCCTTAAGTGCAAATACATGCACGCCCTCCTTTTGCCATCTTGGGAAAACTCCCACAACCCTAAATCTTCCCCTGATGTCATTTTTTTAGAACTAATAATTTAAAGCTACTAATATTATTGAAAGCCGTCCCTTTAAGTATGCAATGTTCACATAATGTTAGTGAGTTTATTCAACAAGACGGTAGGAAGAAGAGGACGGCAAATCACTTGTGCTTGATGAATGTGAAAAGGCTATTTCTTGCATATTTAGTGGTGATCTTCACTAACATCAATGTTTTCTGGTCTTTTACAAGAAGATCTGTTAAAAAGAGTTGGAAATTTGGCGAAAAGTTATTTCAAACAAAATTATTGTCACGCCTTTCACACAAGGTTTGCCGTCATCTTTCCTCTCCCTTCCCATTACATAAGTTCACTATTTATCTCACAGAAACAGTTCTGTCAATAACCAACAATCCTTTTGGATTTTAAGTTGTTCACTATTGCGAACGCAGATTACAGATTAGTGTGATTCACTTTTCAGTAGAAGGTGACACACATTGACAAAAAAGTCTTTTTTTAAGTTTTAGTATCTAATAATGCTAACACATTTTAACAGTAGGTGTGAAAAATAAAGTACAGGTGAAATTGTGCAGAAAATCAACTCCACAAGGGAACTAAAGACATACTGAAAAATATTTGCCATGAATGGTTGCAATTTTTTTTTGTTCTTACTGACGTTATGAACACCAGAATGTGTTTAGAGCCTTGTGAAATGAACAACCATGCCACAGGCCCATAACAAGGGACATTATGGAAATATATAAGATAGTGGATTGTTCATGTCAAAACCCAAAAAACATTTTTGAGGTTAAATAATAACATCTTGTGATCAAGATTTTGTGCTATTCAGTGAATGAAACACTTTGGTACTGTCTTATGGCGATACTACTTTGAAGTATTTTTCAAACATAAATTTGGTATTATTCCTTAACTTTCATTGTAGACTTTTGTGAGTTAAAGGATCATTAATTTAATAACTGTTATTGAATAATTCATCTACAGATGAACACTGGCCTTATCAGCTTGTTTAGGTCTAGGTCTCATAGTCTGTTAGATAATTTACCAGTAAGCTAAAGCATGGGCTTAATCAAGAGTGCTTTAATTTTATCACTATTGCAGTAGTTGTCCAACTTGAAAAGACTTTACAACTCATTAGAATATGAGCTTAGAGTTCTGCATTATTCCCTCTGTTGTTTAAGTATATCGTTGGCAAAATTCAAATGGATTTTATGTTGTTCATTTGGGACATTTTAACATGACATTGGAAAACCTACGGGGGCACAGTGCTTTTGCTCTGTCTAGAGTACATCCATAGAACAAATTTCACAAATTATTTAGTATCAGTGAGAGCTTTTTTGCTTTTCACCAATGATTTAGTAATAGCATTTGTTTTACAAAATAAACGCTAGTACACCATATAGTTTTAAGCTATTTAAAATGATTCTAGCAGATGTTTATCACCTTAATTTTAATTATTATTACATGATAGTTTACAGAAGGAATGGAAGTACAACATTTGTAACCTTTACTGACAATAGGTCTAATATTTACGTGAGATAGGCCATGTGAAAATTGTTAATTGTTATTAATGATAATTATGTACCTTTTCATTATTAGAATATACATGTACATGTATGAGAATAAACTTGAAAAGGAGTTGAATTTTATTGTCATGGCCACTCAAGGCTATTTTCCACTTTTGTTAATCCAAGATGGGCATGTTTGAGAGGGGCTGAGGAGTTCAAAACCATGTTAACAGGTTAACTTGACGTGAAATCAAGTAGTCATCCTGGTATGGAACTTGTGATAGTACAAGTTTTCTTTAGTTGTGTAAAATTATGAACACTACTAAAAGGAAATTTTTAAAAGTACTGGTACATCTAGTTCAAGCTGAGCAGGGTTTGCTATTAGTCTGCCACACAGCCATTTTTAGTGTCGTCACGCAACGTTCCCCCCCACTAGTTATTTAGAGGGGAGGAGCGTTGCATGACAACACAAAAAATGGCTGTGTAGCTGACTAGGTTTGCTATCAGATAATTAACTTCGGTGGAAGTTTTGATCAAGAATTAAAAATTAACAACAACAACAAAACAGTACCTTCCCACCCTCACAACCACGTGGTTGCATCTTGGGTTGTTGAGGTGGTTGAAGTGGGATGAAAATCAGTCATTCGATGAGAAAAAGTTTAAAAGAGTTTAATAGTTATTGCCAATTTCTTGCACCAACTTAACCTTAGAACATAATTGGTAACTCTGAAGTTTTCTCGTCATTACAGTACTCGCACGCTTGTAAATTCTTCGCTCCATTTCAGTCAACTCACAACTTTAACATTTATCACATGCAAAACCCAAAACAAATCAACTGGAAACTATTAATTTTGGTCTGGTGTTGCACCATTTTTATTATGATCTTACTTTGGCTGACCACAATAAATTAATATTAACATGAAGTGAAATACTTCTACAATATCTGAATTTATAGAGCATTTACCGCATCTCTATAAACAGCTCAAGATACCAATAACTTAATACAAAAAGCATAATGTACACTGAAATTTAACTATTTTTAAAAGGCCTTAATATTTAATATTTTGCTTTTGCAATTTGAAAGTAAAATGGATTATGAGTATTACTTGAACCTCATAGGGAGATAAAAGCTGCAGCTTTAAATATTCTGTTAGAGCTTGAGTCAAAGTTAATTATACTTCTTTACACCAACAATCAAGGATTATATAATAAATTACATGGAAGTCTAAAAGTTTTGCAGCAAAAATTTATAGTATAGTGTTACCGTAAGTTACTAAACGGGCATGCTACTCCTTGACTGCTGGTTTAACTAAATTGAGAATTCTTAAAGAACAGCAAATTTTAATGATAATATATCTTGTTAAATTGATTCAATTCGTGACTGGTTTAAACTGTCATGTATTTTGACAATGTTTTTCCTACATGTAGTCAGCTGCATGTGTTTCTGGACCTTCCATGTAAAGGTTTACTCAACCAATGTTGACCCAAATAAATATATCTAATTAAACAAACAAAAATATGACTGTGTTTACAATCTCTCCTCCCTACCTCAAATCATAATATTGTTGTTCAAAATGACACCATAAAATGTACAATTAGTGGAAACGTGTTGATTATGACAGTTTATCCAGAGGGCAAATTAAAAAAATGTCCATAAAGATAACAAAATTAATTTACCCTTCCAACAAGTTGACTGGAGGGAAGTACTTACACCTTCCCCAACCTTTCAACAATTCAAAATAATAAGAAGTAAAAGATATAAAAGCAGGATTTAAATCAAAATTCTCTCAAAAAGAGTTTAAAAAATACCTATCAATACAGTAAAGAGAATCTCCAGTGTAGATGCTTAGTTCACTTATCTAGAAGAGACAGCTGGATGATTTTCTCAAGTTCCTCTTCCTCTTGTTTTCTTAGTCGCTCATCTTCTTGCAGCTGTTGTTCTGACAATGCCATGGCCAACTGTAAGTCTTCATCATAACTGACAGCTCCATCACCATCTTGTCTGTTTTCAGACAGATTTTGTGTTGGTTGATCATTTCCTTCAATACCACTTTCTCTCATGCTCTCCCTTATGGCCCTGTCAACAAAAGAAGTGAAATGAAAACTGACCACTGGGCTCAGGCCTAAGAAATACAACATTTTTTAATTTTTTTTTTGGCTAGATTTAAAAATTTCAAAATAAAAAATATTAATAACTTAGCATTTTTTGACACGAGTATGGTGATGTATGGTGTATGATGATGGCTTTTTCGTTTTATTTGATTGCATCATTATCAGTGTACTGGTGTGTGCATGTAGTACTGTAGAGAACAGTTTCCCTTAATGTCACATATCACAGGAAGCAGCTGGGATCCATCTAGGAAATGTCTGAGTATTTACCATTTTTGACCTTACAAATCTTCTACATGTAAACTGTGAGCATCGTCATCATCGTGCCCATCATATCAGGATGTCAAACAAAATAAAAACTAGTGAGAAAAGCACTTAAAATACTATCATTTTCTAGGTTTCACGCATAACCACTGATATAACAGACTTTTGGCTATGCACTACTACTGTCATAACTAAGAGTTCAGAAATATTCAAGTGTCAATGACAGTAATAATAACAACCACACTGAATAATAATCAATGAATTTGATTCACTCTGCTTGGCACTATCATTTCACACAAAACAATGTAATGTGTAGCCATCTCTCTGTTGTGCAACCCATCTCTCTTTTTGTGCATTATATCCAAAGTATTAGAACGATGCATATTCAAGCACTTCAAGGAATTTCTTTGTCCTTTGTTTGATAATGCACAACATGGGTTTCTTCAGGGTCACTCAATGGTCACACAGCTGTTGGTATTTTATCACAAAATTGGCCAGTCTCTAGATAAGCAACCCTCCAAGTTGCGACCATTTTAGTCGCCATGGCGCCTAAAATTTTGAAGCTGGCGACTTGATTTGTAAAAAAGTCTCCCTAAACCAAAAGAATTGGTCGCCAAATGGCGACCAAGCAAAAACTTTAACTTTGAGGGTTGATAAGCGCTTGCAGTTGGACATTATGTATTTGGATCTTTGACAGTGTCTCTGACCAAAGGCTGCTTCTTAAATTCTCCCGGTGTGGAGTCAGCGGCAAACTTTTGCAGTGATTCAAGACTTATCTAGGTGGACGCATTCAGTGGTGCTTGGTCCACAGTTTCACGTCAAGCCATTCTCCAGTTCCATCAGGAGTTCCTTGGAGCAGCATCCTCGGTCCTCTAACCGCCACCTGGTTAGCTCAGTTGGGAGAGCACCGGTCTGTTGAGCGGGAGGTCGCGGGTTCAAGCCCCGGCCGGACCAACACTCAGGGTCTTAACAATAACTGAGAAGAAAGTGCTGCCTTTGTAATGACATCTGCAAATGGTTAGACTTTCTACTCTTCTCGGATAAGGACGAAAAACCGTAGGCCCCGTCTCACAATCCTTGCCTATATTAATACTGCGGGACGTTAAAGAACCCACACACTGTTCGTAAAGAGTAGGGGTCGTAGACCCCGGTGTTGTGGTCAACCTTGATATACGGATCCTTCGCGTGATGCTGTACAGGCTTTGCGAAGTAATATAGTAGAAGTAGTAGAAGTCTACTGTTTTTAGCTTATGTGAATGATCTCTCGCTGGTGATTTAGAATCGTATCGCTATCTTTGCGGATGAGCATCATTGAAAGTCTACAAGACTGTGAGTCACTCCGAAGAGGACCTTGACAGTCTGCATTGCTGGAGCAATGATTGGCACCGAAAGTTTAACACCTATAAATGTGAGGTACTAATCGTCTCATGTAAGTGCCACCCATTTCGCTACAATTACAAATTGAACAACTCACTTAAACATTTCACTGAAGTACAGTGTAAAAGACCTTGGCAGGGCTCAAAATTGCGACTCATATGGTCGCCAATGCGACTAACATTTTCTCCTTGGCAACCAAAAATTCTGGTTTAGTCGCCACTTTGGCGACCAGATTTCTCTATGATTTAGATTTAAATTAAAAGAGTAAAGTTAAAACAAACATTTCATCTTATCTTGCTTTGCTTTTGTCATAAACAATGTGCCAAATCGCATAAACGAAGCCAGTTTACCTCCAGATTTATACCACTTCTGTCCGCAATATTTTCAAACAATCAAATCTGGTGGATCGTGCCATACTACAGGGCGTCTGATAGGTCGTGGAAATCAAATTTCGCCGGATTTTCAGAGACAGATTCGCCAAAATTTTCCGCGCAAACTTCGCCGGAAAACAATCGGTAAAAAATGGCTGATTCAGTCAGAATTTTCTGGGCAAATTTTGCTAGAAATCGAGCGATTTTGTGCTGATTTGACAAACGTGTTTAATATATTTTTTATTCTTTAACAACAAAGTGCTCGAGAAATAAGCCAATGGCAAAGCTTTTAACATCATGACTAGTGCCCCATTTTTCGCAACATAATTACGCCTGGTATTTTGGGACCAGTGTTCTTCGCCTGTTGTGGTGATGAAGTTTCACGATAAATTGGTAAGTTTACGGCAATTAAACAGCCCCAATAAGTTTAAAAGATGTTGTATCAACATGTACTTCTTAAGATTTCTAGCGAATTTCGCCGGATTTCGTGGGTTTACCTGGTTTACCTGAATTTCGTGGCTCCGCGCCGGCGCTAAATATCAAAAGCCCTGCTACTATGAGCTGCGTTATTTACATTATACAAACTGGTGACAAAAAATTTGCATCTAGTGACTATATTTCTCCAGTTGGTCGCCAAAAGGCGACCTGAGGATTTTTTTGCCTTGGAGTGACTATGTCACCAGACCTCACATGGTACACTCACATTAACACTATCTTAGAGCAAAAGCAAATAGCATGCTTGCATTTTTGCAGCTCAATAGTGTTATGTCATTCACTACAGACCATTGGGAATTACCATGATCCTATTTGAAGGATCATGTATTGGCTCCCAGAATGAAAGGGAGTATAACAAAAATAGAGAGTCTTCAACGCAGGGCAACAAAATTCATCTTGAACATGCACTGGCAGGAGGATATTTCGTATCTGACTATCATCAGCGCCTTTCTTGCCTCAATCTGCTGCCGTTAACATCTGGGATGAAGTGAAAGACCTAATTTTTTATTTCAAGAGTTGCACTGGCTACTGCTCCTTATCCATAGATGATTATGTCAAGTCTACATATAAAGGTGCTCTTCCCACTCGCCACAGCTCTCATCAAGACTTACTAATTCCTAAGTGCTGCACAAAGCTCTTTCAAGTTAGTTACTTTAGCTGTATGACTAAAATCTGGAATGCTCTACCTGAATCCATTCATACTCTTACCTCTCTAAACCAGTTTAATTCTCACCACTCCAATGCTATTCTGCTGCTTTTTGTACACACTACGACATCACTAACTTTAACACCTGGAAGTCAATCTGCTGCAAATGAGCATGTCACTTAATCTTCTATTAGCTGGCAACTGCTGCTAATGACACTTTTTAATAGCTGCGTGAGTGAACTGTTCTTATAGTACTTGGAAATAGGATGTTTATACTTCTTATAACGTTTTCAATGTTTACGTTTTAGTATTTGAATGTGTATTATTCTTAATGGCACACTTAATTTGGAGCCATGCTCTTTTGTGTCCTACACATTTTTCTCTGGCATTCTTGTAATTTGTTCAAATCTGTATTTTATCCTAGTCATATCCATGGTGAAAGTGATCAAATAAATATTAAATAAGTTAAGGCTAGAGTGCTTATGCTGGGAGGTGACACGTTTTTGTAATTAAAAGTGTTATTTGATTATTACTTAACACTTTACAATGACAGTGTAGGCCTAACATTTACCGTTGAAGGTCATCCTCTGTTTCCTGCTGACTGTCTGTTAAGGCCTGTAGCGTCACTCTCTGTTCAGGGTTCTGCTGGTATTCTAATAAACTTTGCTGTATTGCTAGCTGAAGCATCTCATCTTCCTCATCCCTGAGAGGAGCTGCCAAGATCAGGTGATCATCAGTAAGAAATAGCATATTAATATTAACTAACAATTTAAGGCCATTACTGTGAGAATGAGTGTCTTCCAGGTGAAGTTAAAACATCAACGGAGGCTGTGTATGGAATATAAAGTATTCAGATGCAATTTAAAGGAGTTAATAACCACACTGTAAGAGCACCTTCAGTGGTAGTGGTTTAGGGTAGTTCACTACAACTGTCATCTTTCACATGATTTGGTGGCATATGGTCAGAGTTTCCTTCATGCAGTGTTTTCTTGCCACAAGGCTTCGTCCAGCTAGTTTTCCCCCACTTCCCTCTCTGTACTGTTATGTTTATGTTTTCTCCACTTACTTTTTTCACCGTGACAGCTATCTGTTTTGTTTCCTGTTAATAGGGGCTCATGGCTGGGTAGCACCGTTGTGCCAGCCATGGGGGGCAATATTCAATCTATGGGGCTGCCACAAGTCAAAGCCCCTGGATACCCTGGACATGCACCCAACCTCCATCTAGTCATGCAGTTGTTTATAACTTTAATTTAATATTAGAACTTATACTCACCTGTAGGATGCTGATCCAGATTAACCTCTCTGTACCCTACTGGGGCATCAAAACAAGTTGTCTCTATGACACATCTTGAAGCCATTCCTGAAACAGCAGCTGCTTCTGCTTCATCCTGCTCTGCAGCAAAGGTCCCATTGTTCTCATCAATCTCCTTGATATCAACTTTTATTGCATGCACCCCAGACACTGGGGATTCTCCTCCACCAATATTACCAAATGTTACCTTGGCATTGAGGACATGAAACAGTGGAATTTCTAAATAAATAAGTAGAAAATTTAATAGTTAACTGTTACAATATGGAAGTACACACAAATTTGTCTTTACAGTAGCTATAGAATAAAAAGTCAAAGAAAGAGAATCTTTATCCCCAGGAGGAATCTAAAGAGACTGCAAGGTATTCGTTAGAGACCTATAGAATTGAATGTGTCAGAGTTGACTCGGTTGAATGCTGGCCCAGTTGTTCAAACATTGGATAGCACTATACTATACAATACTACACTTACCTATTTTAACTGGGAATCCAGCCGGTAAATGAAGAGCAATAAAATCCCTCAGCTTCGCAAAATGAGTGTTGCTGATAGCCTGTAAAACAATGGATTACCATAAATTATTGTTGACAATTCACATTAAAATCATAATAATAATTATTATTATGCTAACCGGGGTCAAAACAAGAAGAGGATCTAACAGTATGCCGACTGAAGCAATGTTTAATGGTTTCTTTATATCTGATATAACCAGGGCTAAACTTTACGTCCAATTTTTTAGACCAAAATAACCCAAATCTAAATATCGGTGCAGGAAAGTCATTTTTCAGCAGAAGATTTTGAAGCCATTCAATAAACTCAAAGTTCCTGTTTCATCAGGCCTGAGTGGTTGTTCAAAGACCAATATCAATTATCACTAACCAGGGATTAAACTTTAATCCGTGTTCCTCTTTTGTTCAAAAGCAGTTTTTTCCGTTCACTTTGACAAATAGTCATTTATGAGAACAAAGGGTAGGAAAAAGATATCAACAGGAATTTACTTTGTAAGTCTTTGCATTTACACCTGTATCCTGGTTGGGGGTGGGGGGATTATCTTGATCCTACTTTGAACAACCAGTTCCAGGGTTGTAACTTTGGAGGTGATTACAGTTAGATAATAGCATGTTTATAAAGGTTAAAATTATTGTTGCTATTTCTTTTCCTTGCTCCAAGGTTTTTCTTCCTGGTACTCTAATTTACCCAGAAGCTATCCTCAACAATCAGCATTTTCAAATTGCAATTTAATCAGAAACCTATGGGAAATGGAGAATCACTATAAGTGGATGTACTACTTAAATTTTACTATTTCATACAGTCACTAGAGTCGTAGGTCATAGCACTAGATCTACTCTGTCTCGTGTCCATTACTCACCAATAATTTAACAATAGGAAGTACTTGATCTCGAAGAGACAAAGGGTGTTTATCAGCCATTGAAATGGTGGCTTTAAACTTTTGCTTCTTTACTGACAATTCCTTCAACTTGCCAATATCTGTTTTGTCAGTAGAAACAAGTTCATCAATAAAAATATCTGTTAGTTACACTGTGCAGTATTTGTAACAATATTTTCGAAGGTTCCAATAATTAATTTTTCTTCAAGAATAAGATATTAAAACTAATAATAATAAATAATAAATAACAGCAACACAGGAGCAAACATCAAAATATTTAGAAATGTAAATAACCATAATGAGCCCTGGAGGGGGGAGTACTCCAGATTCCAAGTCATGGGGGTGATAAAAATTTGTATTATTATATTTTTTTGGTGTGTGTGGTTTGATCGAAGTAGGGATTTTCATGGGTATTTAAAACAATCTGAGGATTTGCAGAAGTGCAGCATATTCTGGCCACATACCTGTAGGTCTGCTAATAAAATAATACTAGTTACATGTTACTGAATGCACTCTAGCAAGAATCAGGGCTTGAAATTAAAAAAATCCTCAGGTTGCCAGATGTAAATTTTTAGCCCTCAGTTTGTATGATGTAAATGACCCAGCTCATTCATTGTATGGCATAATCCATCAGATTTGATCTTGAAATAATTGATCAAATCTGATTTATACAGTAGTCTGTATAAATTTGGAGGTAAACTGGCTTTGTTTATGCAATTTGGCACATTTTTTATGACAAAAGCAAAGCAAGATAAGATGAAATGTTTGTTTTAACTTTACCCTTTTAATTAAAATCTAAATCATAGAGAAATCTAGTCCCCAAAGTGGCCAAAGTGGCGACTTAACCAGAATTTTAAGTCACCAAGGAGAAAATGTTAGTTGCACTGGCAACCATATTAGTCGCAATTTTGAGCCATGCATTTTGCTGCTTTTGTATATTTTTATACCATTGGTCCCAATAACAGCTGTACACTGGCTAATACCACCCACACTGTATGCACACATACCTCTTGTATTTTGTTCTGTAGAGGGGTTAAAGTATTCCTCAATACTCATATGATAAGGGTTAGAAGATGAAGGATCTACAATAGGTCCAGTCTGTTCCTCCTGGTGATAAAACAACAAGAAATAAAAATACGCAAACCATAGTGGGACAATGTGAATCAAGTCATTCCTTAAAAAAGCACAACTGTTAATATTAAGCCCAGGGCCCTATTGTTCAAATGCCAATTAGCACTAACCTGGGGTTAGATTTTAATCTGAGTTTCTTCTTTTTGTCCAAAGTCATTTTCTCAGATACACTGTAATTTTTTCCTTTTTTTTTGCATCAGACAATCATCAAATTGCATGAGAGGCACATTTTATGAGGTAGATTTTTGAAACTACAGTTCTACTACTCGTAGTTACGTAGTATAAAAAATAAAAGGCAGGTTGTAATAATACCATAGTAGCGTAGTGGCGTAGTAGCGGATAGCGTGTTGTTGTTCCCAGGCCTTAAAACTTAATGTCCTTTTAAGCTTTAATTTCCTATGTGACTTCAAATTTTGCATTAACCCTGGGTTATCTTAACCCAGCTTTCAACAACCCAGCCCAGTTGTAAATCTTAAAATAACAACATATCTGTTACAGTATAAAATTATGATCTCAGTATGTCACCTCTACATTAGCTGAAAAATTCTCCTCCTCAATTCCCAGTAGGGTCTGAAGACCATTTGCAGCAAAAGTGTCATTGGTGTCTATGGAAGGAAAATTGAATGATTAAAACAAATCAGTGGATTAGACAGGAGAGGGTTTAATAGAGATTCCAATCTTTCTGTTATTGGTGAAGTTCCACTGGTCATTATGTACACAGGAATGCAGCAACAACTGACTAATTCAATTCTTTAATGATCTATGGGTCAATAAAATCCATCAGCTATGTGCTTAGTACAGCCTTTCCTGGTGGCCACTAGCTTTGTTTAGCCTTTGGATTGTGCATTTACCCCCACCTGCCCTCCCCCTTTTATTTTTCCACTGATAAATCAGTTTGACAGGTCCCTGCTTCCACTGGCACGGAGGCTCATGGCTGGAAGGCCATATCCAGGCACTAGCTTTGCCAAAGGCGGAAGCCCCTGAACATCTTGGGCACCTTCCTCCACCAGGCGACAGAGTTGTTAATCGTGCTAATTCAAGCAAAATAAATCAATGTGCTTTTCAAGGACAAAACAAGACGAGACAAATATTTATTTGAGGTCTTATACCAGCTGGTACGTTTACATTTTCCAAATTACGAAATAAAAGAATAATTACAAGATGACAGATTATAACAAATTGTGTGTGAGGAGATATTTACACATACATGTAGATACACAAGAATGATTTCATAAACAATGGATAGCAGCAAATAACTCACATAGTCTCCTCAACAAACAAGAAGAGCAGCTTTATTTATTTCATTTCAAATTCCTGATCATGGCTGCCAGTCCAGACAGGGAAATCATTAATTGCATTAACTTCCATTTATTGCACAGTCTATCATGACTGGCTGAAGACCACAAGAAAGAGTGATAAGGGAGTTCCTTCCACGCAGTAAGGTCATAATACTGCACTACACCATCCGGGGGCTGTAGTTTATGACTAAAAATGTCAAGATGTTACAACTTACTTTGGGCAGTTTGTTTATCCTCGGCATTCAAATGTTCTACTCTTGTTTTAGTGAGTACTTCCACTCCAGTAGCTGTGAACACTTTACACTCAAACCCATTCACCACTTCTGTCTTGTCCCCACCCCACCCCCACATGGTCTTGTGCCTAAAGTAAAACATTCTCAAGTCATTATAATAATATTCAAAAGTAAAGGCACAGGAAATCATCCATTGTAGTGTTTTGAAATTTCTGATAAACAACTTCTTGTTTTTGTACCCTAATTTCTCCTTCAAACTCGCGTTGTTTGACCGTGAAGTTATTTTAAACATTTGAAACAGTGTTTCCAGTGAAGTTTTGACTGATGTCATTGAGAATCCAATCAACAGGAAATTTGTCCTTTTGAACAAGGAAACCATTGGAAATTTCAATTATTGTCCATTACAATTTCTGATTCAAATGATAAGTTTACAATGTGTTACCAATCAATGAGAGTCATTTCCTAGCACACGATATACATGGACCAATATTTTAAATGTAACTGTTACCAGTTGGCAAAAGACTCAATTTTCCTCAAGTTTACTAGCATAATCAGCCATACAGGATGCTAAGAAAACTTGCAGGGCTTCAAAATTAAAAAAAAAAATGAAAGTAAGTATACCTTGTAAATGCTATGTTATCTGTGTTAAGCATCGTTGCTACAGATGGTGTTGTCAGTCTGACATTCACAGCATCATCACTAGGCTTGAGAGCGTCCAGATCACGGAAATCATCCCTTATAATAAAACAAGGTAACCTCTTATTACCAATAAGTCGTTTGTCTGGTGCTGGTAACTGCTGACTACGATTTAGTTTTTGTTCAAATATACACAATAAAATCAAAATTAATGTTATGTGCAAAATTTTACTAATCAAAATATTCATAACAATTTACTGAAAAACATTTTAATATTCATTTAGTGATTGCAGGTAAACCATCAAGTGTTATATCAATATTTACCTGATGCGAAGGGTTTCCTTGAAATATCTCTTTTTATCATGGTCTATTTCCAAAAATTCTCCTCCATCAACTAATAAAAAAATATATATATTTGGCTGCATTAACGTTTTTGTTACAATTACAGGATGCCCAATACAGGAAGTCTGCTATCACCCTTTCAATTATTTGTAGGTCTTTAAATGATACATAATAATAATTGAACTAGGCAAAAACACTTGCATGGAATGTCAAAGTAACAACTTAAGCTCCTTCATAGTATGGTTGAACCTCTCGTATACAAGCCTCTTTGAGCAGGAAGCAAAAGAAGTGTCTCCAACTACATTGACATAAGCAGAGTTGGTCACCTTTGTACAGGGTGTATTAGAGTGATTCATATACATGTAAATGGGAAATCACAGAGGTTGTTCTAGAACTTTCTACTTAAGAGTTTCTGTTAAAAGAGCTTGGATAGTATGCTTTACCTCCACCCTTGAAAACATAACTCCTGTTTCCCCTTTGCCAGTCATTCTGGTCAAAGCCAATCAATGTAGTGTCTGCTCTGACATTTGCACCTGCATATCATAACAGTCAACAGCATCAACTGTACACCTGTATGTTATACCGTTAATTAATTTAATTTACAACTTGTAGTCTCTGTGTTAAGAAGCAATAAATTAACCTCACCATTGAATTCTTGGAAGATACAGTATATTTTACAAAATTATGATCAGTAAATTTAATAAATGATTTCAAAAAAAGAAGATCCTCACAAGGCTCATTGAAATTCACGTACACTTCCTACAGACAGTTAGGCAGACACAGAGGTAGTCCTGGAAGATTTTCCCTCCACATACATAAGCCTTGCTACCAAAAATACCCCAGTTTTAAGGACACCAAATGTCTGTAAAAACTACAGACTTGTACTAGGTATGGAACATTCATGATAAATGATATCAATTATTATTAAATAATTATTCCCAAACTTCATTGCTTACCACACTTGTATATTTTATATGTATCACTTGGGCACATCCTTGACATGAATGGTACTGCAAAGATGATGAAAAACTGGTATCACAAAACCTGATTGCAGTCAGTTTCCATTCTGGCCATTGAAAGACAAAGACATGGCCATGCCTTAAGTTTAGCTGTCACTTTACTTGTTTTAGCATATTTTTTGACCTTAAACAGTACAACAGAAACAAACTCTGGTATCCACCAAAATGCATGTCGTTTCACGCTGTCTAATTACTCCTCTTTACATCCCTGTCTTGTCATCTGCAGTAACTAATCTAACAAACAAAACTTAAATGTTCCATGACTTTCAAGGACCAAAAATTAAATTCCATGACATTCCAGGCTTTGAAAATAAAATTATTAAATTCCATGACCTTCTAGGTTTACCATGACTTGTACAAACCCTGATTATTTACAAAACTTATGCATCATTTCACGGTTTGCTTGAATTAATGTGCTTTTAGGGGTTTGATTAAGTAATAAAAAAATAGTGATGTAGCTCCTATAAGACCAAAAAAAGAAAGACAAAAACACCACTAACTGTATACATTGTATTAACAAAGGCAAAACTTCTCTCTGGATGAACTTTTTAAACCAAAGATACTATAATGCACACTTCACCCAGGCCTTTACACTCAAAACTTATTATTTAAACAATCTCTTAACGCTGTCTTACCCCAACTAGTGAACTCCCACTTCATTTCAACATAGAAATCTGGTGTCTGTAGATAACAAGATAAAAAGTGAGTATGTACATGTATTATTATCACAAAGGGTTTAATTTGCAGGCATGCAGGTGTGACAAAATGTCCTGTATTAAAAATCCTAATGCTTCAGTTGCAACTGCACCTGAACCTGCAAATTAACCCTTTAAGACCCAATATCCACTTTCAAATTCTCCAGACTGACCTCCATTCCTTTCCTCAAAGAATTTGTTAAAAGAATTTGATAAAAGATCAAAACATTTCCCTTTCGAGGATCATTTAATTGATTCTTGTAACCTTTTCTCTTTACTTTATATACCGTAAAGTTCTGTTAATAACGAACCCCGAAAGTAGCGACCCCCCGAAATTAACGTCAATTTTTTGTGGCCGCTAGTAAATCCCGAAAGAAACGGCCCCCCAAAAGTACTGACCCCCCCCCCCCCACTATTGTCAATCAATAGTCAAAATTTTAATGTACAATAATATGTTTGTGCACTGTCACAAATTGTTCACGATAAAGCACTTTAATTTACAACAAGGGGAAGCTTTATGCCCCCATTCATCTTTGACATCCGTTCACTGATGTAGCGATGTAAGAACTATCGTAAACCAGCATAATTTCATATTAACAACAGGAACGTTTCTTCAAATTGAAATTGAAAACTCTATAGTTTTCGTCGATTAACATGAACGCGTTTCTTCCAGTTAAATGACACTGAGATACCCGTACGGGGTACAGACTAAAACGCAGCGGTGCGTCGTGCAGGACAATCGAAGCAGTTTAGCTTTCCACCTCCGAGTCAGTGAAGAACTCGATCTCTTCTATATCGGCTGATTCACCCATGCGGTAGTCCGGTAAACCATCGATACCATCAGAAAAAAAGCTCTATTTGTAAACGATTTTTGTTCCCTGAAAGTAACGACCCCCTGAAAGTACCAACCCCCAAAGGCTGCTAATTCCGAAAGTAACAAGGGTCGCTACTATCGGAACTCTACGGTATTAATAAAAATGAATTCTTGGGAATAAACAAATGAATAAATGAATGAATGATGAATGAATGCATGCCTTGTTGATTGACACCTTTTGCAGCTTGGAGCTGAATTGCAGGTACAGGTCAGTTACATAAACAATAAATAATTAAAACCCTAAGTGGTAGCATATTTTACAGTTACAAACTTAGTAAAATGATCAGTATAAGAGGCAAGGTGGTAAATGATCAGTTTGAATGTGAATAGTAAGCTGAAGATGAGTCAGAACAAGTCTGCTGTGAATTACATGTAAAGAGAAGATTATGTTGTCAGGACCGATTCTTTTTACAAAATTAACATAAGCATCTTTACAACATTGCTTTAAGTTAGTGATCCATGCCTTAGCCTTGTTAGGAGGAAATTTATGTTGGCCACTCTTGGGGCCTAAAGGGTTAAGCAAAATGGAATAATATTACTTTAAATCCCTTCTTTAATGGATAAGATCATAAAAAAAACTCCTCAAAAGTGTTGACAGATTTGGTCAGGGAAAATGGTCGCACAGTACGTAAGCGCTTCTCAAACTAAAGTCATTTACTAGACATTAGTTAAGTTTCCTGGAACTTCTTTAATGCAAAATGACATCAATCTTAAAGTAAATTTTAAAACTTTCCAGAAGAACATGCAGTGTGCAAAGAAAGTAGTGTCCGATTGCCCAGGGCTAGTGGATTTTGCTATCGGGCTAGTGAATTTTGCTCTTAACTTGCCCAATGGGCAAGTGAAGTTTTTTGAGGAATTCAAATTACAGAAGAACTGTGAAATCAATTCTGCTCATCAAAATGTTTTTGGGGCTAGTTGAAATGACGTTTGGGCTAGTATATTCTACCTTCAGCTTACCTGAATGGCAAGCTTTAAAAATGACTTTCTTTGCACCCTGATATAAATTAAGCACAAAAACATACTTCATGTACTTTTTACCTTGTGGTTGTCATTACAAAATAATGCCCACAGCATAATTTGGGCAAATTGAAAAGGTTATACATGTATGTTGTAGTTAATTTTTTATCTGAGGTAATTTTCCTTTTTCTTTTGTTTTTGGGTATGGTAATGTATGCTAATAAAGCTGAAACAAAAGAAAAAGAAAAATTACCTGAGATAAAAAATTAACCACAACATGTACATATAAATGATCGTATGAGGACGCTGTAGTTGTTAGAAATATACTGCCATGAATAAGCTGTCAGTAATCAGAATATTATGATATGGGAAATTTTAACTTTCTTACCGCATTGAGTTCATCTAGCAAATCTGGAATCCCAGCAAGCCTTTGACTTCCTCTTTGAAAATCACGATGTTGCAGAACAAGTGATAAAATTTCAGGATTTCCTGTACTGATTGCCTCATGACATACTAAGAGATAGAAAAAATAAATTTTACTTACATCATCTATCTAGTGCAATTTTGTTCAGACAGCTGAGAATAATCCATGGCACAAGGCATGGACAATACAATGCAGTTCTCTTTTTCTTTAACCTGTACCATTTTTTACCTTTCAAGGATGAAGAACCCCACCTGTGATGCTGCTTTATGTACAAAATATACTGTACATGGTTCGTACCCTTTTTTGAACAAAAAATTCAAGGACTTTTCAAGGACTTTCAAGGACACATTTCCCATTTTTCAAGGACTCCATTCAGTGCAAAAAAGAGCCTGGAGTCTATGTCTGTTTTACTTCGTTCACACCATAAGCAATTTTATCCTGAAGATCTGTCTGTGTTTGCTCCTTTTCCTTGGCAGTTCTCCTTAGACTATAAAGATAGCACCAAAATTCAAGGACTTTCCAGCACCAACTACAATTTTCAAGATTTTTTTCACAATTTTTATTCTAAAATTCACGGACTTTCCAGGACTTTCAAGGTGTGTGCGAACCCTGACTGAAACTTTAAATATCCTTGTTTACACATCTCTAAAAACAGAGGAACTAAGCAAGCCAGGTTTAACATTGTAAAGGCAAATGAACATATTCCTGAAGCCTTTCAACGGTAATAAAATATAATTTGCATGGTTTTTCTTCTGCTGGACATTTATAGGATGTCATTAAGTGGAAAGCTACTCATTGAAACTAATAAATTAATAAAGAACTGTGAAGGCTACATAGGGGTTTTTTAACTTTAAAATAAAAGCAACTGAACATGCTTCCTAAAAAAAACTGCACCGAACTGACGAAATTTCACTTGTTTATCACTGTTAACCTCCCTTGCGAAAGACGCAGAATACGTGAGATTATTACCAACGTAGGTCATACCTCAAGCAAAATCTGCACGCAGAACACTTAAAAGAAAAATGGTCATGTAACTTGTCGACCTGAGCTTAGAAACCTTACCATTCCACCCATCTTTATTGATGACGTTTGCATCACACCCGCTTCGAAGTAGACTCTTCACGCAGTCCAAATACCCCAGAGATACCGCTAAATGAAGGGGTGTTCTACCGCGAGGATCTACCAACTCTTTACTATGCTGTAGATAAACCACAAGCAATCAAAAACTGTCTACGATGATGCATTTTAAAAAAAACGACACACCGCTACTTTCAATTCACGTACATATTTTCTCTTACGGTTTCAAAGTGGTACAACCAACCTTATTTAATGCAAGTTCCTCCTCAAGCGAAGCAGAATCTTTATGCCAAATGTGCCAGTGTAATGGGAAATCTGACAGGATTTTATCTCTACTGATTTTGGGAGGAGATGCGGCCAAAATGTCCTTCCCTCCACTGGCCGCCATTTTCGCGCTGTTGTCATTTTTTGCGTATCCGCTGACCACAATTGATAGTTCCAGTCCTCTAAACATCTGTTTCCGGGTACGGGGTACAGTTTCTGCACCGGCACGAAAATCTTACCGGGTAGAGCCTCTCTTCACACATAAAAACAGTGGTCTCGAAGCGGTGTCTTTAGAAGAGAGAGGCTGCGACGCGCTGATCTTGAAAGTGGATCGTCACATATCGGACAGGTCTCTATCAGGAGCCCATAACCCTCTCTCAATGCTACTCTTCGTGGCAGTCATTTGACTCAGAGGTTGGTGGGTGGGGGGGGGGGGGGGGGGGAGGGAGGACTCAACAAATGTTTATACGGGGAGGTTCCGCCCCGAGGTCCAACCCCTTACCCTTTTATATACCATTTTTCAGGAAAAAGGTACCCCTTTCGTATACCCTCTTATGCCGTACAGTGGGGATCGCATGGATAGGTTTTCGTTTTCTACAGTACTGGAAGGTACGTACTTTCCAGAAAAATTGCTGACTTACCTTGTTTACTACTTTGCATCCCTTTTAACCTGTGTAAATACACTATCTTTTATATAGGAATAAATCATAAACATAAAACGTTTTCTTGACTTTATAAAGCCATAAAATTCACCTGTTAAGCCCTTTCACAGACCCAAATGACAGATTTCCCTACCGTTTAAAATACTTCAACTAGTGAAATCCCTACACTTTCAAATACCTGAGGCCTGAAAAAGGTTCTGTCTACTTCAACCGAAACGGGGTGGGGGAACCTCCCTTTTCTTCCTCCGTCCGAAACTGTGAAAATTGTTCGCATCTTGTAAACTCTGAAAGCGAAAAATAAAATGTTAAAAAATGAGAGAAAATACGAAGTCGGGGAAGGAGTGGGCCTGCTCGAATTCTTAGGGAAGGTAGATTTTTGAGTGGGGGTGGACAGGACTGGGGGATTTTTCATTTTATCGCGGCCCTCCCCTTTTCCTTACCTGGTAAACACATGGTCCCCCTTCTGGGAAAAAAAAAAAAACAAAAACCTGTGACCCTATATTTCCATTTTTTATTGTCCTACATTTATTTCCGGTCAAATTTTACCCGGTATTTTTGGTCATCTGGCCCCAGTTGTTCAAAAGCTGGATAGCACTATCCACCGGATAAATCTCTATCCAGTGGATAGTGCAATTGGTTTCCCTAATACTTATCCACTGGATAGTAATTTATCCGGTGGATAGCGCTATCCAGCTTTTGAACAACTGGGGCCTGATGTTTATGTTATTATTAATATTCTCTACCGCCCCAGCACTTGCAATGCAGGATCTCAGGCTTAAGGCAGTCTATATCTTCTGAACAAGCTTCGCACTTGCCTTCGCTGGACTGAAAAACGCGAAGAAAAATACCCCCTGTTCTGCGGACTAGCAAGGCTGAAGGAAACTTGAGGTGCATCTTTGGGGTACGTATCAGACAACTTCGTACGTGCTAAAAAGATCATCGAAGAACGCTCACCAACTTTTTTCCCTCTCGGATCATCAGGAGCAGCGCCTTATGGTGTTGGGAATTGTCTACAAGTCGGCTGGAGAACGAGGGAGAAATTGCAGCCTTTGGGAATCAAAAATGAACATTTTGTAATTTTGATTTCATGTTTACTATATATTTCATCAACTGTAGCTGGACAGACCTTCTTTAGTCTAAAAAATAAGAGTTAGAAGAGGAGCGTATATAGCCCAACCTCCATGAGGGCCAGCTTTCTACCTTATGGTACTTTTAATTAATTTCGCAATTTTTGCGAGACAGTATTTCGTGGCTTTACTTGATGAAATAAGAGTCCATCAATATTGATAGGCTCCTGACGATATCTCTTTTCAAACTTCTTGCTTGAAGCACGGATACTAGCATAAGAGGGCAATAACATGTAAACCTCGTTTAAGTGATGTTTGTTTGGCCTGACTCCCTTAATATTAGTTCATGTCATCTGTCAGTTTAGCAGGAATGAATAAAACGCGCTACGCTTATTTTCCCGCTAAAAATATCTCTCGTAAGGCTATTGTTCCATTCATTTACCAACCTTGTCCCCAGGGCTTAGCGAAAGGATTTGAAGACGGGATTGATTACCCACTAAATTAATCAAATTACTTCGTTAAAGCCCACCCAAACGGCACTCTATCACGTAAAACACGCATTGAACAACGGCGCACACATTTTAAGAAATATTTATCAGACTTTTGAACCTAGTATTGCTACAATTATATATTTTAAGAATGTTTATATAATATATATATATTTTATAGTCTATAAATCTGAATTTCTTTCTGAATCAATGGAAAATACTGAATGAAAAGAAAAGAGACTGTCATAATATTTCAAGATTTACAAAAAAAAAAAAACTTTCGCGAATCATTGGAATATGTAACATTTTGTAGAAATGAAACTCAGTGGTTTCTAATAACTGTGGCTGCAATAACTCTTAGCTTAATAGTACAAATTCTTAATTATGTTGATTTTTTGAAAGAAAGCTAATAGACTACCCAATCTTGTGGCTTGACACTCAATGTGGGTAAACCTATAAAAACGTAAATCACCTAATAACGCTTTCCACGGTCTCTCCGGGATAACGTAATTTGAAACACAGGTGATATAAAATAACTAACACTTTGTACAGTGGAACCTCGATATAACGAACCACTACATAACGAAGTCCTCGGTATAACTGACGATTTTCTTTACCCCAGTAATAGTAAAATATATGGAAAAGAACCTAGATGTATAACGAAACCTCTGTATACAGTCCCTTGGCCCTTTACTATATCGAGGTTCCACTGTAACCAAGAACACTTGCTCCAACGATACTTTTCATATCTACCATTAAAATACTGCATTTTTCATGGAGCAAGCTAACACATTAAATTAACGGGGCTAATGTTGTAGGTTATTTGGAGTTGGACATTTTTGTTTCAACGTGTGATGTGTCTGAGAGATCTCCTTTCGCGTGCGGTTCTCGCGCGAGTTCTCGCGAATACCTAACTGGAGAGCTTGCTCGCAGGCTATTCTCTCCCATATCCGAAATAAAGCAACGAATGAAGTGCCATCAGGTTAAGAGAGACATTACACGTTATTACAGTTAATAGCGGTTTTGACAACGAGGCATAAGAGCTGAGGTTACGCAATGATATTTTGGGTGATTCCATGACATTGCAACGGACAAAATTATCTTGAAATTAAAGGAAACCTCAAAATATTAAAAATTGTTAAAACACAAAAACCGGCATCAAACAGGAAATAGTACACTAGTCTATAAAGGATTAAGAATGGTTTAGGATGGAGCTGATCAATATGAATTACTTTCAAGATACCTTAACCATGACGTAGCTCTTTTACCTGGTTTGCATGTCTTTTGTTCTAACGAAAGAACATTCGACCGCACACTTTAACTGTAATAACCAGTTCTAAAAAGGCAAGCGATAAACGCCGCATATTTCTGCAATTTGATTGGCTTAGAACAGTGGTATTTCAGCTTAATTTGAAGTACCTACATGTCAAAAAATTACAAACCTTTTGCGGGTAGTAGTCTGGGTAGTAGTATAAACAAATAATAGCATGATTTGTACGTGATATTTGGCATAAATACCACTCGTGATATTTTAAAATTGTCTCAAATTTCACTTGCCTCACAGCTTGAGAAATTACGTATAACAATTTCGAAATGTCACTCGTGGTATTTATGCCAAGTATCACTATAAATCATGCTATTACCTGTACTAACACGATGCTGTGATTTTGACATTCACAAGTAATTTCTCAAATGAACACTTGAAGCACACATACAAAACCAGTGAACTAGACAGCCGGACACAGCCCCCTCAAAACAATGTTTGCTCGACAACGTTTCTGATTTGTGGGACCAACACTTGCACTTGGTCGGACAAGTGTCCTTTTAAAACAGAAAAATTGTTTGCAGCCCTGCCGTAAAAAAGTACTATTCGCTCTTCAAGGCTTGAAAAATGACCTAGAGCAGTTTCTATTCAACTGAGAATGTAGTAACAAGTTGTTTAGCAGCTTTGGCGATGTCATAAGCGCATTGTATGACCTGTTGGGTAAGAAATGCCATGTCTACGGTATTGCCGGGTAGTACAGCACTCTTGCATTCCACCTGAAGCCTGGCAGCGCTGCTCTTCATCAGCTGAAGTGACACGCGCATACTGTCCACATCCGGGTCCTAAAACAATGAAATTGTGTTAGAAAATCCTGGGTATCCTGTGCCCAGCTGCTGAAAACAAGATGTCGCTTAGTCTGCGCGCAGAGGCCCCCTGTTTCCTCTGGCTGCTCACTATTCCGCATACAACAATGGAAATGGGAGACGTCTGCATACAGGCAGGACCGAAAAACTCCCATACTAGGTCTATGTCACCGCATTTCCTCGGACCGCTTTATATTTAGATAAATTTTAGAGCACCTTTCCCCAACAAAATGGACGTTCCGCTCCGTTTATGAGCGCATTCGAAGTGTAAAATACCAATTGAAGAAGAAAACTAAACGTGATTAAAAAGTAAAAAAATAAAAAGCAAACAGACAAAACAACTTTAGGTCTGTAGTTTTTTCCTGACTGTTTGTGAGAGTTGAAAGATATTCTAGATTCGCAGCAAAATCGTTCTTGAAATAAACTGGTCGGTCAAAACGCCGTGACACAAATACATGAAAGTTGCCAGCTCTGGGTTTTGAGCTCCTGACAAAGGCTAGATGTCTATGCAAGACATGTAAGAACAGCCAAGTCAGGGGTAGTTCATAAATTTACAACTGATTACCTGGTAGATGATTTAGTATGGACAAACGATTACCTTACATGGGGCGATTAAATCCTTCTTTGCAGACTGAGAAAATTAAACAACTACAGATAACTATAAAACAAACAAATAACGCGAGGGTTCGCCCAATTTAAGCGATTCATGCAATTCAAACTACATGTACATCTGAAAATAAATCATGTCTTTACCTCCGGAAACAAGGTCGCCATATCATTAACAGCAGTGAAAATATTACTGGAACATGGAATAAAACTAAAAGAAAAACAAAGTCAATTAGCGATCCTAAAAACGGAATACAGAACGAAGGCAGCTACTCCCATATAAAAAAGACAGTCAATATAATGAACCAATCAGAACTTGCAGCTCTTTAATGTGGCGCGGAAAAACGTTTGTGTCTTTAATTGTCATCCTTGGTTTATTTAGAAAGTGGCGCGAGATTTTTCAGCTAATCACAAAGCGTAAAACTATTAAGATAATTAACAATTATTCCTCGAGCCCGAATGGGCTCTGAGTCAATAGCCCATGGGGCCGACGGCCGAATGGGCTATTGACTCAGAGGCCATGAGGGCGAGAGGAATAATTGTTTTAGTAAAATCCAAGCAGTTGGTAAAAAATATCGAGAATAAAAAACTTATAGTTAGTTAAAGCTGGACTCTCATCCTTTTTTGCCGCCAAAAAGCCCGCGCTTTTCGCTACTAGTGGGCTATAACATATAGCCTAGTAGTAGCCGAACCAATCAGAACGCAGCATTGATAATAGACCACTAGTTGGATTTTACTTAAGTGACGATAGACGTCTTTAGCTTGTGTTTGTTTTCCTCATGAAGATCATGTGATAGTACTCCAGAAAACTGTTTCTTTCAAGTTTTGCCTTATTCACGTGCATATGAAAAGACTGGAGGGTCAAATTCCCCAGAGACCTTCATTGGGGATATAAAACATACAAGCTAAAGAGGTCTATTCCTTCCACACTCGTGAAAAACCACTGTATTAATCAGCATGGGCGTCTTGCATAGTGTAACCAAGTAACAGTTACCTCTACGGGTCATGGACAGAGAGTGCAAGCGACAAGCCTAGAGCTAAAGACACTCCGGGAGGGAGGTTACCAAAACGAGAAACGAGGAACGAGGAACGGGGAGCGGGGAGCACGGAGCACTGAACGGGGAGCGGGGAACGGAAAAATGGAAATTGGGAAAAAAACCTAACTTGAAACCTAGCCCTATCAGTAACTTCAATTCCAATTCTCCACTTTGTTCCCACTTTTTACTTTCCCATTGCCCGCGCTCGTTATCCAGTCCCTTTTCCCCGTTTAAGCGACATCCCTCCCGGAGCGTTAATGAACTAAACTTGAACACATGGCGGCGGAAGCGCCTTTTAACTTAGCAGTGTGTTTACCAGCTATGTCTCCCAGCTTGTGCGGACAGCAATAGTTCTTGAATTTTCTTGGTGATCTGTTCTGTACACCGCACTACATCCTCTTGTGATGGCTGTCTGGAATTTTGCGTTGCTTGGTTTACCAAGTCATCGACCGCATGAATCAGTTTTACAGCTTTCTGATCTAGCGGATCATCAAAAGGACTGTCCGCTAAAAAAAGTCGCATTGAAAATAAACATTCTTAGAGACGATTCAGAATCACGTTTACGCCAAACGGCAAACGTCGGACTCAAGTTGACAATGTCCCAAATAGCCCAAGTTCATAAGCCTGAGGCTTTAGGGTCAAAATTGCAAAATTTTCAAGACTCCATTGTCTCGCAAATCCAAAAAGAAACTTGAGAAGAAAGAAAACCAAACCAAATATAGAAAAATGACCAGAAAGCCTCGGACTCATGTTTGACTTTTAATACATCAAACGTGGGCTATTACGATAAAAAATGTCCAGAAAAAGTCTTATGAAAAAAAAGAAAATGACACTTCCTATTTTGGTAAGGATTTAACAACAGTTAACAACTAGCCCATGTAGCAAGCGTTTCCGCGCGATTTCGTCGAGAAAGTTGGGACCAGTTGTTTTTGCTCTCCCTCCAACTTTCAGTCAATAACTCGATTAGAAACGCTTGCCACGCAGGCTAGTTAATAAAAAGGAAATGAACACTTGGTTATGTGGTACAAATTGGTGTTTGCTACGTATACATACATATATTGTCACTGTCTACACAAGACTGTGGCTTTGCCAATTTAAATTTATGGGCCGTGTTAATTGAGGGGCGGTTATAGCAGAAACAAGGTTTGTTACTAAGAGAACTCATAGACCCTGTTTATAGTTAACCCAGGAATAATGCTCGGCCTTGGGGAAAAATTTTGTTCGTCTGTGTATAGTAAATGACCCAACTGACTAAACTTACAGGAACTCATTCTCTCATGTTCTCGCATCTCATCAACATTAAGATATCTGCGTTCTTCTTGCTCTTCTGCCGAGTCTGCCACATTGTCGTAAGGATTGACAATTTTGCTTCTAGTTGTATTGTGAGAATGCCCCGTGGGGGTGGGCTGAGTAGTGCGTTTTCTTAGCAGAGAGCCTGGGGCTTCATATGGTGTAATTTCCTCGATATCCACTTTATCATCTTCGTCGTCACTTTCTTCCTGTAATAAGCAGATTAAATCATAATACTACGACTTTTCCACATATTTGACCCTCTATCGTTTGTAACAAGGTTCTGTGGTGGTGAGCATTAGAGAGTTAGAGTCATCATAAAGACGTAGGGTGCAAAGAAAGTCAGTTTTACAGCTTGCCATTCGGGCAACCGTTCGCTATCATGTGCCAGCCCAAAAGTCATTTCAGCTATAGTAGAACTTCTCCTTTAGGACTCCTCTATTCAACAGACACCTCCATTCAGGGGATACAAAATTTGGTCCCGGAAAAACGTTCACATAATCTCTGAATCTGTCACTCCTATTGAAGGGACACCTCCAATCAGGGGAAAGGACACTTTTTCTGGGTCCCAAAACCCAGGTTTAACCTCCATTCAGGGGACACCTATGCACTCAAAACGTGACTGACCATAAAGAGGGTTGATAATTTTACGTGTACACTTATCACAATGATGTAAACTTTCACATTCTAAACTATCTCACTTAAATCAATGGACTGTATTTGTGGAAATCCTACACACAATGTCGCAATTTCGATTTTTCATACATTATCTAGGTGCTTGAAATAATGACTGAAGAAGATTCCCAAGCAGAATTTTTTAAAAAAATATTTTATTTGCTGTAAATTATTAACAAACCCTTGCCCAACCTCTATTCAGGGGATACTTGCCTCGGTTCCCAGTACAGGTCTTGTGCAAGAATTCCCCCAAAAAACTACACTCGCCCGTCGTTTAAGGACAGAATTCACTAGTTCTTAAACTAGGACTTTTCCCAGTTGCCCAGAAGCCTTTGTTTTAAAGTGTGGCAAAATGCAAAGTCAACGGTATGAAAATAATAATTTATTCTCATGCATATAAGCTTATTTTGACAAGAAAGGTTTGGCACTTAGCCTCGTTTTGAAAGTGAGTGTCTTTGGAACTCGAAAATGGCCTATAGGGCAAATTTTTTTCAAGTTTTAAAGCCATGTCAGCAAAATCACTAAACAGTTATTGTGGCCATTGCTCGGCCCTGATGAAAATTGTTTGATACCTTCTTCATAACTCTACAACAGCTTTTTACGTATGGGCAGAGGTACTAATTAATGATGATCGCACAGAATTGACCTGCTCGTGACTTAGTCACCTTAAATACCAGCCAGACAGGCAGCCTACAAGTCATTACCTCAGCAGTAAATGTATTAACGTACCTTAGGGGTGAATACATTATCATCACTGATAGCAGTGAGACTTCCGCCATTTGGAATTCCCAGCTGACTTTTCAGTGCCTTATTTTCATCCTGTAGCTTATGAACCTAACCAAGAATTAAGAAACAATCACGCTCTTAACACTAAAAAGAACAAAAAGCAAGAACATAATACAATAAGCCTAGCTGGCGTGGCAGTCGTTTCCTGCTTGGCTAAAAGGTAATGGAAACAGAAGACGCGCGAGGAAGTCCTTTTCCTTCCATGCCTTCGCGCGTCTCCCGCGCCTCTTCCGCTAGACAAAAAGGTAGGGGAAACAGAGACGCGCGAGAAAGAGACGCGTGGGACTTCTTTTCCTTCCATGCCTTCGCACGTCTCCTGCGCCTCTTCCGCTTGGCTAAAAGGTAACGAGAACGGGAGACGCGCGAGGAAGAGACGCGTAAGACTCCATTTCCTTCCAAGCCTTCACATGTCTCCCGCGCCTCTTCCACTTGGCTGAAATGGAAACAATTCCTACGTAAGTTCCAATCAGCCATCAAACAACAAGGTCCAAGTGAGAGACATCCTGAACAAGACTGACACGGAAAATCACTGACGTTTGGACAAAACAGTGAAAGTGAATAGTGACCAGCACTGCTGGAAGTTGCTACTAACCACCGATTGAAGATTCTGAATTTCATTAATCTGATTAGCATTGATTTGAAGGAGCTGCTGTACACGGGCCTGTAAAGACAACAAAGACTTTATCAAAACATTACACCCTACATACAATCATATTTCAAATTTCCTTTCATCCACATTTCGTTTTAAAAAAACAGTCCTAAAATTCGTGCCCCTCCCACCTGAAACAGCTGCAATCTGATTGCTGCCAACAGGAATAATCATAAAACTTACATTAGCCGTAGCTAAGGCAGTTTCTACTTTCATATGACGCTCCATGGGTACGGAGTTTTCCTCTAGAAAGCTTGTGGTGGTTCCCTGAAGCAGAGAGAAGTGAATTTACACAGAGCCTGAGGTTTGAGAATTATTCTTGGGGAGCTTGAGCAACTACAACGACGACAACTTCAAAAAACAATAGATTTAATGATGAAAACAACAGCTCTGCACTTGCATCACGCTTTTAGTACATTTCTTTGACGTCCACTGCACGACTACGACGTAAAAGCTCCTAATTTGCCGCTTTATGGAGGACGTGGACATACGACGACGAACTTTCCTTCCTCTTTTTGAACTTAACTTTTGAATAAAATCCTTAAGAATTCGACTCCATGAAAAGTCGCCTGCATTTGACATATTGAGAGAGTCCAAATAGACGCGATTCAGTTTGAAAGAACGCAAATTCTTTTTTTAGCGACGTTTTCACAGCCGTCGTCTTCGTCGTTGCTTAAGGTCCCTATTCATTTCCACAAATATTTCCGTTGAGTTCACACATTTAGAACAATGTCTGCATCTTAATGTTTAATGAAATTGAAGAAGAGGACGGTACACAAGGTGACGAAGAAAATAGCAAAATCAGTAATCAAAACACGGAGAACACGAAAGAGGTCATTTACAAAGTTGAAAAAAAAACGAGGAAAATACCAGAAAATCCTGGCGCCTTTAGCACAAGTTAGGACAACGTGGCAAATAATTAAGCCGATTTTTGTACATTAACTGCAAAGGAAAAGTATTTCATTGTGCAGGGAATCATAAAAATGTAATATTAAATATAATTATTTAATTCAGAAAATGCCACAGCGACTGTTGTACAAAAAAAGTCCTAAATTATCACACAACATGAATGCAGTCATACTCACCTTTTCAATCTGAATTTTTGAAGTTATTTGCGATGGGGTCTAAAAAAATAGAATCATGACAAACGCGAGTAAAACAAACCGCAAGTCCTTTTACAGTCAAGACAGGTCAAATGTATTACTGCAATAGATTCTTTCAGCGGGTTTAAACAACATTTGAAAACTGAATCCATTACTTATTGCCAATGTCAGATTCATTCCTCCATTCTTGAATACAAAATGAGCATTGAATTCATATGTGAGGTGCATATACAATCAGTGACAAAATTGTTGCAACACTGTCTTCACACTGTCTTCAACTAAGATACTTTGGAGAACAAAATAATCTTCACCCCTCTACCCTAACCTTGCCAACTTGCAATTCTTACATGTATTTTATTGTATTAAATTTTGGCTAAATAAAACTGAACTGAACTGAACCCCTCCCTCCATTCGAAGTCGGGCATTTGTTGTTTCCTATAGGTGGCCCAAACAGAGGCACAACATTGCTTGGAGGGGGGTGGGGGAGGGAGAGTATCATTTTTCCATACCACAACTATCTTAAGTCAGAGATGCAAATGAATCTACTATTGTTTGCAACTGAGCAATCCGGTGGGGGGAGGGGGGGGGATGGACTCCCATGAAAGTGATGGGGATGCTCATCGTTTTGATTTAGGGTGTAAATTGCAGATTTTGGTCTCACTTACAGTGTTTGGGATGGAAAGTCACCATATTTGCCCATTCAGGTATCACTTAGTAATTACAGTGTAGTAACAAAAAATGTCCTGACACTGACCATACAGAAATCTCCCTTAGGGGTCAGCTTAAGCTTAAGCAACACCCACATTAGTCTCTCTTAGTAGCCTCCCACGCAGGCGTTTTTAGGGGAGCTCGTACTTCTTCCCTCCCCACAAACGCCTGCTCAACGGAAAACAACATTCCTTTCCCAAGCTTAGCCAATCACATTGTACTTTCCAAATTCTGGAAAGTTGACCTTGACCGCAAGGTAATCTGATAATTACTCGATCTGCATTAAACTCTGGGAAAGCTTTCTGACCTGCAATAAATGTTAGATTCAGAGCGGCAAAAATAAGTTTTAGTCAAAATTCAGAATACTCCGTGCACTGCATAACCTTAGCGAAGGAAAGAAAAGAAGGAAAACGGTAACTCTAAGGTCACGTTCAGTCGTGTTTAGCCTGTCAACACTTCATTGCACAACTGTTGATTGGTCACCTACCACACAAATAAAACAATGAGAAAGGAATGTTGTTTTCTGTTGAGCAGGCGTTTGTGGGGAGGGAAGAAATACGAGCTCCCCTAAAAACGCCTGCGTGGGAGGCTACTCTATTAGGGGTTTAATTTGAATTTTCCAATGAGCATCCCGTCACTTTTTTGTGAGAGTCCCCTCCCCGGGGGCAAATCACTAATTTTGATTGAAAATAGAGCAAAATAAAGCACAAACTTAATGCCATCATAAAAATTGCAAGTTATAAATAAACAACAGAATTCACTAAACCTCTGGTGTTGAATCTTTGTCTGCAGTTTCCTCATCTGATGGTACTTCATCATATTCATGATCATATTCACCTTCTTCAATGGGGAAAATATGTGAATGTGATTCAACAAAACCTGTGAAGGTACATAGACAGATAGATAGGTTTATTAAAATAATCAAATTGCAGCCAGGAGGCTGAATTGCTTATTTATTTACAATTTTATAAAGGGGATAAAAATTTTGATTAAGTCTTGTTACAATTTTTTTAGTGAAGGATACAGCCAATAAAAGTAAGAATAGTTCAATAGAAATAGGTCAATAGCAACTACAAAGTCAAACCTGTATTAAGAGGTTACTTTACCAAATTCCCAAACATAATTTCCCTTAATAGACCTTTTTACTGGTATGGTGGCCATATTTAATTTATTAGATTTAAGGAGTATGATGGGATACCTAGGGGGCCCTCGCTCAGTATTTACATTGTACGCGCACTTTTTGGGCAAAAAGAAAACTTCAATGTAAATTTCTCGGGACAAAGGCTATCATCCTTACATCCAAACACAGCACAACGATTTTTTTCTATTACAATCTTTTTCTAGGAAAACTTAAAGAAAAATTGGCCTGAAAAGGGCGTGTAAATACTGAACGAGTATATCGGATTGTGCTCACTCATGCCCCCAGGGCATCCCATAATACTCCTTAAATCTAATATGGCCATCGCATCGCTGAAAAGGTCTATTTACTACTAATAAGCAGTGAAGGTCACCTTTTCCAAGGTCCCAAAGAGTTGTTTGTGGTTTTTAAGCACTGCTGGGCAATGGGTCATAACATCAACCCATACAATGTTGTTTAATGTTTAACTGACAAAAATCACACCATCAAGTGCCATGCACCAACCTTTTTCCCTTACTATTATTTGCAAACAAGATGAGACAAGACAATATTAATGTTAATGTATTGCCCTCTACATGTACCACAACAACTCTATGAGGTGGGAGATAGGCTTTTTATCAGAGGCAAACCACCATAAAAAATAGCAACCCCTCTCTGCTGTGCAGTGCAATGGACAGTTACCATTAAGAAAGTAACATTGCCATACCTTGTGTAAGATCAGGATTGGAGTCTTGTTCCCGCCGCCTTGCATCATTCAATATATCAACAATTAATGTTGCAAACTCCTTAGCATTAAACAATGCTAACTTTTGTCTGCCCTGTTCATGAAAAGAAATAATATATAAACATAGTACACCAATATGACATAACTGGAAGTCATGTGTACAATCCCCTACTTTAGATAATTATCAAAATGATTTTCTCATGCATCTTTTTCAGTAAAAGTAAGTAACTTTGTGACCTGGTGAAGTACCACACCTTCTAAATAAAACCCGATAGTTCCTTTTCCGACTTTATTAAGACATCTGTAAGACTAATGCTCCCTTGTCTGGTCACCATGTTCTAATAAATCCTTGCAGTTTCAGCAAGACTCAACAATGTTGGACTAAATCAACACTTAGAATGAACACTTGTTAATAATAATCATACAATAATAGTTGCAATGGGTTCCCTACCTGATTTCTTGTTGAAGAAAATGATGGATTAACTGGAAGGAAGGGTACTGTAGTGGTGTCACTTAAAAGAGCACTTTGATTCTGTGTTGCTAGCCAAACTAATGACAAATGAACATTAAGACGACAAATTAGCAAGCTTCCAAAAAAAGACAAAATAACCTTGTTTTTTATAAAGCTAGAGTCTACGTCTTTCTTATTTCCTCCGCAACATGAGCAATATTATCCTGAAGGTCTTTCAGTGTTTGCCGGGTTGGATAAAGTTAGCACGGAAATTCAGGGACTTTCAAGCACCGACTGTAATTTTCAAGGACTTTCAAGGCCTTGAATTTTTTTTTAAATTTCAAGGACTTTCAAAGTGCGTGCGAACCCTGTTTTTAAGTGATAAGAGGGGTGGGGTGGGGGATTTACTAATTGAGGGAGGCGATTATTTTAAATATTTCCATCAAAGGGGGGAAATTATTCGAGGGAGACAATTAATCAAGGGACAGCTATTATTCAAGGAAATGGAGTAAATGTTAATTGTACCTGAATCACACTCTCTTCTGTCTACTTCATCATACACATCAGAAGCTAATTCTTCAAACAGATGGTGACTCAACTGTTCATAAAGAAGAAGTCAACAAGTATTACAAGTGTTGTCTTGACAAGTTAAGAAAGCATGTGGTGGAAATCATTTTGCTCATTAAGATTCTTCTTTTTTTCAACCACTGAAGTAATTACTTGTTCCAAAGTAATCAATGCTTTCAAGCGATAGAAATCATGAACTGTCCCGTTCCAGAAAAGCTCGACATCTTTTACATTAATATTTCGTAAGCTTTCTATGCATGGCTTTTGTCATGCCACCATTCTTATCCCAAGGTTCCACGGACTCCACTAGGAACACCTGGGACCCCCTTTTGGTGTGCACACGCAAAAATATGCTTGCATTTTTTAAGTCTCACAGCTAAAGCAAGCGAGATTAATAATAATAATAATTATTACTAGATGCACATCAAACAGCATAAAAATACTCCTCAAACAACTTACAGCTTGTAGTTTTAGTTTAGCTTTTTGTGCATCATCTGATAAATCCAGACAACTATAAGCAAAGCAACACATTTCATGGTTAAAACATAACAATGATAAGGACTAAAATAATATTGTTAAACTATTAAAGTTATTAACTGGTATGCATTTCAGACAACTAGTAATTCCCAAAAGGGACCAACATAAATTTTCTCTTAGCAACACCAATACACAATCAAGACAAAAGGTTATGAGAATTAATAAAATCATCAACTACGGAAATGTATAGAGACTAATCTGGAGAATTTGTATGTGGATATTGGGCCTTAAAGGGGTAAAACAACAACCACAAAGAGATGAGAGCACTGGGACAAGACTATACTTGAACTGGTCTGAAAGTCATGCTTGTATAACAAGGTTAAGGTGTCCTTCTGTGAAACAAAAATGATGTACCTTTCTGCCATGGTGGGAATAAGGTAGTGAACTCCATTTTGATGGTCTGAAATTACAAATTTAAAGACGTGGTTTAAACAATGACTTTCATACACACTGTACATAACTTCAAAACACCAAGGAGATTACAAGTTACCCACATTTAAACAAGTACTGATTTTCATTGTGGCAATTTTTCTTTGTTTCAGACCATTATGGTAGTCCAAGACAAAAGGAAACATTCATTCATTCATTCAATCAATCCTTCAATCAATCAATCAATCAATCAATCAATCAATCAATCAATCAATCACTCAATCAATCATTCATTAATTCATTCAAAGCATTTGTCAGAACGCATCCTAATCTGGTGTTCCTGTGGCACTAAGGCAGAAATTTTTGAGCTGTTATGAGCGACTGCAAATTAGCCACCCCTACTAATTTTATCAGAGGCATTTTGGCCGAGAAACTGGACCCCTTTCGACTTGATTTCATTTCCATAAGTGGTGAACCCAGATCCGTCATCATTGATTACCTCTAGTTAAAAAAATCAACTGGTTTAAATTCTCTCAAGACAATGAAAATTTGAACAATGAAAAAATACATAAGCAGCCAAATTCTCCATAAAAAAATATATTAATGATAATGATCATATAAGCTACAATGATTGTGATAATGATGATGATGATGATAATGTTGAAGGTATTGATGTTGTAAAAAAAAAAACAAAGCGGAAAAGAGCACTTACCAGGTCGTCTGCCACATAAATAATAAGTAAGTCTGTCTGTAAGTTCAAACTGAACTTCAATAAGTCGCTGGGCAATATTTGTATAGCCAGCCTCCCTGCAGAAATAACATTGCTCACATCAGATTATAAGTCTGCAATGTTCAGGAAAATAGACTAACACAGTCATTCTATAAAAGCTCTTTCTAAAAAGCAACACTCAATTTCTTACCTTTGATGTTATTATTATTGTTACTATTATTATTATTATTATTAGAGAACTTCATACGGTACATGCATTGAATACAAAAGGAAACTAACTGTGACCAGTTTTTTGCATGATCTGAGAATGAAATAATTATTTTCTTCAAGTCCTCTTAACGGTACATATACATTCAGTTTGCAACTTTTCACATTTCTATGGAGAATGGAGGTCGCTAAGACAATTAAAATATTACAACTTGTATTCATGTATGTAACACAAGTGCATGTGCCTTACTGAAAAGGTACATAGTAATATTTTCTTTTGGACAAAATTCATAAACGATATTCCCACAAGAATTTGGAAATCTTAAAACTTATGAAAATGAAAATAATGCATAGAGCGTCAGGGCTGTCATTCAGATCTTATGTAGCTGGTCTCTCAGGGAAAGTAGCCATTTACTTATCCCACAAATCAAAGGCTGTGCTCTACATGTAGCAGTGCCCAGTGAGCCATAGTGCTTTACGTTTGCTTTAACCCTTTAAGCCCCAATATACACGTACAAATTCTCCAAACTGATCTCTATACATTTCCTTAAAGAGTGAGTCGAGTGAATTTGATAAACGATCAAAGCATTTTCTCTAAGGTGATCAGTTTATTAATTCTCATAACCTAATCTCTTGACATTGTATGGATATTGTTAGGAAAAAATTGTTGTTGGTCACTATTGGGACTTAAAGGGTTAAGATGACAAGGAAATCTAACTTTTTTCATAGAAGTCACAAACTGGGCACCCTGGATTTCATTGAGTCACAGCAATGGTCTCCCTTCAATTTGTCTTAGACAACAGCCTTGAATTCTTCCTACATTGTGTATATGTTGTGGTTTAATTTTGTCCTTGGTTTAAATTTATTTTCCTTTGTCTTTGGGTATGATAATGTATTATAATGAGTTTGAAACAAAAGAAAATTAAAATCAACCCAAGGATAAAACTGAATCACAACATATACATGTATATTGACTCATTTTCAAACCTTGAGTAGCTGGCTGTTTTTACTGCAGTAGCCTGCTATAAAAAACCGGCTGCCCACTACTAATGTTAGCCCTGGATCTCAGGGCCTATCCTAGTCATGCATGATAAAGATGACCTTTACTGAAGATTTAAAGTTGATCACTTACATAGCACAATCCACAGGGGTTTTTCCATTCAGGTCTGGTTTAGTGGGATCAGCACCATGTACGATCAGAAGCTCAACTTGAAGCGCTTGCCCTGCATTAGCTGCTACATGAAGAGGAGTATTATTTCTTTCCTGACAGAAAACAACAGTCAAGGCATCATTAAAGTGACTTCAGTGCCAATTAATCTTAACAGTAAATAACAGGTAAGTCCAACTGACTTACATGTACAATTCATTGTATAAATTACCTTATGGTAAAGGTTGATTGATTTATTCATTTATTTACTATTAATTATTATTGTTTTTGATTTGAAAATTTTTAATCTGAACAGAATTCAGAAAAAAAAAATGGTGAATGAACAATCAACAATGTTGTCAACATAAAAAGCCAAAAAGAAGCCAGCAGCTCAACACAGTTAAATAGGTCAACAGACCACTTCCTAATTTTGTTTCCTGTTGGGTATCCTGTGAATACTGGGGATAAAAATCGTGAATGGTGGCCATTTTCTGTTATGACTCACAAATTCAAGCAAGCCACTGGCCCATTTTCATGACGTTAAACATCTTCCACAGTCCACCATTGGCATTCTCAACTCTTGACTCATTTAACAAGATTTCTTATCACTTACAGGATGAAAATAGTTTGCTCTTGCACCTAAAGAGAGAAGTCTCAAACATGTCTCAAGATTCCCAGTCCTTACACTTGAGTGTAGTTGCTAAAGTGGAAACATAAAAGGTACAATGTATCACTTGTCAACAAGTATTGTCACATGCAATGAAACCTGTATGAAGGAGTCAGTCCCATATGGGGTCTGCTAAATACAGGTTTAACTGTATTTATAATAAAAACTGGCTCATTGTTTGTTATTAGCTTCTACTATTGTGTAATTATACAATCTGTATATTAATCTGACCTTATCCATCTCATATAGTTTATGTTACAAAAAAGTTAATACTGGACTTTGCTTGTCACCCCTGTAGCTGCACCTTGACCTTGGCTGTCTTAGAAGAATCCACGCTATTTTTTTCACTGCTTCTCAACATTAGTTATGGCTCCTAAAACTTTCAACTGATAATTATCTGAAGTTTCTGAGCTTTCTGTCTGGGGCTCTTAACGTTTTCAAGTTTTGGGTGTCTGAGCAGCCTTTGTTTTTAAGACTCCATTTAGCTGGGCATAGCTGTGCAGAGATATGAAATTTCTATTTGAGTAGCATCAAAAATGTAGTTCACAAGCATAAGTGAGCACAGCAAACAAGTGAAATATGTTCAAGACAAGAATTGGGAGAAATTTTGTATCTCCAAGCAGCCATGTTCTATTTATAATAATACAGAACAAAAATCAAGATTCTACCTGGCTGAGGTCTGCAACTGTGATTGTATCATCATCTTTACATGGAAGACGAGGAACAAATGCAAGTCTTTGGTACTTGGCCTTGATGAAGGTTGCTTTAGTGGGACTAAAAATTTAAGAATAAAAAATAAAGAAAGACATCGTTAACATTTTACCATAGTTTCATAAATTGGATGTTTACTTTTACCACCAGTTTGTGTTTCATATTAATATGTTTTTTATGTGTGATGTTGTATGTGTAATTCATCGGAGATACTAGCCTTTAGGCTACTCTAAAATCCAAAGTTAAATAAAGTTATGTATGTACGTAGATATCTATTGGCTTCTAAAGACATTTCTTAGGGCCATTTCTAAAAAACATTTTTCTGTGTGAAATGCCTATAGTGGATCTTTTCAAAGGATAATCAGAATTAAAAAATAATCCATGTAATAATAGATCCTTCCATGGTTTTTCCGACTTTTGACTGGGATCAACTAGCAAAAATCCATCAACATGGCTAAAATGAATGCCTTAATATTATTAAAGATGTACCAAGTTTGAACGTGATTTGTTGAAAACTATCAAAGATATAGCTCCACAAATTTGCCAAATTTTACAGACATTTGTATGGTGGGGGGTAATTACAAATACAAAACAACTATAAAGTTTGGGTATTACTTTTGTGGAGCAATAACTTCGCTCGCTTTTAATGTATCACCTTTAAAATTGGTATGTTTCCTAATATTTTAAGGCGCTTTTTCCAGGAGTGCTTATGGATATTCGCTAACTGGTCTTTATAAATCAATACTTGAGAAAAACCATGGAAAGGTCTATTACACAGTAGACAAACCTTCGTGATGTACCAGTTTTTCAAGCCTTCTCCCACCATTCCATGTGGGCTTATTACATTGGTAAACCACTAGATAAGTTGGTTGATTGCTTTTACAAAAATAACATTTAGCAAAACCAAAGAAAGTTTTGATGAGTTAAAAAGACATATACTAAGTCTAAACAATAGATCATTAGTACAGCAGAATCTCTCCTAAACAACTCCTCTGGATATACAAGTACAAAGAAATCAAAACGTATAATACCCTCCTTGACACCTCTGTAAAGCCAACACTTGGCTCTGTCGCCTTGCTGACTTTATAATGGCAGTTTGAAGTACATGTACACATGCATCCCAAGAAACGTGTTATTTCTTTCAGTATGTTACAGGCTGTACATGGATTGCAGTCTCACTTAGGTGATATCAGTAGGTTTAATTTAAGTAGCATACTCACTGCACACGATCTTTTTGGTTTGGTTTCCTTAATCCACTCTTCATTTGATTTGGATCTAACAGTGAATGTTCCCATATTGAGTTTGCTCCATTTGTAACAAGCTGCCTAACCATCTGTTGCACAAAGGTAGTAATTATTATTAAGGAGAAAAATATCACATTCTCTGTCAGTGAAACAAAAAATCCTTGACTACAATGTACTCAAGTAGCTGATGACCCCAGGAATATCATGAAAATTTTAAGAGGGAAAAAATTTATGCAGGCAAAAAGATATTAGATTATCAAAGGCAATCACAAGTGAGGCTAGGTTTGGAAGTGGGTTATCCCGCTGTTAGAGGAGTCAGGGTGGTTTCCCTGGGGAAAATTTTAATTTCAGGGACCCTGAAAAACTTTGAGTGACCAAGTAAAGAATTTTAGCCCTGGTAGCATTAGTTTGTTTCCATCCAATAAAGTATTGAGAAACAAATATGACACAATTAATATCCTCCTTTAAAATACTTTGATTTTTCTGTCACTAGCAGGCATTTCTGGGTTAAATTTTGCTAATCACCGAGTAGTCTCTAGAAACCCTGGACACCCACCAGAATATCTTGTAAACCTGCCAAAAGAAGTCTCTGTTTGTTGTTCATATACTTTAAATAAATGTTTAACAGTGAGCCCAAGGTGTCCTCCGCGACCTTAAATCTCCGCTAAAATGAAGCCCCTGGCAGATGCAATGTACCAATATACCATACAATCACGTGAGATTATGTAAACAAGCCACACAGTTGCAACATAAGGCTATATTTCAAAATAATTATCTTTTGTTCCCTACTTCCCTACCTTGCTGCCTTTTTGCATCATATCTATTACCATTTTACAATACTTTCAATTAAATTAATTGAAAGATCATTTTATTCATGACAAAGAATAATCATCTGTTTTTGTATTTTTAGCATCAATCAGCATTCTATGCATATATTATCCCACACCTTTCTCCATCAAATCCTCATGTTTTACAGAAAGCCCCCAAAAAGCTAAGGAAGAGGAAGTACTAAATAAAACATAAATATACCTTCCAATGTTATTATGGAAAAACAAAAAAGGAAAGGGACTCATTCAAAATGTTAATAAAGGAAAGTCTAATTTCCAATGGTAGGATTTTAATTTTGAAATCCATGTCAACTGTAAACAACAATAATTTTGATAACAAGAAAACATGCTTCGGGTTTTCTGAAAGATTTTGTTTTAATTAAAACACAAAACACCTGCCTATAACAAGCTTACATTCACACAGGATAAGAAACCTTTCAGATGTTCATTTTTGCTACAGTTATTCTGAACCATGATAAGCTGTGTCCACTGAACCATTAAAACACTATTAAATTAATGGCTACAAAGGAACAGGATCCAGTTTTTGTCACTTTAATTTCAGGTTAAGCAAAACTTAAATATAATTGTGACCATTTGCTTTCGAGTTTAGAGATGATTGGTATGCCTTATCTTTTTGGCAGAATTTACTAAGATCTGTTTTCCAATGATGTAGTAGTGTAATAACATTTTTGTTTTGTATGCTCTTAGAAAAAGGATCTTAGTAGTTCAAAGAAAAACAAACGAAATCCTACAGGAGAGTAAATTTCTCTATGTACTATTCATTGTTCGGAAAGATTTGAGAATTCAAGCAGTGATTAATTTCCCCACGGTGAGAATGATAAGTTATGTTATTGTATACAAGGGGGAAGTGTACGTGGAACATTATTTTGACACTTCAGAACTGAATCCCTTGGTCAACAAACAATAATTGGGGTAGTAGACTTTGGAGAAAAGCTAAGTTACTTTTACCAGTATAGTTTTCTATGGTAAGTAACCTTCAAATCAAGCTTTACAATAAATCAATTACAGACGTGAATGTTTGCAATGATGTCCATCTTACTTGATCGAAACCATTCTCTCTCGAAACTCCCGCGCCGATAACAACAACACACTGTTATCCAACATCTAAATAAGATCACGAGGTCGGATTGTACCTTAAGACAGCAGCAAGAAGAATAGCGATATTTTTATCATTACATATACGTACCGCTTGTAAAGTTGGACTCCAAGACGAATGTCGAAGATGCTTCACTTGAGAAATGTGCCGGCCCAGACTTCGATGTACACTGCAACATTCATCGCAAATCAATACTCCGCGATTCACCGATGCCCATTCTGGACCTATTCAAAGACCAGTGATCAAAAGTTAGTTCTAAACTCATTAAAGGCAGATTTCTACAAGGATCCATGTTACCTGTCATCAACAAAAAGTTACTGTCATGTTACCGCGCTATGGCGGGTTAGGACTCAACTCAATATCTAGCTAACTTTCTCACCTGGAGCGCTACAATCCGCGCAAAAATCTGTCGTTGGACGTAGCTTCATCCTCGAAGACATAATTCAAGCCATAAAGGTGCCAGAAACTATGCAGCCTTGCTAACTCAACAAATATTGTTCCATGAATGCAAACAAATCCTTCACATTTCCCACTTCCCCCTTTCTTCATACAGTATTACGCCCGCGTAACAACGGTCAGTTGCCAGAAATGGATATGCGCACTGGGCATCCCTTTAGCTCGTTAAAGTTCGGTTTCCGTTCGGGTGGGTTCCTGTCAGCCGAGGAATTTCCGACAAAGCTATTTCTCTGTCAGGGGTGCGGTAAAATGGAAACAACAGGAAAAGAGGTTGACCACTCGCGGCACGAGAACAGAGATTATTTACATCTGCTCAATTTTCAGGCACGTCACGTAACCACAAAGCCATTTTTTCTTGATGAAACGCGATTCAAGGTTTTTCTTCTTCCTTTAGCTCCCGATCTCATCATCTAGGATTATTATAGCCTTGGACCAGGGTCTGCAGTGGGGGGGGGGGGGGGGGGGGGGGGGGGGGGAGGAAAGGGCAAAAAACGGGGTCAAACAGGAAAAATATCGGCGAGCGAAGCAAGCCCAGCGGTGCAGTTGGGGAGGGAGAAAGGCCACCCTTTCCCCTCACCAGACTCCCTCTCAGGCTCGCTTCGCTCGCTGATTGTTTCTTTCGCCACGCCGATTTTTTCTCCTTTTTCCCCTAATGCGGAGCCTGGTCCCAAGCTAGGGTTATTAGTGATCTCATTGTGAGTGCAATCGCTAAACTTCCAGAATTGTCGAAATGCCAAGCTCGACTGACGAGCTTTCTGGGTCAACGATCAGGGAGTGGTCGGAAAAAAAGTTTTCTTCTCAATTAGGAAATTTTACTCCGAGTAAGGGAAAATTTAATAGCATTAATAACAATACAGAACTGATATTGAGGCAAGAGAGGATACTTCTCTTGCTTAAAGTCGTGGAAACCAACGCATTTCGGCTGCAGATTCTTGCCGCGTTTTGCATTTTTTTCGATCCTACCCACAATTCTCTATTCAAAGCAAGAGACATTTCAAGTTTGAAATCAGTGCGCGCCTAAAGCTGGCTTCGGTGACGTTTAGCAGTTAACATTTTGTTTTTGGTCACCTTGAGAAAAGTTTCGCGAAGAGCATCATGTAAAGCTCTGAGATGGGACAAAGTTATTTCGATTCGCAGAGTCTGCATCGTCCAATATTGTATTGTATTCTCGTTTCATTTAGTTAAACAGATCAATCACCCTGATCCGGGCTGAACAGACAGAAAGATACGATATTTGTTCCCTCTTCTAAGGTGACCACTAAGTCTTTGGTTGAATGGAAAGCGCCCCAGATAACTAGGAAACCTAACCGAAATGAAAGTGGGAGACTTTCAGGGGAGCTTATTGCAATGGGGAAAGGGGGAGTGCCTATATTAGAGAGACCCGCTTTTTCGAGGAATACGTTACTTAGCGAAAAAGATCTTGGACGACCGAACTGTTTTGCGTTGTTTACCAATCCGGCCTGCCACCTAGTTAAGTTAAGAAAAGCGCGCCACTCGTCAGAATAATACCTGTTTCTTTATTCTTATTATGTTTGTGGTCTGTGACTGATTAGACACAAAATCGGTAGGGAACTTCAGCAACGTCGACAGCGGCGGTAATGAGACCTTCAAAAAATCAAAAACTTTTTAAATGAACGAAACAACAATATTGCAGGTGCGATTTTTGGTACATTTCTGATCTTTGCAGTCTCTTCACGCCCAAGAGGTGAAATTCCCTTATGGGACGATTTATGAAGGACGTAAACACACCATGACGACTTTTTCTTCCCTTTCTAATCTTGTGTGTGATCCCCAAGAATTCAAGTCTATGAAAAATCGCCTCCATTTGCCACTTCAAGGAAGTTGGAGTAAACGCGACAAAATTTGTTTTCTGCTACGTCACCAAAATGCATTGACCGAGAGGCCCGGGAAGACGCCATACAGGGACAAGGCAATTGGTGATTACACTGGCCACTCTCACATTATTTTACAAGCTGCTAATTCAGAAAGACTCATTTATTTACAAACATATTAATTCTGTACTTCTTGAACTCTGTTGCTTTACACTAGCTCGTGAGCCGTTGCTGCTACTCAAGCTTAAAGGCACTGTTTAGTGTACTAGAGCATCTACATAGTAAGTAAAAAACTCTTACAAAGTCACAAGGTTACGTTATCTACGATAACGACGGCCGATCGAGAGGTTAACTACATTGCTAGTCCTCAAATGGCTATTCTTTGCAACATCAAGAGTTCTATCCCCTATCTGTTCTCTACCTTACAAATGAATTTCTTTTTTGGTGTAGCTCAGTGCTACATAAAAACGATACAGAATACTACATTATGCAAGCCACATGAAGTGTCCAACTTTGTCCGCACTTTCTTTTCCAGTGCTCCTCGTCTTTCTCCTACCAGTCCTTCTCCAAGCTTGTCGCCGAGTAACCTGCCAATGAGGCTAAATTTAGCTAGCCTCCCATAGCTTTTTTGCCGGCTTCTACTATTTTAGAGGTATATCTTATGAAAGTCATTGTTGCCAAAAGTGGCGTTACACTTGGGACATTTTCTTTGCCTTGTGTCGTATCTGGTCTTTAGACACTCAAAACAAAACACATGAAAACACTTCGTCAAGATGGCGTCCTTCTTCCTTGTGTTGCAGCACGGACAAGTCAGTTTTGCCTGAAAGTATAAAAACAAAATAAGATGATTAGAACGCTTTCGAGCAAAATTCAGAAGTAGTTTCCAACCCTGAACCATGGTAACCAGTGTGGCCAATTGCAATACGTGCAGACATTCAAATAAACCAGTCAGATGTCATGTCAACCACAGTGTGGACTGGCCGGCTTTAAGCGCGGGAAAAATGCTTGGGAGCAAGTGACAATTGTTTTTGGTTTTAATTTTGATTGGTTGAGACAAAAAGGCGCGAGGTCTTTCAGCAAAATCACAAAGCGAGCAAAATAAGACTATTACTTTCGAAACTCATCTGAAAATCGCTCCAAAAATTGAAAACACATTTTTACGATCAATCATTTTGATTAAAGAAAGAGGCGCGAGGTCTATCAGCGAACAACAAACAGAGAAAAATAAGACTATTAGTTTCGAAACTCATCGCAAATCGCTGCAAGTTGAAAACAAATTTACGGGAAAAATGTTCGCGAGAAAATAGAAATTGCCTTTTTTAGGATTAATTTTAATTGGTTTAGAGAAAGAGGTGCGAGTTCTTTTCAGCGAATCACTAAGAGAGCAAAATAAGACTATTACTTTTGAAGGGTGGATAGCGCCTCTAAATTCCTTCTTGAACGTCACTGGGTCGAATCTGTTCTCTCTCCCGTAGCTCTTGTAACAGGACATTAAGAGAGAAAAATAATTTCTTGAGCATTACCTTATATTGTTTAATTTCCTCCAAAAGAATTTCATCTGCCGCACCATACAAAACGTTTTTCTTCTCCTTTTCTAATTTGCGCCTGAGGCTTGCGCATTCCTCCTAAAATAGAAGATTGAAAAAGAAGCGTCAAAAAGATATAAGGCAGAGGAGCCCCAAACGTGATTACAGACGTTCAACAAGAGAAGAAGCTGTCACTCAATATAACCTGAACTCTGCGGGATTTGAATGCTTCCTCCTCCGATGCACGGGTTTGCTCGGATAAGCTTTCTTGGGCCTGAAACAAGAGAGACATAATTTGAGGGAAATTCAAGTCGGGCGTTTTCATATTGAAGTCATGTGCAACCAAAGGGAAGAGTCACTTTGCAAACCAAAACAGCTCACCACAGGGTCTCCAGTAGCTCAGTTGATAGAACATCTGACTAGAGAGGGGAGGGCCGTGGTTTCGATTCCACTTGGAGCTCAAATTTTTTCTTTCTAGGTTCTTTGTATATCGAGAATCTGGTATCAGTTGTGATAATTGGAATTTATTTGTTAGTTTGCCGAAAGGATTTCGTCAGCGAGTTATTTTCGAAAATTCGAATCTATTGCCCAAGACCCCAGTTGTTCAAAAGTTGGATAGCGCAATCCAAAGGAAAAATCACTATCCAGCGGATAAGTATTAAGGAAACCAATTACACTATACAGAGGATAGAGATTTATCCAGTGGAGAGCGTTATCCACCTTTTGAAAAACTTGGGCCAGCTGGCCTCGAATGTTTAAAAGATGTCTAACGCTATCCACCGGATAAATCACTATCCACCGGATAAGTCACTATCCACTCGATACGTATAAGGGAAACCAATTGCGCCATCTAGCGGATCTGAGTGATATATCCAGTAGATAGCGCTATCCCCCCTTTTGAACAACTAGCCCCTGATAACATACTATCATGCGGATAAGAATTAGAGAAACCGATTGCATGCATTATACAGTGGACTGGGATTTATCCGGTGGATAGCTTTTAAACAACTGGGGCCTGGGGCCTAAAGCGAAGGCAACTGTGTCAAAACTCAAGCCACAAAAGAATCCCATAATGCAACACAACGGAAACTGAGTCTTATTTCGCGCAACTTAAAAATGGCTAACATCAGTGTCGTGTTGAAAAGGGTATCCACGTGGTAGTGGCGAGAAAAGACTTCATACACGCATCTCACCTCTTGAAACTGCTGTTGAAACGAGTCGAACCGGATTTTGATGTCTTGGGCGGCCTGTGCACTTTCTATCGCCTGTAAGAAACAAAAGAGGTTGTTATAAACTGACAAAAAATGTTGAAATGGAATGACAGTTGGTCATGTATTGGACGACAAACTGTTAAAACATTCAGCTTATTATACAACAGTGAACACACAACCAATGCTATTACAGACCTTTCGTTTGTGCAGCTCCATTGCTTGCTGCCTCAAGTTGAGTTCTTTCTCCAGTGACGTCTGGTAACGGAAACAAAGGAGAATTCAATCGGGTTTCGCAGATAGTGCTCGTGAAAGCCTGGATACAATGGATTCAATGGTACAAATACGCCAAAGCAACGTGTCTTTGGCTTATAATAAGCCTATTATGCTATTGTTGTTGAACATTATTACCTTAATTGCTTAAAAGAGCTATGTCACGCTAGTTGCTACCTTTAAGCTTTAAAGCAGTGATTTTGTTACTAATAGTTATGGTGAGTCCTAGGACTCATCTTCTGAAAATCATGAGTCCCAGTCCAGAGCCATTGAATCCCAGTTCAAAAACACAAAAATCTTTCTTCTATTTTGTGTATGGGTATTTATGACTTCCGCACAGAATGGACCCAAAACAGCAATGCCGTATTTTCTCGATTAAATGTTGGACTCCGATTAAACGTCGCCTTGAAAAAACGGCGGGTCAAAACTGCCGATTTTTAAATAAACGCCGGGGGCGTTTAATCGAGAAAATACAGTAGAGCGATTTTCGTATGACCTTGAAATGAAAACGCGCAAACAAAACAGAAACAACAGACAAACGAAAATAGAGCGATTTGATTGGTTTATCGAACGGATATGAACGCGCGTGGCTTTTGGTTGGTTAAGCGAACGCTCGGGTGAAAAAACTTCATGCCTGAGAACTTTCTAGAAATCAATGGATACTTCGCTTTGACGTCACACTGCAACACGATTGGCCAATCGAACAATGCCTTCCCCATATTAGGGTGTTTTTTTGGCGGGAAAACGAAGAGGCCATGTTTTGACCTTTTCATCCATTGGCTGATAAAACAAATAACGAACACTTAAAGAAACAATTTTTCAAGGTCATACGAAAATCGCTCTATTCTCGGAACACAGTACCTTTAATCTTTTAATCATAACTCCTTACCATTGCATTTTGTAATGCCTTTTCCCTTTCGTCCTGTTTCCTCACTAACTGAGTCTGCGTCTCACGGTGTGCGTTGAGAGAAGTCACGTGGTCAGATAACACGTCCATCTCCTCGCGCAGTTGCTTTTGGATCTGATTCCCTTTTATTCGCTGAAAGAAAGCAAACAACAAGGAAGTTGAAAATGAAAAAATGTTGTCATGTCACTTGCGTGAGACAACAGGGTTAGCGCGAAATTTGAATTTAGATATGAAAGCTTAAAGAGCAAATTCAATTTAATTCTTTTTGCATACAATTTGATGATTAGATGTTCTAAAACGAATAGAGAAAATTATCCCAGAAAATACTGTTGAAGAAAAGAAAAAGACACCCTGTTAAAATTTAACCGCGAGAACAACTGGGCCCTCACTGCTAGACGGGATTTAGCTTGCGTAGCTAGTCAAGATAGTTGTTAGCACAACAAATAACATGCAAAAGTAATATTGGTTTCTCTTCGGGCAATTCCAAGTAATCGATATGATTAGAATCATTATTATTGTTCGCTCAGAATTACCTTAAACGAAAACTTCAGGCTGGCGACGTGTTTATCTTACCTCGGACATGAGTTTCAGGTTGGCGTCGTCTTTTTCTCGTAGCTGCTGTAGAAGCCGAACGTTCTGTTCTTGCATCTCCTCAAACGCCTGACCTGTAAACTCCATTTCCGCCAACACGGCATCTTCTTCCTGCAGAAGGAAACAGCGACAATATTGTTATCCTCCATTCAGTTAGCTGCCGTGTTTCTAGATCATGCAAAAAAAATCCACTGTTTGGATGAATAAACCATCACCTTGACCACAACATGTCTAGTGACAAATGTACAGCCTGCACTAGGCACTCGCGTGACTTCTCGCGACTACTCCAAATGGACAGTTTGCTGGCAAGATAAGCGTGCACTCATACTTTTATCTTCCACGCAGTCACGCTGACGGCGTTACGTGCATTGTGTCGACAAAAGATCTTGCAGTTGGGGTTTCCTTTCACGATTCTAAACATGTTGTGTGCTAAAGGCACACTAGGAGCCAAAAGACCCGTGCGCCACACGGCCAGGCCGTTTAAGTAGCATATAGCGTCCCACGCAGACGTTCTTAGGGGTTCGTCACGCGTTCCTGCCCTACAAGGAACGCGTGACAAACCCCTAAGAACGTCTGCGTGGGACGCTAAGAAGCATAAGGTACCCTAAAGTATTAGCGCGGATGAAATGCGAGTACATCAAAGAGTTAGTCCAAGCATTATTTTGGCGGTACCTTTTGATACACTTGAGTAGAAACAGAAATTAAAGCAAAGTTTCTGGTCTTAAGGCATACTAAAGTTGACTGACTACGTCTCAGGTCACAACGCAGTGACACGGTCTAACAGCGAACAATAAGAAATCCTACGCGCTAACTATTCGAAAAACTAAAATTCAAAAGTTCGGACAAAGAAGCAGTCACGTAACAAGATCATTTGACCGTGTCATCGTCCGGTGCAAAGAGTTGAAAGGAAAATTAATTTTTCTTGAAAGAAAACAAGTGGTTATATGTCACCTGTTTCGTTGCCGCCAAATTTTTTTGTAGTTGCTCAATTGTTTCATCTGCCATCTTCAGCCTCTTTATGGCCTCCTCGTCAGCTAAAGCACCTTTATACTTTTCTAACTCCTTTTCAAGATTCTCTATTCGAACCTTCTGCTCTTCTATTTCCTCTTTCAGTTTTTTCTCCGCGGATATCAGCTAAATGGCACACAAAGGAAAAAAAAGAAAAGAAAATCATGACTTTACTCATAAAAACTTATCACCATTTACCCATCTGATCTTTACCTCAACTTTATCCCGGAGATCTTTTGCAGCGCCTTTATACACGTCTAACAAAATCTTCATCTCTTTTTGGCTTTCTTCAGATTTTCTGTCAAGATTTTCCAAAAATAAAAATAGATAACTAACTTTTCAAATGCAGCACTTAATGCCACAAATTGTTTTTAACAGGGAACTTATTTCATATAAATTGTTAAGGGTAAAAGGAGGTGGGACGCGGGCTCAATATAAACCTTCGCCCTCGAAAAAATCTCCAGTTCTTCTACTGCAAAATTTTGGTTATAAGTCTGGGTTCAAACCTTTCTCAGTCTACATATATATGCGGTCAGAAGCATGTAACCCATATATATAAGCATATGCTTCTGATACGGCCGAACCACCCGTAGCCGACCACCCAAAAGGCGGAGAGTAAGTGGTCGCCTACGGGAACTTGGTCGCTTACCAGGCTAAAAACAACGGAAAATTATACTCTTATGATATTTGAGAAGTGGAAAACCGGCGTACCCGGAGACAAACTTCTCGGAGCAAGAGAGAGAACCAATAACGAACTCAACCCGCATGTAGCGCGACGCCGGCATTAGAACCCAGACCACATTGGTGGAGGCGAGTGCTCTCAACGCTGCGTCATCCCTTGCTCACCACCCCTGCTCCCCCAGTAGACTAACGGAACTCACTTCAAACTAGCCCGTAGTTCCTTTAGCTCTGCTCCAGAGGATTTACTGCTTGAGGCTGCTGTTTCCTCACCATCATCTATCTCGCCCTCTTCTTCTGGTTTAGCAGTTGCCTTTGTCTCTGTTTGGTCCTTAGCCTGTTCACCGTCTTCCTGCTTCTCAACCTCAGATGACGGTTTCGGCGATTCTTTCGCCAGTTTTAGCTCTTCGGATAGCTAAAGCAAATACAGTAAAACCCACACATCAGAAACACTGACTTTTGGCCATGAGCTCAGAGAATCGTTCCACAGCCTCTACGTGGTTGTTACATACCAGGGGCCGTGCAAGGGAGAAATTTTGAGGACGGACGCACGAGGGGAAAGAAGAAAAAGAAGCCTTCCTCTCCCCTTCGCGTGTTGCCCTCGCGCGCCTTAACAGGGTAACATTTCTATGTTTGAGTAGGACCATTTTAAATCTTGCCCTTAGCTTGATAAAGGCAAATCTTTGCTTTACCTAAAAAAGAAAAACAAGACCACTATCTAGTTATCTTCACCTTAGTGGCTTGAACCTGAGCTTCACTGAATTTTCTTTTATATCTCGACACTTCAGTCTTAAGTTGCTGATTGTGACTCTGAAAAATATTAATCAGATGTGGTGAACAATAAAGAAACATGATAAAGTTTAAGCCCGGTAGTGATTGAGAAAGATTTAATTGGCCATTCCCGAGTCAGTCCAAAAACTCTCACGTTCAAAACGAAGCTAAGTGCGAAATAGCCTCCCCCGCAGGCGTTTTTAGGAGAGCTCGTATTTCTTCCCTCCCCACAAACGCCTGCTCAACGGAAAACAACATTCCTTTTTCATTGTTTTATTTGCGTGGTGACCAACCAATCAACAGTGGCACCCAGTGGGGAGGGAAGAAATACGAGCTCCCCTAAGAGGCTAAGTGTGAAACCTTTGTTGTGAAAATGAGTGTTATTTGCATAAGAATAAAAAAAATCATTTTCGTATCAATAGCTTGGCACTTAGCCTCGATTTGAAACAGAGGCTTGAGGCAACTCAAAAATGGCCTGTTGGTCACTTTGAGGTTGTGTGAGAAGAAAATCCTTAGACAGGAATGACCGAGACCAGGTTTTATGAGCCAGCGAGACTGAGCACCCAACCCAAACCCTTGTTTTCACTAACACCGCTGGACGCCCAACCTGGTTGAGGTCATTGTTATCTAAGGTCTTCCGTGTGAGAGACTGGCTCGAGCCAGCATTGTCTTGAATTGCACCATGGGACTGTTTGGGGATGAATATTTCGAACCACTTTTTAGCAACTTTCAGCGCAACGTAGGGAGCTTGAGCAATGACGACAAAGACGGCAGAGAAAACGTCGCTGCCAAAATGACTTTACCTATCAAACTTTGTCGCGTCTACATGGACCCGCTCAATTTGCCAAATCAAGGCGATTTTTCCTGGAGTTGAATTCTTAAGGACTTTATCCAGGTATTAGAAAAGAAAAGAAAATTCGTCGTCGTATGTTCACCTCCTGCATTAAACGTCGCATTGTGAGGTTTCACGCAAGAGTCATGCTGTGGACGACAAAGAAATGTACTAAAAAGCGCGATGCACGTGCAGGCCTGTTGTTCTTCTCATAAAACTAATTGTTTTTTTTACTACTACGACGATGCCCTAAACGTCCCCTAAAAAGTGAGTTCACGCTGTTTAAAACTTCATCACTCTCATTCCACGTCGTTCCATTTTGTCAAATGTTGGTGAATTTTTGAATCCTAAAGCCCTTACGAGTTTTAAAAGAGAAGTAGAAAGTCGTGGTCTTGTATTCGCGTCCTCAACAGTACTATGAGCATAACCCCGGTTGGTTTCGTTGTTGCCCCCTATTTTTGGACTAAACTGAGGCCCAAAGAGCCGAAAAATTTGGGGGGGGGAGGTCTCCCCCCCCCATTTATCTCAAGGTCTCGATCCGGCACTGACCTTGAAATCTTAGTGATAGCCCTTTTGCACTGTACATTTTTGTTACCGGTCGTTTCGATACAAGTTTATTTAGTACAGGTGTAAATTAATAGTTTCAAGTACTTGGCTTAAAGAAGGAAGAATATACACCCCAAATGTTTTTTTCTTGTTCACGCGCAAACTATACCTGAAGTGGTCAAAATTCTTGTGCAATTTCACTGCTTGAGTTCGTAACGAAACGACTTGTATCGAAACGACCGACATTTTTGTTTCCCTGCAATAACTTACCTGTAAGCTGCTAAGCATGTGGCTCATCTCTTTCGTCATTGGACCTGTAAACAAAAACAAGAAGCTATGAATGCAGTTCAACCCTCCCCCCCCCCCCCCCGTTCCCCCACTGTGACCGATGCGTTAGCCTTTTGAGTGAACTGACAGTCACGTGTAGTGGTAGAATCCACGTACGAAAATTCATCTTGAAACTTAAGCTCTTTTTGCCCCCAGCATTTCATTGACATTAGGAGGGATTACGAAGATTTAATAGCTGCAAATTGCCGGAAATAGGTCCTCCATTAACAACCTACTCTGCAAAAACTCATCCCCACCCCCTCCCCTCAAATGTAGAGCTTACCTGCAGGCTAATAACCCTCCAATTATCACATTCCAGGGTCTATTGTTAGAAATGACTCTCAAGGGCAAAATATAACAGTAGGAACTACGACACCTTAATAGCCAGACATCTCTTATATTTGCTGTAATACATTTTAAATATGGGTCTTCGTGGTTTTGTTTGACATTGGAACCGTAATACATGGAAATTCAATGTTACGTATCACATTCCAAATATTACCACATTTTGTACATAGACGACTTTTTTACTCAAACTTTCTCCACTTTTAGACCAACCCAATTTTGAAAGACAATTTACCTCCTATCATAAGGCCCCTTCGAAAATATCAAAGCCCCTAAAGAAAGTCATCTACAAAGACAATAGTCCAGGGGCTTATTTCCGAATTTTATCGTACTCCATTATAAAAGCAAGGTAAATTTTAAGAGTTAAATAAAAAGAGACAAACCTGTTTGTTCATTTGCCTTGAGATTTTGTTCAAACTCCATTCGCAGCAGGTCGTAGTCTCTTTTCACTTGTAGCAAGGCATCATGGAGTTCACTTATCTCCGCTTTGTATTTCTTTTGCATTGTAACATTGTTTGACTAACAAAAAAATTGGAGGTCTGTGAGGTGGGGACATGAAAAACCTTTAGGCAAGGTTACGTTAAAACCTGTATAATGTGCACCCCAACACCATACAGGTTTAAAAATAGGTACCGTCAAATCTAGTACAGGGATTAACCCATAGCTAAAAAAAAGGAATGGTTTGCTTGGGACCATTGCTTACTTGTCTTAGTTTATGACTTGGTAAAAATATGGCCTGAAGAAAATCCACGTACTAGTCCTGGACTAACCAACAAGACTTTTCTCATGCACTGTAACCCTGCGAAGCACTGGCATCATGTCCAGGGCAGAATAGAAAAATCCCTAGTCACTTCATTCTAGAGAAACTGAGTTAAGCTCCGACGTGATGTGCCACTTGGCTCTAATACAGACCTCACTCGTATAAAGCAGACATGGCGTCAATGAGTCCTTGACTTTCCTCCAGAAAGGAAAGATTAGTACTCGCTTTACGGAGACACCTCTAAAAAGCAGACACCAGCAAGGGTGACATGGGCATACTCTTAATACAGGTTTCACTGATCATATTGAACAAGCTTATACACTTTGAAAGAGCTTCCTCCAATTGCCATGCCGCTCCAGGATTTAGACTCAATAAAACATCCCTCAGTAGGCTAGTCTCATGTTCAAACTGATCTATGAAAATGGTTGCTTGGGTGCCAATTCATAGATCTTTTGATGTGGATTATTTCTTGTCAGGTATTTGAGGAGAGGCCAATAAATTACCTAAAGTCATTTTAAATGTTTTGGTGGTGTTGGTAAGGTCAGTGGGTTGGTATATCGCCTCGGGATCACTGGACTTTGCTGTTTCAGCTCCCGGGCATTAGGGAACCTGTTGAACTTACATGTATGAATTCTGTTTAACTACTGTAGTATGGATCAGTGAGTATGGATCAGTGATCTTACAAGAAAAAAGAGATAAAAAATTGTAAATAAAGGTACCTCAATTTGCTCCAGCTGTAGGACATGCTGTGTTTTAGTTGAGCTGAGAGCACGCCGAGTGTCATCAAGCTGTTGGCGAAGCTACAGAGACATAAACACAATAAATCAAGAAAAATATACCCAAGTAAGGGTGCTAAGAAAGTTAGCCTTTTACAGCTTGCCATTTGGGCAAGCTGTAGCTAGGATGTACATGTACTAGCCCAAACTTCATTTCACTCGCCCCAAAAACTTTTTGATGAGCAGGATTGATTACACAGTTCTTATGTAATTTGAATTCCTCAAAAAAACTTCACTTGCCCTTTGGGCAAATTAAGAACAGAATTCACTGGCCTGGTAACAAAATCCACTAGTCCCGGGCTATCGGACACTACTTTCTTTGCATGCTGCAAGTAATATACTTTATGAGAGTCTTAAAACCGGAAAAGAGGAAAACATTGCAAAATTATTAGCTATAATTCTCTTTTCCAAAAGGATTATAGAAAAAATAAAGAGATCTGAAGCAGTTTGGCAAACTTGACACTCTTGCTGATTTAACAACATAAATTGAAAACTGTAGGCAAACCTGACGACAGCACTCCTGTGATATTGTTACTTGATATTTTTGATGACCCTGTCTGCTACTGGTTTATATTTGTGCTTGCTTTTCTTTTAGAAAGCAAAATTGAAAATTCAGTTGGGTCCTTCTGCATAGAAGCATCAGTTCATTTAATAATTCTTCTGACCAACCTGGGTAACTTCCCCATACAAAACAGAGAATTGTGACTGTAAGCATTTGTAAGGAGCGGATTGAAGAACTGCACTTTCAGGAATGTTGGTTATCTGACAAAGAAAAGAAAAAAAATCACACTGTTATTCCAGCATATCCTGTACATATTGCAGTATTTTCATCTCTGGTTTAAATTCGGATCTGTGGTTGCTACTGGTACTTTAATTTAGTTAGCAAAATCAATAACAGGTATGCTTGAGCATTTATGACAAGTACACACTTGTAAAAGTAAAAACATGAAAATCAAACTTATTAACAGCTGGTTCTCACATACCTAGCCTGCAAACACAGACATTTAATTTTTCAGTACACATATGTTGCATAGTGACTATTTAAAGGGGACATGGGGATTTGCAGTGTTGTGGTGTTGCCAAATATTTTGTGCAGAGTTGCGCTGAATAAAATCCCATCTTGAGGTGTTGCATTGATTTCAAACTGACGTGTGGTGTTTCTGATTTTAAATCAACGGTACTCAGTGAAACAAAATAACTTGTGGACCCTTTGCAGTGTTGTGGTTTATTATTTGAAATGAGGAACATTAAGAACATTGAGACTTGAATCAAAAACTTCCTTTTTACTTTACGTTTTTAATGGTTAGTTCATCCCGTAAACATGCTGTCAATGGCTGCAACATTGAGGTCAATGAGCCTACAACAGAGTGCATAACTGGCTGTGTTGCTTTTTATATGAAGAGAAAAAAAGGGCGGGATCCGAAACTACAATCATTAAGACAAATTCTAGTTGGTAAGTTCGTAATATGCGACCATGCTTTCTACAACTGTGCATCTGCATTACTGAAATAGAGTACTTAGAATCTTGAGGTCAGTTTGAGACTCTACTAAATCAACACCAGCTCCAAGATCCTCCTTCCCAAATTACATGGAGATTAATAGAATAGATTAATCAAAGGACAAAAATCAAATTGCTATGTCAGTGTTTCCTCCACTTTTTTTGTGGGGATGTGGTGTTTGCTATTTTTTTCTGTGGTGTTGCGGTGTTGACAGTTCCCTAATGTTCCCCTCCTATTTCCATGTGAGAAAATTTCAGAAAAAAATTAATCACAGGATAATATTTTGTCTCCCCATTTTGTACCAATTTTTCAATGAAACACCCTTGTGAGGAAGAAAGATGGTTTTATGCATGCAAATTTACAGTAGTTAGGTATAGTTAGGGAACAATCCTAGCCCCAGGCCCTAACCGTCACCTCTGAATGCCCTTTACCCACCCACACTACAACTCTAACCATGCAGGTTTAACCCATTCGCTCCTGGAGATTTTGCCGAAAAACGAGTTTTGAAGATAGTCGAGTGGTTTTCTGGTCACTGTCATGCTATAAAGAGCTAAAACTTACCACAAACCGGTTTACAGGTCGTACACTTGGCGGCCTTCTGATCCAGATGCAAAACATCAGCTTGCGAAGTTTAGGCATGCGCAGAAAGCAAAATTTGGAGATAGTTTTTGGGTTTAAAAGTGACACAGCAGTCTTGACTTTTACTTTTTGCTTTTTCTCCTCCCTTCTTTTTTCGCTTTTCTTGCCTCATTTTTTTTTTCTCTTGCTGGGCATTTAGTAGGCTTCATTTTGGTGGGAAGAGTTTTTAGGAAAGCTTTTAGGATCTTAGGATTAGGTGAAAGGAAAGGTAGGTGGGCAATGGAACAAGATTTTCATGGAGATTTTCAGGTCAATGTCACATGGTTTTTTGCTTCTTTCTCCGGTGTCCTTGACTGAATTGTGCTCATTCTGGTATGGTTTGAAAGATCTCTTCACTCTACACAAGTTAGCAAAGAAAGTTGTCCTTGACCGTTAAAACTGATGACGTCACAAAGGGTAGAAAGGACCTGGATCCGCACAGGCGGTTACAGGCGGTTCAGGGGCGAATGGGTTAAAGTATTCAGTGACAGCGAGGCATTTTTTTACAATGAAAAATCAATCAAATCAAACAAATCAGTTTAAAAACACACATATCATGCTGCTTATACTGACCTCAAGCTTGAGCTTTTCCAGCTCCTGTTGGGAAGTGATATAATTGTCATTGAGTTTTTCCAACTCTTCCAACCTTGTCTTGGATAATTCCTGTAAGTCCTCCAGTTCAGTAGACGCTTCATCATTCTGTGGTTAGGGTTATAAGCAACAGGTGTTATATGGGTTAAAAATACACCAGTAACTTTTAATCATCATCATTTTTTTAAACAGGACATGATAATTATAGATATACATGACAGAAGTGTGTACTACACATTTACAGCAAATGGTGATGGCAGTGGAACAGGAGACATGAAAGGCCCCAGTCAAGTGCACACCAACAATTCACAAAAAGATAAAAAGATTAAGAACACAAGTCTACCCCAAGTAATGTCAAATTAAAAACACTTAAGGGACAAAGCCATGCGTTCACATTACAGAGATGCCTGTGTTACAGAGGAAGAAATTGCATGACATTTACTAGATGTATTTTGGGGGCCATGTGAATTGGCCATGTAAGGATGGCACTTTCTCATCCCTGCAAATACACGTACAGATGTGAGACATGCAGCTGCTGTAATGTTAAATTGAGAAAACACTGCTTGCACTTCTGGATTAGACTACAACATACATGTGCTGACACCCTCATGCTGTGCACTTTGTTATGTTCAACACCAGCAGCATAAACCTAACTTTACAATTAAATGTACAGTCAACTCTTTTTAGCACGGACACTGTAGGGACATGAGTTAGTGTCCTCATTCATGACAGTGCGCAACAGTGGGAGTTTATTACAGTCAAATATCTGCAATTTATTTTTGCCTGGGATTTAGCTGCTGTCCGTACTATCGGGGTGTCCCTTATAACAAGGTGTCCACAAGGCAAGAGTTGACTTTATGTGCTGTAGGCAGAGGTAGGCAGAGGTAGGCAGGCGTGGGTAATGGGTGAACCCAAGGGGAGTGGGTTGGGTGGCTAGCTACCTCCCTATAGAACAGCTCACCAATTAAAATATAAGGCATGGAAAAACAAGCAGAAATACATGGGTCCCTAAAAAATATAGAAACACGTGGGTCTCAAAAACCTTGTGAAGCCAACCAGCCTTTATCCTTCCTAAATCACCATGTTTTGGGACAAATGAAAGATAAATTAAAATAAATTTGGTATAGTTTGATGGCCAATTGGTATCATCCACCCCCCATTAAATAATCCCAGACCCACCCCTGAAGGCAAAGTTTGGTTTGGCACCATACACCATTTTGACTTTACCTGAGCTGGCCCACTGTCCCCTTGTTCTCCTGGTGCTGTATTTCCATCACGCAGTCTCTTATTCACGTCTTCCAGTTCATTAAGCCTCTTCACCAAATTGTCAACCCGGTGATTGGCTTTTTGAAGCTCATATAAAGCATCCTGAAGTTCAGTGTTTAGCTGGGAAATCTCCTTTTGTGCTAAAGCATATTTATCTCGGATTTCTGAAAACTAGAAATACACGTAAACGGTAGTACTTTTTACCAAAATGTAATGTAACTTAATTCATAATGCAAAAATATCTAGTGGGATAAAAACTTTAGACCTTTTTGTCTAATCCACACACAATCCTTAGTGGAGCTACCATGCATACTGGATCTTTCCTACATGTGTAAATATAGTACACAAAAACAGTCATAAGCTTTTTATACACGTCCCAACCGGGATAAAATAATATAAATTTCATACTGTGTACTCTTACAGACTTGGCTATTATTTAATTACAGTCAATATCTGACCTTACCTGGCAACTCAACAATAATATCATAGTAACGGATGTGTTTCATCTTATCCAAACTAAACCTAAACACGCTTTTAAACCACACACCCATAAATAAATGTTCCACAATATGGGAAGTGAAAAGCTTTTAGTTACATAAAAAGCTAGGATGTCTTTTTTTTTTTTACAGAAATTACCGTTAAAGGTGGTTACACATGTGCATTTTAATCAAGAAACTTTAAAATCAGAGACTCCAACAATCATACCTACATGTACAATAAAGAATAAAATAAAAGTGGTGGGGGTGTAAATGGGGATTAACAGTTACAGATTACCTCAAGAGATGTGGTTTGCTGTTTTTGATGAAGTGAAGTGACAAGCTCTCTAAGTTGTTTATTGTCAGCTTCTAGATCAGGTTTTTCCTGTTCATCAGCACTTGTTTTTTGAGTAAATTCTGGTTGCTGTTGTTCCTCTTCTATTAGAAGATGAATTTTGGTTATTAGCTACAATAGATGCAGGTGTATGCCTTTTTAAGCCGCAAAAAAGACAACAAGAGATTTTGAAACTAATGAATCTAACAACAATACCAAGACTGTCTTGATTACTAATGATCATTGAAGGGATGTAAAAAATTAGGTGCTCAAAGTGGTTCTGGATCTCCTGGTCTTTCATGTTGATCATTACATCTCCCAGCTGGTGAAAATGTTTTTTAGTTCTTCTGTGCTATAGTCTGGAAATTAGCTCAAAATTTCCCAACAATGCTTTTGAGTAAGTTACTAGTACAATGTATGATTTCTGGGGGCACTTTCAAATGTCTTTAATCACTAACAAGGACTAGTTTTGTCATTATAGACGTAGAAGTCACTTTTGATTTTTTTCTGTCATTATACCCTTGGAAGTGACTGTCTGTGTAAGGCCATGTATAACTTCCGCAGCCACATCCACGTTACGATATAAAGCTAACTGGGTGCGGATCAGGGGTACATTGGGTTGATACTGGGGGTGGGTTCTGCAAAAGAGACAATCTTTTGATTTTACTGTAGAAAGAGCTGTGCTCTGGCAGCCCCTGGTACCTAACATTATTTTGTTCTTGGGTTTCTTGGAAATCTTAGCCTTTTTAAAAAATTCATATTCTGGGCTCCCTGAATTTTAGAGGTTCCAAACACTGGGCTCCCATCATTTTTTTTTAAAGCACAGCCTTGGTAGGTCTCCAGACATTGGCATCTCTGGGATAAGCACAACTTCCATCTCAAGAACACCAGCATCCTGCATATCAGCGATTGACCAAGACCGTAACATTTACATTACCTTTGCTCTCTTCTCCTACTACATCAATCTCATCATTTGACAGCTCTTTGGTGACTTTCGGTGCAGGTGTAGTTACGAAAGGTCCAGACTTTTCTACATAGCTTAACAGTTTCCTAGTGTGTTCTTTTGTTGCAGTAGATCTCTTGGCCACTTCTTCTCTAACTTGGTCCGAGTCCAGATTTGCAAGGTAGTCTAAATATGACAGAGTAGCCTCATTGGAAGTCTGTTCAGAGTCCTCTTCACCAATTCCTTCATATCTTTGTAGTATAGTTTTAATGTCTTCATCAAGCTGAAAAAAAGACATAATTATCTGTCATACCAACATGTAAAATCAGTAAATTAAATGAAACAACTATTAAAATGGCCGTACAGTGCATTCAAAAAGCAGCTTATGAAAGGCATCACCTTCTTTGCTCACAGCAGTCCTAGCCACTTCTTTTCCTTAAGTGAAGTAACTGAAGAAAGATTCTTCCCAGTATTGCTGATACAGTCTATACTGGTCTGAAACAAAATGTCTACATCTATTTATTTATTTACCAATACAGCAACCCCTCAAAAAGAGGATTATTAGCCAATACAGGCCGCTGTACTCAAATCTTACTGAATTCTCTGATATGGTAACCCATCTTCAAGGATTTTGCTTTCTTCTCCTTAAGTCATTCATGAAAACTTTAAGAGCGACTGTCTGTAAATATCGACCAAAATCGACTTTTTGTGGCACAAGTTCAAAATTCAAATTTCGCTCATTTTTGGCTCATCGATAACCCTTAATGAGTAATGAAACATGCTGTAGTTAGTTTTCCCAAATAACGTATTCTTTTGCTAAAATTCGAGAAAATGCATTTTGCCCGTTTGGAGCTCAAAATCCACTTCCGGTAAAGCGAAATTTTACACAAATTCAATTGACTCGTACGTCAAACCACAACGATTTGGCAGCCTTTGTAGATCACGAATAGTTTTTATGACCCTTTCTTTCTTCTAAGACGATAAATTTGTGAAAGCTGTAATAAGTTTGTGGCCAAAAAGGTATTGTTAAAAATAGGCTCTATTGACAATTTCTACCGTTCAAAATTATAGGGTTAAAATAATGTAAATTTTTACAATGCGCTATAACTTAGAATTTCGCAAATTGACTTTCTACGGCTTAACTAGGCCCCAATCTATCAGAAAATCGAAACAAATCTCTGGGCAAACGATTTTAAGTAGCCCGCAAGACGCCGATTTCAACCCTAATTTTGCGAAAAATTGCGACATTCCAGTGGTTAAAAATAGCGTGACACGGCCCGTCACGCCAGCGGTGTTAACGACAGATTCACTTTCAACATTCTATTCAACGCTGATCACATGCCAAATTCCAGCATACAATCTATATTACATCTTTCAATACACTTATCTTATTTAGAAGAGTCATTTTGTTTGGATACAATATATAGTGTAGAATTGCCCAAAAGTCGGCGTTTTTGAGCGACGTCGGCAAGACGACGACGACCGAGCCCAACGAAAACAAACTTTGAACAAGTACAGTGGTGTGTTTTATTAATTTAAGCATGCGTCAAAAGGCATAAATACGTTAAATTTAAGACAGGGATAACCAATATTAACTAATTAGAACTCTTTTTTTTTCTTGCGAGTTTTCTCTTTCAAGTAATTATGTATAAGTATAAATGCACGTTTCGATGTATTACTATCACGCTTATAAAGTTACATTGTAACGAACGTTTCAGAAAACATTTTAACTCGTTTCGATCGACGATAAAACACCATCATCAAAAACAAATCCCCAAAAACTTTCCTCTGCAGCAAAACGAAAAATAGAAAAAAAAGTGTCGTTTTACTAATGCTAAAGCAGGGATAGTTGCAGTGTGATCATGAGCTTTTAAAAATGGCAAATGCTCCTAAATGGACATCTATAGATCCCTTGCATCGCCATTGGAAAAAAACTCTCTGGCCCACTATGAACTAGCCTATTCCAGGCGTAGTGGACAGTGGACATTGGATAGTGGATAGTGGATAGTGGACAGTGGCGCGAAATGGGGAACGGAGGAAAACAAACGTGGAACAGAGTAAGAGGGAGAGAGTAGGAGGACCTTTCGCCCTCTCTCCCTAACCCCGCTCCTTCGCCATTTTTTCTAACCCACTTTTCTTTGCGTTTTCCCAACTACCTGAAGGCCTGTTACAGGTTAACTACGTCCTTCATTTACAAATTTTTATGGTATATACCGTATTTATTCGATTAACCACCCTGGGCGCTTATTAAATTTTTGGACCTTGAGAGTGGGCGCTTATTCGAGGTGGGTGCTTATTCGAGGCTGGGCACTTATTAAATTTTCGCCATTCTCAGCAAGTGTAGTATGTTAGTTTTGCAGCAAAACAATAAATGGTAATAACAAAAAGCGGAGATGTAACAAAGCAAGGTTTCTGTAAAATGCTCTGAAGAAAACTCCGTCTTCGGGAGGGTCTCTTTATTACTTATTATCTCTTATTTGAGTTTGTGTGGGTGGGAGTGGGGTGGGGGTGGTCGCTTATTAACTTTGCTGCCTTTAGGATGGGCGCTTATTCGAGGTGAGCGTTAATTCGAGGTTGGGCGCTTATTCGAATAAATACGGTATTTAACTTGAGCGTCGAGCACTTTTGGCGCTTTGTTATTGATCAGAAGGAATGGATTTGTTAGTACTAACTTTTCAACTGCTTTTAAACTGCGAAACTTTTTTTCTTTCTTGTTTTCTTTCTTTTATTTTTTCTTTGTCATTTTCTATTGTATTTTTAGACTTATTTTTCGATTCTCTCCCCAGTCTCACTCACCTCTCCCCTCCCCCGCCGTGCCCCCGCTGCTCCAGACAAGAGGGAACGACCATTTTGTTTTGCTCCAGACCATTACCTCGACTATTCCGCCTTCTTGGCTTACGCAAAAAGTACGGGCTGCTTTGTGGCCTGAAAGACTTTGCACTGATTGACATTTTAGTGTCATGGAAACTCTAGCTGTAATACTGAACTGCAGATGACAGGTTAAAAGACTGAAAGTTCCTTTCAACAGCGTTTTTAAAGAGAACATCGTCTTTTCGGCCAAAAAAAAAAAAACAATAAAAATAGGGAAACAAAATAGAGTATAATACTAAACCTAAGAAGAACCTTGTAACGAACGGATGGCAACACCTAAAAAGGAAAGGCAGACTTGAGGACTTTCCTCATCCTCCGTAACCTTAGTCCATGAAACTTAGGCACCCAAGCAGGCCTCCAAAACCTTACCCTTGTCTTTCTCACAAACCGAATACTAGAAGCTGAAAGCCTTAGTCCGCTTTACGTAAGTACCGTGTAGATCTTCAGAAGAATTGTTTGCAGCCGGCCCTCAAAACCCCAAGAGACTTCGCCTGCTGCTGGTCAATATATAAGACGGCTATTCCAAAGAACTGCTCCAAAAAAACTATTTTTCTTAACATTTGTCTGGGGTAGAGGAATAGCGAGTTTTCTGTCGGTGTCTCTTAATAAGTAATTAGAGATATTGCAACGATCTGCCCTTGCTACGATCTATTATGCACTTAACAAGGTCCCTCAAAGTACTCAAGATATATGACGCATAGTCTGCGATACACCCGCCTCTCACTGCTCTTTGACGAAATGTCCCCGGCGGCAGATAGCGATGAGAGGAAGCTTTATCGCAGGCTCTTGGCATCAAGGCTTTCTACTATTTACATTGGTAAACAGGTCGCTTCACGGTTTGGGCAAATGGTGAGGAAATTCAGGACCGATTAATTTTGAGTCCCTTCGGTAATCGCGTTTACCATTTTTGTAAGTCAGTTTCGTTTAATGTAAAAGGGCCGCAAAAGCCTGAAACTAAGCCTGGAAGTTTCCAACCAAGAAAATAGGCGATTGCCTTTTCAGACGTTCGTTTGTGTCAGGAATTTTCTACTGAAACGTCGAAAGCAACCCGAAACTGAGTTTATGGTAAGCCTGACAAAGCACCAAAGAGTCCTCTTAGTTTGTTTTAATGGGTCATAGTCATGCAGTAGCTTCATGATTCATACACGTTGTCATACAAGTATATGCTCCTCTTGGGGCATCCATGTAGCTTTTTTTTTCAGTTTTGAGAGCCCGCAAGGGTAAAAACTTCGAAAAGAACTATTGCACCAATACTTAGTCTAAAATATTTTTTTTCTTTAAGATTGCTTCAAGGAAATTAGTTTTTATAAACCAAATGGCATTGATTGGCAATGATTTAATTCGCAAATATCTCTCAATGCAAAAATTCATTCAGTAATCAGTTTTAGTTTTTAGATTTTGTTCTATTTATATACCATTTTTTGAGGGAAATCGCCAGTCCGAAACTGAACATGAAAGTGTGTGGCGCTATCCCAGGGACCCTAAATGTTGTATCTGAAGAAAATGCTGCAGTCAATGAGAATAATAGGTTTACTGAAAGATTTAATTTCGAACTGGCTTTTAATCTGCCTTTAAGTAAATTGTTTAAAGCATATCTATCGGTAACACTGGCGTGACGGGCCGTGTCACGCTATTTTTAACCACTGGAATGTCGCGTTTTTTTTGCAAAATTAGGGTTGAACTCAACGTCTTGCGGGCTACTTAAAATCGTTTGCCCAGAGATTTGTTTCGATTTTCTGATAGATTGGGGCCTAGTTAAGCCGTAGAAAGTCAATTTGCGAAATTCTAAGTTATAGCGCATTGTAAAAATTTACATTATTTTAACCCTATAATTTTGAACGGTAGAAATTGTCAATACGGCCTATTTTTAACAATACCTTTTTGACCACAAACTTATTACAGCTTTCATAAATTTATCGCCTTATAATAAAGAAAGGGTCATAAAAACTATTCGTGTTCTTCAAAGGCTGCCAAATCGTTGTGGTTTGACGTACGAGTCAATTGAATTTGTGTAAAATTTCGCTTTACCGGAAGTGGATTTTGAGCTCTGAACGGGCAAAATGCGTTTTATCGAATTTTAACAAAAGAACACGTTATTTGGGAAAACTAACTACGGCATGTTTCATTACTCATTAAGGGTTATCGATGAGCCAAATATGAGCGAAATCAAATTTTCAACTTGTGCCGACCGTGGGTCAATATTTACGGAAAGCCACTCTTAATACAGGTAGCTTACAATGTACTTTTGAGTACTGGTATGTTAATAATAGGATATGATGCAATCACTTGCTTGAACGTACTTAAAATGCAAATTATACGGTGCTCTTATTTATTAATTTTTCATTATAGCAAGATGTAGGAGCTTCTCATATTTTGATCCTTCAAAAAATTAATTATTCTTTTAAAAAGGAAAACTTATACCTGCATCCAGTGTCTGTTGATAACAGAGATGATGTTCATATCAGACTCTCGTTGTTTCTTAAGTTTTTCCACTTGATCTTTTAACTTCTCTTCCTCTACCTTTAGTTCCTCTAGTCTTTCACCAAGCTTTTTATTTTGAAACTGTAGAACCTTCAAGTCTAGTTCATCCTATTTAAAGCAAAATAACAATAACAAAACATAACATCAACTAATAAGTAAGAGTATTAAGATTGGCAATTTTCATTGTCGGTAGAGACTGCTAAAATCTTGCTTTCCACTCCTGTAGGGCCAGTGACTTCGACAGTTTGTTTCCATAGAAAAGGTCCCATAAATTATACAGTATATCTCATGGAATGTTTACCATTGATAACACCACAAAATACACTGTAGTTTTAATATGACATCACTCTTTCTAGATAGTCATCCTGTACAAACTTACAGATGAAAAGGTGAGAAATACTGTCTGGTAGCTGCATTTTTTACTGAATGAAAGTTTCAATAATATTTTTTGCCAATGAGTTTAAATATCTCTTTACTGGTTAATTAACCATCATAAATAAATGATTTCTTTTCTCCTCCACATGTGAACTGATCATGATGGTGTGGCAGATGCAAAAAATACTGTGGGGTAGAGGAGTGATGTAGCGAAAACCACACATATCTTTTTAAAGCATAAGTATTAAAGGTATAGGTTTTCTGACAAATCCCTACTGTCAGCACCAACAAGATGACAAAATTAATGCCTGACAAATGCCCAGGGGAAGGGGGGAGGAAGAGGGGGGGGGGGGGGATAATGGACACACTTGGAATTGACTGAGCCATTATTGAGTCACACTAGTATGTAGTTCTTTAAATTAATAAAATACTGAATCAGTTATCAGTGTTCTTGTGATTTCAGTAAGTCACATAATGAAAGGAATGTAAGGATAAATCCTAAAATCAACAAGAAAAAGAGAATAATCCAGTAGCAAAACAATAATCAGCAATCAGTAAACCAAAGAAACAACAAATGGAACACGATGAAGACTATGCCAGGAGTAGCGTGATGTGTTAAACTAAAGCTGCTCTTATTGGTGTTGTTTCCCGAATAGCATCATCATGCTCAGAATGCCTGAACCATATACTCCCCAGGATTACTGCTCGTTATCGATGATCACTTTTATCATTATTCATTGTACTCACTATCTATCTTCTCATTAGCTAAGAGCCTACAGCTAATTTTGGAAATCATCGCAACCTACAGATATCAGTTGGTTATCTGCTGGCAGATAACTGACTAATCTGTAGGTTGCAAGTGCAATGCACGATTTCCAATAACAATATCAATCCAGGTTCTTCGCGTGTTTGTCATTATTTTCTTCAAAAAAATGAGCAATAAAACAATTATCAGATTCGGTTTTTGTAATATCCTAAATAATCAAGGTCTTGGTGAGTGTTATCAAACTCGGCCCTCGGCTCAACTGATAACACTAACCTCCACCTTGATTGTTCCAAATATCACAAAAATCTCATCCAATAAGTAATGGTACCAGGACTGAGTGGAGTCCAATTCGGTCTGTAATCATACGAGTGATTAACAACATCGGACGACCACATAGCGGGAGTTCGATTTGTTTAATCACGAGTATGATTACAGACTGAATTGGACAACACGAAGTTCTGTCACCAATTAATCATAACTTTAACAAAATTTGTGATACAATAGGCTATTTTTTAAACCAAAACACAAGAAAATTGAAATTTGTTTTGCTAGCAGTAAAAAAAAAAAGCCATTTAAGCGCGCGCGTGATGGCATGTACTGTCCAATTACTTAGGCATGACGCGTACTGTCCTATTAAACTGTCCAATTAAGGCTGAAATCTGGGCAGTTGAGAGCCAATCAGATTTGACAATTTTGTTATAGTTATGATTATATTGTTTATTATGGGTTGTTATTGTTTTTCGTTAATCGATAATGATTAATAAATTATTTTTTCTTTGACTTTGATTTCCGATATCAATTGATAACAATAGACGGATTATATCGATTGATATCGATTATATAGATTGATTTCCATCGATTAACTACGCCTGGAATTATTCAAACCTGCAAAAATTGCTGAAATTGAATTATTGTTGGTTAATCTCGACTCATTTAAAAATATGTTACTACTGTATAGCTAACACGTAACAAGTAACAGAGCTTTAAAGGTGCATTTACGAAATTGAAAAAGTATATTTAGTCTTAACAAACCGGTGAACATAGCGGTTTCGTTTCTTGTGTCAACTCACCTCATTCGCAACAGCGCCAATGTTTTCCGCTGGAATAATTTTTGTGGACACATGTTTCTTCGCCGGGGGACCCCCTGACGTCTCTGGCTGAGATCGTTTCATATTATTTACGTTATGTATATTCAGAAGGTTTTTTCATCTGATTTGTACATCAATTTTTCTTTTCCAATGAAAAGGCCTTATGGACGCCGCCATTTTGACAACACATGTTTCATATAATGAGCCCACGGTATTATGTTGGCGGTTAACTATTGCTAGAGTAGGTACGTCAAATACTTGGATCACTTGTGTCCAAGTAGCCTGAAATTCATCCGATTGCTTCGAGTCGTTTTCTCCTCTCAAGTTACTGAGGGAGTAATAACGACTCGAGTAATCGGATGAAATTCAGGCTAGTGTGCAAGCCCTCCGGATGTTCTTGTTCCCCCTTCCGCAATATCTTTTTTATCATGTCAGCGGTCGCTCGCATTAGAAAAAGTTATTAAACCAGTTTTCAATCAGCACCAGCGCGCTTTTCATGAATTGATGGATGTTTTTATCCAGGACAGGGCTGAGTTTTAATACAATTTCCATCAAATTATCATTTGTCCATCCCCACCATGCTGACAGCTCCTTCACTGGTACCCATCAACATTTACAGCTTTGATGTTACTATCTATCTTTGGTGTTACTATAGTCTCGTTATAGGGAAGATGACGCAAAAATTATATCTCCTTGTTTTCTCGAAATGAACATTTTGTAAATTTTAAACTACAAGTCGGGAAACGTGAACCAAATTAGCAAAAATTTAGTTATTCTAAAAAAACGTGTCTGCCACTTTTGATCTCTTATTTTCGTTTTTAAGTTGTAGTATTTCTTTCCCACCAGTCACTAGCCACCCGTCACCCGTCACACGCCACCCGTCACCCGTCACCCACCACCCGCTACCTGCCACCCGCCACCCGTCACCCGTCACCCGTCATCCGCCACCTGCCACCTGCCACCTGCCACCTGCCACCCGCCACCTGCGGAAAAGTCCTGCCATTGTGTTTTGTGCGCTCTAAAATAGACAGAAAACCAGTCGTCAAAGCATTTCTCTAGACTTCGAGCAAAGAGACCACGCATGGGCTCCTGGACCACGTTATCAGTTACTTTCTTGGGGCTAGAGGTATTTTGCAAATGCTACGTTGTAATTTTAGACCACCATCACGAGGGCGAATCGGGTCACTTCAAATTACATCATGCGAGCAACCGCTGACACGATAAAAATGGTATTGCGGAAGGGGGTCACAGATTCGTTTCCTGTTCTTGTCTGTTCTGGTTAGTTGGCGTACTAGTTGGTTGGCGTTTCGAGGATCTTTGGCTTTCATAAGAAATTTCAAGCTGTGTTCAGGTACAGTAAACAAACGAATCGCCATTTGAATGCCTGAATGAAGTCTAGGTTGGTATTGATGGCCTACAATAACATACAAAAATTCTAATCAATTTTTGCTCATCCTCGGTGTAAAAACCTGTGAAACTCACGAAAGTCGCCACTGAGAAGTTAACACAATAGGGCCAAGGAAAATAATACCTCGAAAACAAAGAAAAACCTCACAGGTTTTTACTTTGAGGTAAACCCTCAAGATTTTGATTTCTCAATTCAAATTTAATAAAGGATGGCTTCCAGTGATATTGAGGTGGACTTGGATGAAGTGCAAGAAGCTGCCAAAAGAGTCGCACAGTACATAAATAGAACGCCTGTAATGACCTCTTCAACTCTTGACAGCATGGCTGGAAGATCTTTACATTTCAAATGCGAACTCTTCCAAAAAACTGGATCCTTCAAGGTTAGTTCTTGATTGTATGGGCGCTTGTCTGATGGGATGTTCCATTTTTTTTTTCCGAACCCCCCCTCCCCCCACCCACCCTATGGATGAGCAGATTTCTACCACCTCACGGTTTTGTCAGAACCCTGTGAAAAAACCTTTCCCACCCCCCTTAATTTTGTTGGTCCCTTTCAAAATGGATTTCTACAAGTTGTCTGCCAGGGGTACTCATCCATAGGGTGAGATCGGAATAAAAATGGAATGTACGTCCCGATCCACAGACAGATATCAGATACGACAACTGCCGCTAATTTTTAAAAGTGTTTTATGTGCAAAAGGAAAGTGTCATGCAGTTTTTACAATTATTGTACGCAATATCTACACTCCGTTTGTGGGGCAGGAACGTGTGACAAACCCCCAAGAACGTCTGCGTGGGAGGCTAGGTTGTTTGTTAACAAAGAGAACAGTTGTTCAAGAAGTGTGGATGCAATGTATGGTGTATTTGTCATTGTGGCCCTTTAGTCATGTAATTTGACCCCACCCTGGTAATACGGCCACCCTGTTGATACAGGGATCCACTGTATTTAGGAGCTAGGGCTTATAAATGGAGGGGCTTAAACAAGTGGGTTTATACCGTAAAATTCCGAAAATAAGCCCCTCCAAATATAAGCCCCCCAATCCAGTAATGCAAAAAACCCTCCGTTAAATCACCCCTCCAAATATAAGCCCCCCAGGGGCTTGTACTTGGAAATTTGCCCTCAAATATAAAGTAAAACAAAGCAAAAATGGTTAATTTACTTCCAACTATGAGACTAACCCAATCAGTTTTGAAATGCAAATTCCCTTCCGTAGATAAGTCCCTCCAAAATTTTGCATAACCATTGTTTCAATTCTCTCCTGGGTACTACAGTCATCCCAAGAGAAATTGAAGACAATTTTTCTGCAAGATTTTTGGGGGGGGAGGAGGGGATAAACAAGGTACATAAAAAATGGTCTTTGTAAAAATGGTGAATTACTGCCTAACCAGTATTTCAGACCTGCTAATTCTTGCAATTCTGCCATGAGTCTCACAATTTTTTTACTTTTCTCACGGCCTCACCACAAGACTTACAATCTCACGGCTTTTGGAGAAAAATCATTCTGAAATGAAAACTGTGGAAATTTAATAAGGAATGTTAGTGCCTCTTTTAACCTTGATGGCTGCACTTTGTCTGGCATTTTTGGCCATGAAAAGTTGGCTTATCTGGAAGAAACGACTGCTTGCTATAAGTTTCATACCGGTGATTACCTCTCAGTAGAATCATCAACAAAAGCAGCATCTTGTTTATATAAAAACGACCATAAATCGGGAAAAAATAGAATCTCACTCTAGATTTGTTTTGACGAGTCTCCAGATTTTCCTCCATAAGGCCAGGGGTTGGCGGGTCTGAGTATTTACAGAATATTATTAATCACATTATTTTACTATTTAATTTTTTAGATCAGAGGAGCAACAAATGCTGTTCTTCAGTTAATGAATTCTCTGCCAGGGAATCAGAAACCTATACTTGTCACTGCAAGCAGTGGAAATCATGCGCAAGCTCTGGCACTAACTGCAAAGAAAATGGGACTTGATGCTTACATTGCAATGCCGTCCAATGCACCTCAAGTAAAGAAAGATGCTGTTAGAGGATATGGAGCAACTATTATTGATTGTGGCCCTAATGCCTATGAGGTATTTAAGACATAATCTGTTAATTTAACCCAATAGGCTAAAAGTAGAGCTCTGTATATATATTACAGGTCAGGCAAATTTGATTTCAGGTTAATTTCGATTTAACCTAGATTGATTCTTTTTTTCCTTTGTCTCCTAGCCCTGCTGGAAGAAAAAGAAAATTTAGAATAAATCTGTGTGAAAGAAAAAATTTAACCTGAAATGAAATTTGACCTGTAACATTTTGTAGTTTATTTGTTGGTGTTTTTTGAAGTAATGATTTGTATCTATATCAGGCAAGAGATGCAGCTACCAAGAAACTCATTGCAGATCATGGCCCACATGCATATCTTATTCCCTCATCTGATCACCCTCACATTATAGCAGGCCAGGGTTCAATTGCTGTTGAATTTCTGGAGCAGGTAGCTAGCTTTTTTATATATCTATATACCGTATTGGAACTTAATTTCGCATTTTTGGGGATTGTAAAAAAAATCGCAAAATTTAAGACCCGTGAAAATAAATCCTCGAGAAATAACACCCATATAGAAATTTCAAATCGCAGGTAACATGTATCAGTAAAATCCAACTAGTGGTCTATTATCAATGCTGCACTCTGATTGGTTGAGCTACTACTAGGCTATATGTTATAGCCCAATAGTAGCGAAACACGCGGGCTTTTTAGCGGCAAAAAAGGATTAAAGTCTAGCTTTTACCTAGCTAGAATTTTTTATTCTCGATATTTTTGACCAACTAATTGGATTTTACTAAAACAATTATTCCTCTCGCCCTCATTGCCTCTGAGTCAATAGCCCATTCGGCCTACGACCTCATGGCCCATTCGGGGTCGAGGAATAATTGTTAAATAGCAACTTCATATACAGGATATATATATTGCGAACTGGTTTCACTGGTAAACTCCATTTTGTGTCTTCAATTACGAAATAATGTTAATTTGCAAAGATTTCACACATTGCTTGCTCTAGTCTATCTAATAAAAGGTTTAGACTTTTTAAAAACATCAAAATGAAGTTGAGAACACTTAATTCGCAAAATTTAATGCCCTTGCTTCATTTTTAAAATCGCGAAAATAAAACCCTGCGAAATACTTTGTCGCCTGAATCGCGAAATTAAGTACTCGCGTTGACCAACATCATTTATTCATTTTGTCACCATCGTGGTAGACTACGAGCAGTCTCTCTTTTTTCTGTAGTCCGTCGAGCAAAACGCGAGACACGCAAATGGCCACGCGCGTGACTGATGGCGCGAGACGGGAGAGGCACTCTCTCAACCTCGTCCCCAGGGCTTTTCCCATTTAAGGGAAAAGCCCTGGGGACGAGGTTGGCACTCTCTTTCTTCTCGGGCTGCCGCCCTCGTCTCGCGCGTCTCGCGACTTCGCCGCTCGCGCGCGCGTGCACTCCCCTTACTAAATCTGACGAAAAAGAGAGACTACTCGCAGTCTACCATCGTGGTTGCGTAGCTTACTAGTGATGTATGTTGATGCACTGTGATAAAGTCAAGACCAAAACTGAACTAAGAATCCTTATGCAGCATCAAGTCTTCCTGTTGCTAGTCATTCTTACATGTATTTGTATTTTGTCCGCAGGTCCCAGACTTAGATGCAATTGTGGTTCCTGTCGGCGGTGGTGGAATGCTCAGTGGGATTTGTGTCGCAGCCAAAGCAATAAAACCTGATATCAAGATCTATGCTGCTGAGCCTTTAAATGCAGATGACTGTGCAAGGTCCTTTGTCGCAAAAGAGAGGATTCCTCTTACAAGTAAGTTGAAAATGTGCCTTCATGTACAAAGCAACAGTGTTAAATGCTTATAACCGTAAGTTTTGAAATGTACGGGTCATTGGTTCAAATAAATTGCCCGATGAGTGTGGTAATCTTTTGACCATACGAAACAGAACTGTTGCATTAAACGAAAGAATATCTTCTGCAGTCTGATGTACACTCAGTGGATTTATCTTTGGTCCTCTGATGAATTAGCGTTGAGCTCTTTTTGAAATCCATTCAACTGAACTGTGAAAGAATGCTATTATTACCGGTATGTATAGTTGTGAACGTTGGTAAAATATGGGGGGGAAGAAGTGTATGAGAAGTGGAGGGGAGTTATTACAATCTAAGGACCTTCCCAGGGTGCAAGGATAGTCAGTTAACAGCTTGCCGTTCGGACAAGCTGCATGTAGCTAACATGTACTAGCCCAAAAGTCATTTCAAGTAGCCCACAAAAACTTTTTGATAAGCAGGATTGCTTACAGTTCTTATATAATTTGAATTCCACCCCAAAATTAACTTTCCCAATGGGCAATTTAAGAAAAAAATTGACTAGCCTGACAGTAAAATCCACTAACCCCGGTCTATCGGACACAACTTTCTTTGGGTGCTGCTGTCGATTTATGGTTTCAAAATTGTGGAATGCAATGATTACAATGATGAACATAATTAACCCCCACTTGAATATTGTTGTGATGTCCACACTCACCACAAAGTTGCGTTTTCAAATATACCCACTTCAAAGAGTGTTTTCGGAAAGTTCCAGCTTGGATTTGTACTGAACGGTCGGCCTAACCGTAAGAATAAAGTCGCGGTTTAAAATTTATTCGACGTAGTACAGTGTAGACAGGTTCTCAAGGGACAGACATCCGTTAGCAATAATCCCTTTTTCGTAACCTGTATGCGTGGAAAACAGGCGTTACTTTTTGCGTTTGTCAAGGACAAAAGGCAAGCGCGTGGCGTGCTTACAGCACGCCGCGTGGATCGGAAGGGAGATAAGTGCGGTGGGGTAAACCGCGATAGAAATATGTGCGGGACGTCGTCCGCCTCGCGTGTCTCGCCTTCCACGTCCCGCCTAGCTCGCCTCAAAAAAGCGGGAAAATGTGTCATGTTCTCAAATTGGAAAACGAATTGATGTGGACGAAGTTCTAAACAGCTATTTCCTTGTTCCTCTCAGCTTCTCCCAACACTATTGCTGATGGCCTTAGGATCGGCTTGGGCAAAAAAACTTGGCCAATCATACGAGACAACGTGACTGACGTCATAACCGTAACGGAGGAAGAAATAATCTCTGCAT
>OZ037785.1:20028803-20066303 GCA_964035525.1 Porites cylindrica
AATCCGAACAGATGAAAAGTTTTTAGGGGATAAAAATATGCCTATATCTACCGTTTGAATACTAAAATACGTTCAACAATGCTATGTTTAAGTGGTTTTGAACTATATTCTCGTTGGGTGCCCTGTCTAAAATACTCGGTTTCATATCTAGTTTTGAAACATGTTAAACTGGTGTCCAAGCCTGACATTTTGAACGATACGTGAGCAAGGCCACATAGTAAGCAATTTGTTTCGCTCAGTAATAGGCCATTTGCACGATGGCGTCATTTTACTACTACGACCGGAATCCTTCGGGGTCAGTGCTTTCTTGTGCAAATTAAGGCTTTTGTTAATAAAACCTCACTGGGACTACCAAATTTAAATATGAAAGGAAAAACGAAATGAATTCTGGTCTTAGTAGTAAAAAGACGTCATCGTGTAAATAGCCCGTTGATCTCGGTGTAGAAATTTTTTATGGCTGCACTACGGCTTGATAAATTGGACTCGATTCGGGTCCATGGCAGTAGTTCGCTGTTACGGGTTTTTAATTACTATCATATTATATTTCAAAATAATGATAGCTAACGATCGCGGGTGATAACAACAATTTAACAATACGCTATACAATCAAGAAAAACGACGATCTGCTATAAATTTCACTTTTTATTTTATATCTTCTAATTTTTTTTTAAATTACCGGTAAAAAAGTTGTGACATTTGTTAAGGTGGAAATTAACTGCAACAACGCAGTTCGCTATGTAACATAAAAAAGAAAATTATAAAATTTGAGGAGGACCAAAATAGCTGAATTGTGAAGGAGAAGGAAGGGTAGTGTGGTAAGTGAAGAATTGTGTTGAGTGCCAAAAAGAGCTGGTTTTAGGGTTAGATACATTATGCCTGCATAATTTAGGGCGGCCCTGTTGTCACAGCATCGAGCATACGCTCAATGCCCAGAAATGTAGGCAAGCTATGGCGAAAATGGCGAATCTGGAAAAAAAGCGCCAAAGGGTTGGCGAAAATTTGAATAAATTTACAAGAGGTTCTCCTTATAAAGTGGCAAATCTTCGCCTAATTCGTTATTTTCGTCAAAATCATCACTTTCTAATAAGGGCCCCATTTTGCCATCTCCTTTAAAATTTCTCTAAAAGTTTGGCGAATCTTAACCTCGCAAGATTCACAATATTTGTCAAAATCACCACTTGTTGTGGGCCCCTTTCGCAATCTCATTTGAATCGAAGTTTTGTTAAGACTTTGAGGAGTTTTCACCATATTCGTCAATCGAATTCACCACTTTTAATGGGCTCCTTATGCCATCTCCTTTACATTTTCTCTTTCACCAAAGCGTGCATTTCTGGACATATCTCGCATACTGCCGGCATAATGACGTTTTTTCGCACTGAAAGAGGGTATTAATAATAAATTAATATTTCATAACTGTAATAAGACATTTTCACTTTCAAGTGTTCTTAGTAACGATTTAACATATTCATAGGCTTGATAACTACTTTCAAGGCCTGATTGCACCTTTGCATCATAATGCCAGGCTGCGAACTGATCAGAGAGTATCCTCACGATGGAGAGTTCCATTGAAATAAGACACTTTGAGTGCTTTTGAGCATTATTTGTAAAAGGGAAATAAAACCTTCCTACTATACTACCATCGTCGTTCGTGTTTAGCTATAATACAGAGAAATACAACCTGACAAATGGCACGTTCAGATCCCAAACGCGATAATGTTTGTCTCGCTAATTTCGCGATTATCTCTGGCCCGTTTTTCGACAAAAACATAGCGGGACAAATATTTTGTTCAACCGACAGCAGGAGGACAGTGCTGGTCTCACGCTAAGCCTCGTTGAATTCACGCTGTAAAACTTACTTAATGGCTTTCATCACGCGTAAATGTGGTTTGGAGAGATCCATAAATGTGTAAGGATATCGGCAAACAAATTTCAAGACGCTGCATAAGTTTTTTCGCATTCACCTGTCAAAATAAAAAATAAATAAATAAATAAATAAATAAAATAAAATAAAATGTTTATATAGCGCTTATACTTTGCAGTGCTAAGCGTCAAAATTTTGACCAACCTGAGACTGATCCTAGAGCGTGAACAAGCTAAAAGCAAACTCTTTATTTTCGAAAGATTTGTTGATGTAAGTGAAACCTAAGAAAGTTCAAGCTAGATTTTTTTTACTGGAGCAACTCCATTAAAAAAAAAAAATAAAAAAATAAAAAAAAAAAAATAATAATAATAATAATAATAATAATAAAACTCCATTAATAGTTTGCCTCTAAGCGCCAAGATAAATACAAGTATATAGTTTCGTTGTCATATGATTGCTATGTTTGTGGTTTACTATTTGTTATGTACATGTTCGTGTTTATCGGCTTTTTTCAGCGCTTTAGAGTATGTATATAGTTTCAGGGCTGTCAACCCCCGACATTTTCAAATATTGAGAATTGATAGGGAAGGGATAATAGATGACGTCATAATGCACGAAACATGACGTCATTTGTGCAAAAAAAAGAACATGCGAAAAAGATGTTGTTGGAATTGTAACATTTGTACCTGATTGGTTTACTTCCCACCAATCACATTATTGCTTATTTTACAATGGCATACTAAGGTTTCTGAGGAAACTTTCAATGTTAAAAGTTAAATAGCTCAAACAACGCAAAATATTTTAAATTTCATTGACAGAAAGTCGAATCTACAAGAAATAGCAAACTTTGGCAATTATCAGGGAGATTTCAGACTCTAATCTGGAGACCTGGAGAAACGGTTCAAAATCAGGAGTCTCCCAGATTATCCGGGAGAGTTGACAGCACTGTAGTTTCAGCACCATAGAAATAAAATATCTTTATACCTTTATCTTTATACCAGAGTAAGGTACATGTCTGGGTCTCCCTTTCCCTCCTTTACTGAGAATTTCTCCTCCCCCTACCAGAGTTTGTACGGACTTACTGGCATGTGGACGTACGCTGACGTCATGGCTAAATTTTCGCACATCGATAGGTAGCAACAGAGACGGCTCCACTAACACGTATCTTCAAGATTTTCTCAACAAAATTAGCATTTCATTCTTGGCATATTTAGAGAGGATAATGCAAGTGCAGTCAGCAGTTGGTATTAACCTGAAAAGAACATTTTTAAAAAAAGATTTCGAAAAGATGAAATTCGGTCATGTTGCCACACGCATCCCACTGAACAGCGATAAGTATCAGAGTTAACAGTACCATGGAGATGTATTATGTGGCAGTTTACTCACATGATCACTCTGTGACCATCACTAATGTGCTTTCTAGCAGCCGATGATGATCAAGTGATTGATCAAATATCCACATAAACTCGCATTTCTCTGAGTGAAGTAAAATATGTCTGATGTCTAATCTCGTTGAAATACAAATCCAGGGCATGAAAACAATGATTTGAGTTAAATTTCCTTTTTGCTGTAGAAGACATTGCTTGAAGAACCACAATTTAGCAAACCTAGCAGGTTTTAATGAGATATATAAGAGGTAATATAAAGACAAACAAACTCTAAAATACTAAAAATAAATAAATAAATATATGAATAGATAATACTTAACCATACAAAATGCCAGATATGGCTACATCATCTAAATAGATGATACTAAACTATATAAAAATAAAAGATATAAATTATCTAATCTAATCTAAAATTATCAAACAAATTAAATAATGAAATGATCAAGAGTCTGCTGTTAACTCAAAAGTTGCATGTTTGAAAGATTTCACCGAGTCCGTTTGTCTTAAATACAGTGGTAAACTTGTTTTCTTAGAATAAATTCTTCTCAAACTTCTTCTGTATTAAGTTAATTTTATTAGTTATTCTAACTATTCAGTGCTCCCCTCTTTAAATAAAGTGTATTATTATTATTACAATCATTATCATTTACATCGATTTAATTTTTTACTTTGAATTTATAACAAATTCTACTCTAACATATTGATTCTCTGTTTGTGGTTTTCAAACCTGTTTAATATATTTCTCCTCTGGTAATCATGTACTTCCTTGTTCCTTCTATAAGAAAATGATAAATTATTGTACAAAGGGCTATTTTAGCAAGTATTTTTATTATTTACAGAATTAATTAGAGATTATTATATTTATTTGTTTGTTTAGATCAGAGGAGCAACAAATGCTGTTCTTCAGTTATTGAATTCTCTGCCAGGGAATCAGAAACCTATACTTGTCACTGCAAGCAGTGGAAATCATGGTCAAGCTCTTGCACTTACTGCAAAGAAAATGGGACTTGATGCTTACGTTGTCATGCCATCAGGAGCACCAAAGATGAAGAAAGCTGCTATCAGAGGATATGGAGCAACTATTATTGATTGTTTCATAAATACCTATGAGGTATTTAGGTAATGATCCGGGTAAGGTGGATAGCAGTTTCTTTTGTTATGCGGCAACGGTGCTTTCCCCGCAAAGAAATCTCAGTTCTCATTTTTACACAGAGAATGCATAAACCTACATGAAGGCGGTTTACGCAATAAAATGCATTTACACTCCACTTTGAAAGGGTGTTTCTTTGTGTTAAAAGATTTTGACCAATCACAAGAGTTGGAAACAATAGCCAAGAAAAGTTTACAATTTTACATGTTCCCCACTTAGGATTTCTTTGTTTTTCAAACTGAGACCAGATTTTGTTACATGGAAGATGGTTGGAAAGTAAGGATGAATATATGTACCGCTTTATGAAGTTTTGATAACTTTTGCTGTTTAAGCCAATCAGAAGTAAGTACAGACAATAGAAAAGTTAGCACCTTTTTTGCATTCCAACATGTTCGTTGCCGTTGTTGCTATCGTTCTTATCTGGACCGCTTCTTAAAATGTGAAGTGTAAATTTAACCCAGACGGAGCTATGTTTATATTCTAGCTGATAATAATTAACTGTTATTGTTAGGGGTTCACAAAGAGATTCACAAATCTACTGAACTTTAACTTAGTTACTGAATACTTCCGTATATAAGATGCATTGATAGCAATATCAAGCTAAAGAATAATTACTCAAGTGTTTATAAAGATTCGTGTGCTCTGATTGGTCGAGGATTGTGTCATCCTATGTCGCTATCACCCCGAGAGTGGTGATTAAAGTCATAGTGATCAGTTGATGTTGTTATTCAGTTTGTCAAGTAATGATTTGTTTCCCCTATATCAGGCCAGGTGTGCAGCTACCAAGAAACTCATCGCAGACCATGGCCCAAATGCATATCTTATTCCCTCATCTGATCACCCTCACATTATAGCAGGCCAGGGTTCAATTGCTGTTGAATTTCTGGAGCAGGTAGCCAGCTTTTTTAAATATCAGTCTAATGTATAGATTAGCCAAGGCTAAACGCGAAGCCCCTGATTATATACTTGTAATAAAAGCAATTAAAGATAAACTTGGAAACTCAAAGCCAGTAAAAAGAACCTTCAAATCCCTTCTTAACTTGAGTAGTCTTCTATTTATCTTTAAGGGAGAGGCTGGGTGGTTTAACAATAAGTATGATGCCGTTAGAATTATGCAGATCGAAGTTTCAACAGATGATTTTTCTTTATTGCAGATGCTCTTCAAAAAGTAGATAACATCCAGCTAGCAATATGTTTTTTACTTATTCTTGCATGCATTTATTCTTCCGGCAGTGTTAGTCAGAAATTCAGCTTCTTCGTCTTCGAGCTTAATTCTTCGAATAGCCGTGAACACAATTCCGAAGCAAATATACCATCGTTCATCCTCCTTTCCAAGCAAATATACTGTCGAATCAGTGGCATATTGTTCGCATCTTCCAAATATTGTAATAAGCACCACTTTTTGAGTAATTAGCTATGGAGTTGAGCTAATCCAGAAATGGCGAAATAATCATATTTGTCAGGAGGCTTCCTTATTTGCATTGTCTACAGGTACCAGACTTAGATGCAATTGTGGTTCCTGTCGGCGGTGGTGGAATGATCAGTGGGATTTGTATTGCAGCCAAAGCAATAAAGCCTGATATCAAGATCTATGCTGCCGAGCCTTTAAATGCAGATAACTGTGCAAGGTCGTTTGTTGCAAAAGAGAGGGTTCCTCTTACAAGTAAGTTGAAAATGTACCTACATGAACAAATGTTCATTATGCAGTGGAAAATGATTGAGTTCAATTTATGTGCAAGTGGTTAAACGTATGTCAGGTTAATAAAAAAGTATGAAGTTGAAGAAGTCTATGGGAATCACAATCACTATCTAAGGACATTTCTTTTTTGAAATTTGTTTAATCATCGTTTTAATTACAAAATGCATGCGGTGACAACAAACTATTCAGTTTGAACATTGAACATTGTCATGATGTTACATTGTTAACACGTGAACATAGCAAGGTGCCAATGGTGATGAAATACAAATACAAATGGTTCAGACGATGCACGGACCGGCTGCAACGCAGGCTAAGAATAAAACACTATCCGCATAATTTGAAAAAGCACACTTTTGTCCCTCAGGTTTAGTCAAAAAGGGATTTAAAAAAAAATGTTCGTGCACAGTGCGACGCAAAGCAGGCAGAAATCCTCTATCCTCCTCCCTTGGTCCCCAGAGGAAGTGCGGACGATAGATCTAATTATAATAACCTTAAAGAACAAAGTTACGTTTTCAAATGTATCCGTTTGTTATCGGTCTAACAGACATCCTTCGGCAAGACTTCATTTCGTGAGCGTTTTCGGGTCGGTTTCTGGTGTACCTACCTCTTCCGAAAACCTCCATTTTCAATCCTTTTAGTATGGACGCAAGTGCTTAAAAATGTATTTGTTTTCAAAGGAAAATGTGTGCATTATTGTGGACGGACACTAAAACATTATTTCTGACTTCTTCTCAGCTACTTCTAACACTATTGCTGATGGCCTAGATACCTGCATTGGTAAAACGACCTGGCCAATCATACGAGACAACGTGACTGACGTCATAACCGTAACAGAGCAAGAAATAATTTCTGCATGGAGGCTGGTCTGGGAACGAATGAAACTAATAATTGAGTCGTCTGCTGCTGTAGGCGTGGCAGCGGTATTATCGGAAAAATTTCAAGCTCTTCCTGCGCAAGATCTGAAGAATGTTGGGATTATTCTGTGCGGTGGAAACGTAGATTTGGACAGTCTGCCCTGGAAAAAATAACAGCTTTCAACTATCCACAAGAGAAAGTGGTTTAGCTGTCATTATTTTTAAGAACACTAAAGTTCTTGATTTTATGAAATAATCTTTAATACTATTTTAATATTTGATCTTATCGATAATGTTTTAAAGGAAAGCATGAGTTTGGGGACAACATATTTTCAGCTATAAATATACGGATTCAGAGAACACAATTTTTTTCACAGTTCTATGACAAATTTCTTGAATGAAGGTCGTTATTGTTTGTTTGTTTTGTGCCATCCTAGCCAGTAGCCTGCGAAAACACCCGTTTCTCCTCGCTCTTCGCCGCTGGGGACGTTTCGCGTTGGGGAACGTCTGGTTTACCTTTTAAGTAAGTCGTGTATTTCTCAGGTACACAGAAAAAACCCGCGAGTACTGGAAGAACTTGGTTTTTAAGAACCTGTAAGGCTAAAATTTGGCAGTTAGCCCTCGATCCTCTACTATACAAGAACCTATTTAGCCTAACAATTGAATCAGGTTCTCATTTTTTTTCTATAAAAGATTCTGTATACCTGGGGAAACGATAGGTGAACATTCAGGATCCTCTTTGGAGGCATAGGTGTTTTATCACTCCTTCACTAACTGCAATGTAATGGTATACAGATGTTATATAAGGAGTAAGCTGCATACCACTAAATACTATTAGCTACCTTAATTTTTTCTTCAGAAAATAAGAACCTAAGAACTTAAATAGCCTAAATTTTGTGCTAAAAATTACCATTTATGCAAGAACTTGTTTTGGCTAACTTGGGTAAAAGCAGGTTCTTTTAAAATTTAAATTAAAATTGCTGGTTTTTACTGTACTTCAAATGTTCCAGTAAATGTATGTTATACAATAGACTAAGAGTGTGCCATCAGCATACATAAGCGTATTACAATTGCGAGTAACAGTGGGTAAATCGTTCACATGAAGCACAAAGAAAAGAGGTCCGAGGATCGATCCTTGGGGCACTGCAACAAGAAAAGGATCCGGCGTCTGAGAAAGCTCCCTGGAACCCAATAACCTGAAGTCAGCAAACCACTCGTACTCTTGATCTACGATATCCAGGGCATAAACCTTCTTTGACAGAAGGCAATGGTTCTACCCCAAAGTGTATAAAACAAACTACCTACGCGAATAACTAGCGACCCGGACGACATCGTAAACGCTAAAAGCCGTGCACCCGCTCACAGATTTTCGAGCAAAAGAGAGACTGCTCGCAGTATAGCTGAATCACCGTAAGCCCTACGGTTATTTTCGGCATCCCTCATGCCGTGCATACTTTCAATTCCGAATCCCACCTCCCCCCCGTCACTATTTTTTTTTTTAGTCAAAATCCCCGCTGTAAAGACCAGACTCGTACCCACTTGCTATTTATGTGTTTTTGGGGTGAGAGAAGGTTGGGATCAGGTTGAGGCGCGCGAGGACTCATGGAAAGGGACGAAGGAAAATTTTTTTATTGCTCTTCTTTTATTGCCTGCGAGCAAGCTCCCCTATTTGGGCAAGCAAAGCGAGCCTCGCGAAAATGCGCGAACGAGGGGCCTTTCCCCTGCCTTCTCGCGAGACTCGCTTCACTCGGCCTGCGTAGCAAGCGTTTCCAATCGAGTTATTGCGCGAAAGTTAGAGCGGAAGCAAAAAAAAAAAAGCGTTTCCAATCGAGTTATTGCGCGAAAGTTAGAGCGGACCCCCTTCCCCGTCATTCATTTTTTTTTTTTGCTCTTGTCCCAGTTTTCTAGACGAACCTCGCGAGGAAACGCTTGCTACGCAGGCTACGCTTCACTCGCCCAAATAGGAGAGCTTGCTCGCAGGCTATCCCTTCCATGGGGTCTCCATGAGTTCCCGCGCGCCTCAACCTACCCTCGATCTTCCCTCACCCCCAAAAAGGTACGAGTCTGTATATTAAAAGACTACAAACATATGGTGAAAAAGAACCCAGTCGCGCGGTCAAAAATTTCGACTCTGATAAAGAGCCCACGGCATTTTTTTCAGTGGACTTTCAATCTTTCAACCGTTACTTCGTATAGCAGAATGGAAGCTGAATCGTTACCCCGACTTCTCGAGGAGTATAATTCGAATGTATGAATGGTAATGACGGTAATCGTCTTTAGAAATCTAACCAGACTTCGAAGGGCGTACTCATGTGTTCAAGATTTAGGCAGGTAGCAAGCGATTTCTTGTAACCCTCGATGCCGTATATATAGAAGTTTACAGGAATCGAGGGCTAGTCCACAGCTAGTTTTGTGAAGTTGGATTTGATTGAGCCATAAAAGTAGATACAAGCTTTGCATTATCTTTGTACTCTGGAATGATTCATACCTTTTGCATTTTGCAGAATGACTTCACCTTCAACAAGTGATGCTGTAATAAACATTCAGGATGTACAAGATGCAGCTCAAAGAATTGCACCGTATATACACAGAACACCTGTAATGACCTGCTCAACTCTTGACAGTATGGCTGGAAGATCACTGCATTTTAAATGCGATCTCTTTCAAAAAGTTGGTGCTTTCAAGGTTAGACTCTGGAGTGAGTTACATATCCACTAGAAGTATTGGAAATGAACTGCAGGTCTAATGGCATTTAACATAATATCCCTGCCTACCTACACCCCCCCCCCCGCCCCCCCCCCCTCCAACCCAGCACGGTAGGCGAGATTTTAAGATAAGCTGAGCCCCAGGTCGGTCTGGTGGAGGTGATGCTGGACAGTATTACTGTAGATCTCAAAAGAGTGGAAAATAAATTATTGAATCATTTCAGGATGTTTAGTAATTCCTGGAGGATAGGGGATTTAAAATTAACAGATTAAATCCAACCATCACAGAAATCTGGGATGACTAGAGAAAAAGGAAAAGCTTATGGTTTTAGTTTTCCTGATGATTCCTGATTACAGGGGGTATCCGGCCCCAACGATGGTTTTCTCCTAAATACATTGATAACAAATTTTAGGCTATCCAGAGTATTTTTAGATGTCTGGTTATGCATTCTAAGCAAAGCTATAGAATTTGTATCCATTTGGTCATCTAGGGGAACTTGAGTCTTTTCGAAATTATAAGGGCTTCGGTACTATTTTTCCAAAAATTTTAGATGCAATTTAACGGATTACAAAAGTGAGACATTTTCTGATTTCTCTCTCCATAGCATTTTTCAGTGCGAAAGTTTTATGTTTCCTTTTCTCTATGAAAAATTAGCCAAACTTGGGAAGTGAAATGTGAAAATTAAACTTTAGAAAATTGTAGGGAATTTATTAGATAAGCTTCGAAAATTGTACATGAGTGCAACCATCTAGAAAATATTGGGCGTCCTCAAGTAATAGAAAATTCTAGTCAACACCTGCTTCTCCAAACAGATATTTTATGGAAAATAGTCTTCGGGTGCCCTTTTATTTATGTCACTGGACTGTAGGCGATTTCTGTGACTTCCAGAGTTTACAGTGATTTGTTCTTTTACTGACAATACTTGCGGGACTATGGTCACTGGCCACTAAATAGATGGTGAGCACTTAACAAAATTGGACTGTAAGGTTGGGCTTATTATACTCCACTACCAAACATTTCAAAGAAGCTTCAAATTTTTTCTACACATTCACCATGTGAAAGTGAAATTTGTCATATTCACTCACATATTTGTATATCGGTTTCTTCAGTTAGGATCAATGATCAAATTTCTTTTTAATTATATATATATATATATATTTTTTTGGGGGGGGGGGAATGGGGTCGGCCTTGGGTGGCTTAACCCTGAAGTGGACTTTGTGTCCTGTTGTTTTCCCTTTATGTTATGTTTACATGTACCTTATCAGCAAATAAATAAATAATAAACAAACATTGTCACATTTTTGTCACTCCAGATAAGAGGAGCAATGAATGCTGTCCTTCAGTTGTTGGATTCACTGCCTGAAGGCCACAAACCTGTTCTTGTCACTCATAGCAGTGGCAATCATGCACAAGCTCTTGCACTTTCAGCAAAAACTATGGGACTTGAGGCTTACATTGCAATGCCATTAAATGCACCACTAGTGAAGAAAGCTGCTGTTCGCGGCTATGGAGCAACAATTGTTGATTGCGGAAACTCTGCTGAGGTGTTGCTTCTTATGTGTAGTTTTAGTTACAGTTAATTAAAAAGGGTGGGAGAACATGCACAGTAGAGACCAATATTATTATTAATGTCCGTTTTTCAGAGATGTCTATCTTAAAGAGGAGTTCATTGTGTGATTGCTGTGTATGGCCTATATTAATGAGTTCTTTTCCTTGTAAATGGGGTTGAAGCTGAGAGAATCCATCACTTTTCCCTCTTTTTCTCTTTTCCCTCCACATATATATAGACACTGTGTGTGACTGTAGTCTGTGCTTCCCCAGTGTTAATTTTTGTGGGGAGAAGGGTTAAGGAAGGTGCATGAGGGGAAAGATTATGGATTAAACAGTAATTTGATCAATTTAGTCACCTTGCAGACTGGTCAGCTATACAAAACCAATTATGGTTAACAGAAAGCTAGTAGCTTATGTGAGTTGAAATATCTGGCATGCATGAAATGTCTCTTCTTAATTAATCCAAAACCATAGTCATGTGTGAATCCACTTTTTAAAGGTACATATATGCCATTATTAGATAGTCTCTTGTGGTAAAATGAAATATCAAGCCTTTTGTTTTAATTATTCACAGGATAGGGCATCAACTGCAGAGAAAATTGTAAAGGAGAAACCTAATTCATTCCTCATTCCACCATTTGACCATCCTCACATCATTGCTGGCCAGGGAACCATTGCTGTGGAACTACTGGATCAGGTTGGAACCTTCAATCAAGCTTCTATAGCCTTAGCTAAATAACTGCAGTGGCTCACAGAGCTGCCCACCATTTCTTTATTTTTAAATTATACATGTACAGGTACTTTCTTACATCCATAGAATCTCGATTTCTCTGGCCCTTGGCTTTTGAAAAATTCCTGATAATTTGAACCAAATGTAACTTCCCTTCACTAGTCAAACATTGTAATTTTAGCCTTGAATTTTCAAACCTCCTGATAATTTCAATCAATTGGCTTTCGCCCATGTGGTGCAAATAATAGGGAGTCCGCTGTTACAGTAACTGATAACTTATTCTAATTTTTGTGTCATGAATTTCCATCAGAGATTACTTGAAGGAGTAATCTTTTTTTAATCTTTTTTTTTTTCACAATAACTGAGCGATTTCTCTTGTGCTGATTGGTCAAGAGCTATGTTCAAAAAGAGTACCGTGTTGGTGCCGCAATTTGTCTTTCTCTTCCAAGCATGTGCAGTTTTCCGAGAAACTTCAACAGAAATGGACATCAAAAACTATCAAATGTTATAGTAAAAACAAATCGATAACAATTTTCCGTGGTTTACGCTCTTTTGACCAAAAAATTGATGTCAAAATGTTCAAAACTTTGCAGTGAACCACTCGCCTATGGCTCGTGGTTCCACATGCATTTTAAAAATGTTAACATCATTTCTATGGAAAGTTGTTGTCGAGTAATGTTAAATGTGGATACATGTATGCATGTGCCTAATTAAAGACTCCAAATTCTTTGTTTACAACCCTGTTGGACATCATGTATCCACTGGAAAATTGCACATTAGAATGTAAATCAATGGCACTTATTTAAAAGAATTTAGCTTTCCTTGTCAGGCAACTGTGTGCATGGTCTTCTGATTTGATATCACAAGTTCTCATGGCAGGTTCAAAACTTGGATGCCATCATGGTTCCTGTTAGTGGTGGTGGAATGCTCAGTGGGATATGTGTTGCTGCCAAAGCACTGAAGCCTGACATTAAGATTTATGGTGCTGAGCCTCTCAATGCAGATGATTGTGCAAAGTCATTTGCAGCCAGGAAAAGGATTCCTCTTCCAGGTGTGTGCTTAGAACCACCTGTAGCTGCAGTAACCTGCAATAAATAATTTTATTAGGAAGTTAGAGTTTCTGAGAGGCAGAAGTGTGATCTATTCAATCAGTTTAAAGCAAAGCAGTACCTATACTATCAAAATACTGCTTATAAGCTCCCCCACTTCTAAGCCCCCTAGCTCAAGGCCTGTCTTCTGTAAACCAAAAAATACATCTGATTTTAAGCCCCCCTCCAAGTGTATTAACCCTTTAAGCCCTAAGAGTGATCAGCATAAAATTTCTCCTTGTGATATCAATGCTTTGTAAAACAGAGTGGTCATGAGAATTAGACATGATCACAGAAGATGAATTTGCTTCATATTTATCAACTTCTCCCCACTACTTCTGTAGCAAATGAATAGGGGCAGTAAATGAGAATTCAAATTTTGATCTTAGGGTTAAAATAAATATTCAATTTATTTTGACATTTTGAAGCTTATAATTAAAAACCAATGTATTTTGATCAGCACTGCTGTAGCTTGCTTCAAAGTGCTTCTTCTATTCTGGTTATAAGCCCTCCTAAACCCCCTTATGAAGATATGTATAAGCTTAGGGCTTATAAGAGGAAGTTAATGGTAAACACCAGTCACTGACCTGCAGTCACCTCCAAAGTAAGGTCTTCTATTTTAAAACAACAACAACAACAACAAAAAGATGCCTTACCTCTTACCCCTATGCTAAATTCAGACTGTTAAGTCTTAATCATGGAAAAGGTATTGATCTTTAAAGAAATTCTCCACATGACTACTATTTTACTGCACTTTTCACAAACATGCGAATTCTGAAGTTCAAAAGCCAACTGACGATTGCGTTTTTCGCTGCCATCAATCATCTTAACGGACCTCTTAGGAAACAAAACTTTACTTTAACAGGTTCAAAAGGACGTGTTTTCTGATTTGTGATTAATGGATTTTGATCCGTTTGTGTGTTTCCATGTTTCAAGGTTCATTGCTTGTGATCGTAATTATGATTGACAGCAGCGAAAAACGTAATTGTGAAGGCGGCTTTTGAACTTTAGAGTTCGCATGTTTGTGAAAAGCGCAGTAAACATATTGAAAAACAGTGTGAAGAATATCTTCAATTCAATTAACTTTTTCCTCAACAGGACCTCCTGACACAATAGCCGATGGGTTGAGAACAAGTGTAGGTCACTTGACGTGGCCAATCATAAGAGACAATTTGACTGATGTCATAACTGTAACAGAAGAAGAAATAATCTCAGCAATGAGGCTGGTCTGGGAACGAATGAAACTGTTAATTGAACCCTCTGCTGCAGTGGGCGTGGCAGCAGTATTAACAGAGAAATTCCAAGAAATTCCTGCACAGGATCTGAAAAATGTCGCTGTTATACTGTGTGGTGGAAATGTGGACCTTGATAATTTACCATGGAAAAAATAGCCTTTAGCTTGTGCTTTTCCACAGAAATTTTCTTCATCGTAGTTTTCATTTGCAAAAGTCACTAATGCACAAAACGAAACCTTTTTCTTTAGGTATTTAATATTCCATTTAACTATCTTGCTTACTGTGAAAGTCATCTTCAGAGTCAAAGTGAGTTGTATCACGTCAGTTGATGGTATTATGCTCTGGTTATTGGCCTGATTGGTCAATTACGTTGTGATGTTATTGGTCGTCTGTCAGTTAATCTATCTTGCTTACATTACAATATCCAATGTAGACACCAAGGCAAAGGAGAGAGACTTGTGTCCACATTAGAAAGTTTCCTTTTCTAGAGGTAGGAGTTTTAAATAGTTTAGAACTGTCATTTGTGGAAAAATGTATATTTTATGGAGGTTCACATGCGAGGTTCAGTGCATACTTTCAGGTTTCCTTCATATGGTAGATTAAAATAGAGTTTTTATATGAATTATTGCCTTGTTCAGTTAGGAACAAGTACTGGAGCATTCCGCATGCAAACGGTTTCCCGAAGAGACTTTCGAGCAGCGTGCAAAGAAAGTAGTGTCCAATAGCCCAGGGCTTGTGGATTTTGCTATCGGGCTAGTGAATGCTGTTTTTAACTTGCCCGACGGGCAAGTGATTTTTTTTGAGGAATTCGAATAAGAAGAACTGTGAAGTCAATTCTGCCAGTCAAAAAGGTTTTGGGGCTAGTTGAAATGACGCCTGGGCTAGTAAATGCTAGCTTCAGCTTGCCCGAATGGCAAGCTGTAAAAATGATTTTCTTTGCACCCTGCTTTCGAGGGTATTTAATTAAAATAAAACTAATAAATATTGAGAAAAAGTGAATGTCTTTCATCTAAAGCATTCTTCTATAAGTAGCTTTGTTCACAACCATTGATAATTTCCACTTAAATATTAAACAAGATCAAATTTTAGGATGAAAATTGTTCCCTCCAACGGGTAAGGAATTTACCTTTTCAAATAACCTGCTGATTTGAAACCTTTAAGAAGGGATGAAGGCTACGTAAAGAGGATTATTGTATCATCGCAAATGTATACATGTATACGTATCTCATTCAGTTCTACTTTTTTAAAATATTATTTTTTGTCACAATAATCCAACAGTTAGTTCTCAGACACGAGAAACACAGCAAATAGTGAAAAACAAGTTTGAAACTTTTTAAAAGTTGTGTTTTCCTTTCTACAGTGGCGACTTCTTAAATCCAGTCCCTTGTCCATCCTTACTCGAATGGCGAGAAATAAAATTAAGTATTTGACAACAGTTTATTCTTCGTCGCTGTCGTCATTTCGCATGGTAGTCTTTTCAGCGTCACGCGCGTGTTTGCGTGCGAGATATCTCTCTTTAGCAGACATAACAGTCTCATCTGTACTTCGTTTAGCGAATTTGCCAACAGTTTCTTCTTTCACCTTTTCTTTTGATTCTTTAGGTTTTTGGTCGACGTTACTGCTTTCTTTCTCAGTTTTTTCCGCCGAGTCTATTTCTTTGCGATCCCGTTCACCACGATCGCGTTTACGATCTCTCTCTCGTCGATCATCGTGGCTGGTTCGACTACGATCTGAGTGTCGATTACCGTCGTAGCTTGATCGGTGTCTTTCGGAATGACTCGACTTTTTACGATGTTCTTTATCGTGCCGTTCCTTGTCACTGTGTCGCCGTCGTTCCCTTTCGGGCGAATCTGACGATTGTTTTCGTCCATCTTCGTCGCTTTCACTATCTCTTCGTTTCCGCCTACCATGATCTTGATGTCTTGAATGTCTGGGACTACTCGGGCGTCCTCTATTTTCACGAGAGATTTCCTCACTTGTTGAATGCCTTTTGTCATCTTTATTTTTATGCTTTTCAGATTGTTTATCATCAAATGTGTCTTGAGTCGCCTCTTCTTCCTTTTGTTTTGATTCGCCTCTGTTATTTTTCTCCTCATGTGAATCTGTTTTTGTCGCGTTGTCGGCAGTAAATGAGCCTCCTAGTGAAACGTTCCGGTTTAGAAGATTCCGATAAAATAAGCTTAAATCCTTCTGCTTCGTCACATCATTGGCAGCTACAACAACAACAACAACAAATTAAGACAGGGACTAATTGCTTTTCCACGGAACAGCTCTATCCGGAGCATCAACAACAATTATAAAAGCCAAATGTAGAAATGGGTTTAGTGCAGCTTCTTTACAATTGCGAAAACACGCCAAAGGATGAAACTAAATGTGCATGACTATAAAGATGAAGTTTGACGTTTGGTCACCGTGGGACCTTCCACATGCTCTTGTTGTTGTAGTGGCAGAAAATCATTACCCTCTGAGCAACCTCTCCATTAATCTCGGCCCCGTAGCTCTTTTGCGCATAGAGGGCAGGCTGAAAGGCACTGGGGTCAAGAATAGGTCTCTATTTGAGATCGCGAGAAGCGCAGAGTCATATGACGGAAAAAGCTAGCTCGCAGGCCATGATAATGTTAGCTTCTATTTCATTCTTCGGGCGAAACAGAAGTGGAAATAACAAAAATTATCAAAACAACGTGGCTGAGCTAAAGGTCAAAGCGAACACATGCATATCCTCTCTAGTTTTTCTTAGTAGCTGTTATTTAAAGGCACACCTCGAGTCACGACGCCCATTTGAAGGGAGCTTCTTTTCGGTAGCATGAAGTTTTTAGACCTTAAGCAACGACGACGGCGACGGCAACAAGAACGGCAAAAAAGCAATCGGTTTACATCAACAACTCTCTTTACCTTCGTCGCACGACTACGACGTGAAACTTCCTATCTTCACGTTGTATGGAGAACGTGAATACAAGGAAACTATTTTCTATTTTTTTAATATTTAACAGATACAGTCTTTAGAATTCAACTCCAGAAGAATTCGGCCGAGATGGAGCACGAGTTATGGAGTGTTAAACAGCGCCCGTTTCATTTTTGACGTTTTCGCCGCCGCCGTCGTCGTCGGGATGCCAGCCTATGGTTAAGTTACCCCAACAAAAATGTGTGGTACACATTTGTCGACTGATTGAAGGCAGAGTATGTGAAGAAGTATCTCGTGTCAATACTACATGAACAATCGGCATGAACCGGGCGGACCTCCAGATCAAAAGTCCGACCCAATTATCCACTAAAACTGCTTCGCCTTCCATCAATTTTTAGACTTACCATCAATGGCCTCTTGTCGTTTGAGTCTCTCTTCCTCTTCTGCCTGTTCTTGCATTTTCTTACGGAATCTGAAGTAAATTGCGTCAAGAATAAAACAACCGAGAACAAAGAAAGGTGAGTTTTATAACTTCCTTGCAATTTCTTGGTCTTCATTATAGCCGTTGAAAAAACTCAAATGAAGACAATGCGTCAAGTCTGCAGTTTCCATCAGGCTTAACATTCATGGAACAATACCGCCTGACCGGCAGAAGTTTGATATTCGTCAAGTTGGCTCATTCTCGAGCCCAGTTGCAATTTCCTTTTTTTCAGTGGCGAAAGAAGTTAGATTGCGGTGCGCGGGAGGAATGGGACGGGGCAAAGGAAAAACAAAATAGAGCCGATATTTTTCCCCCTTTTCTTCGCAAATCTTCAACCTAAAAAGTCGCATTACGGATATTAATCAAGACAGCCTTAGAGTCTCAGTGACTATGGCTAATGATGCTAAGTACATTTGACAGTCTGAACCTGATTTGTTGCAAGAAAGGTTTGAACGTGGTTAGTAAAACACGCAACATAACTTTCCAACTCGTTTTGCAGCAATGTTGGAAAACAAGTTGTACGTTTAAGTTTGTGCTGCCCGTTTTACCGAAGCTTTTCTTGCATCATACTCGAGCACGCAAACGTGTGAACTACAATTAACGATAAGGACTTTGCAATTTATCCAAATTACCGTATCCTGCTAGACTGTTCACAGTCCCCTATTTTTTCGTGAGATCGTTGAGATATAGCGCGTCTTACCGTTAATGTCGGCCATCTTGATTTTTAAATGTACCGAGGCAGCGGGCGTCGGGAATTATAGCTCTAAGGGGAGGCGGGCGAGAAACATAGCTCCTCCCAAACCGCCCCCTGCCCCCTAAGTAGTTTTGACACTCATGCAAGATGGCAGCCCGTAACGCAAAGCGCTCGATCTCGACGATCTTACGAAAAAATAGAGGACTGTAAACAGTCTTACTAGTACCCTGCTAGCAGGAAGATCGAAGGAGACTCTGTTCGCAGGGTAACACACCGAGGCGAAAACAGCAAAAGAAAAGACATTGCTTTTGCAGCCTAAGCCAGTAACTAACGTTTTAAATAAAAGGATACGCCTCAGTAACAAAAGCTTCTTTATCGTTAAATTGTCCCTCTTCTTTTTCTCTTTCCTTCTGTACTTGTCGTTCCACTGTCCGCTCAAACTCCCTCTTCCGGGCTGCAGCAGACTTCAGTAAACCCTCTATGTACTTTGGCTACAGTTTTGCAAATTTCCAAAACGTTAACAGTTTTTACAGCTACTTTGAGAAAGGTTGTCGCAAAAACTATGCACGCGACAATTCGAAAGGTAATTAACAATTATTCCTCGCGCCCGAATGGGCTCTGAGTCGGCCGAAGGCCGAATGGGCTATTGGCTTAAGAGGCCATAAGGTCGAGGGGAATAATTGATTTAGTAAAATACAACTAGTTGGTCAAAAATATCGAGAATAAAAACAATTTAGCTAGTTAAAGCTAGAATTTAATCCTTTTTTGCCGTCAAAAAGCCCGCACTTTTTGCTACTAGAGGGCTGTAACATATAACCTAGTAGTAGCTCAATCAATCAGAACGCAGCATTGATAATAGACCACTAGTTGGATTTTACTAATATGGGATATGATCAATACACTTGTTCCCGACACTGTAGCTCTCGAACCTACTTTTGTTGCTTTCCTTTAGCACTCGCAAACAAACGTGGCCTTTCTTGCCATTCTTTGAAATTTCTTTGAAAAACAGTGAACTAAAAACCACCCACAATACCTTTCGGGATTGTCGCGTGCACTTTTTCTGACAACCTTTGGCTCGAAACAGCTGTATACCAACAAAAGATCTCGCACCACTCAATTTTTTTTTAAGTCGAACCTCCAGCAACGGCCAGCTCTCTACAAAGGCCACTTTTTAGGCGGCAGTTCATACATTGACTCTTGTTCAAACCTGACTCTACAACGACCACTTTCTTCTGTCCCTAAGATGGCCGTTGTGGAGAGGTTCGACTGCCTTCTTATTCAGTGACCTGAGGCAGTTTCTAAAGCTAATTCGGAATTAGCTTTAGAATAGGAATAAAAATGGGGGCATCATAGTAATTTTTCGGTGACTAGACATTCAGGAAGAAAAGAGGCGTTTTTTATCAGACTTCCAAACATGTCACCACACTGAATTTTCTTTGGCTTTTCCTCATGAAATTTTCCTTATGCATGCATATGTATAACAACAACTCACTTAACCACGTCACTCAAGTAAAAGACCTAGGGGTGAATACCTCGCCGGACCTCACATGGGACACTCACATTAACACTATCTTAGCTAAGGCTAATAGGATGCTCGCATTTTAGCGCCGCAATAGTGTTGTGTCATTCACTACAGGCCATAGGAGATTACTATATCTCACGTTTGTAAGATCATATCATGGCTATGCTAGCGAGGTATGGGCTCCCAGTACGATATGTAGTATAACAAAAATAGAAGGTCTTCAACGCAGGGCATCAAAATTCATCTTAAACACGCACTGGCAAGAGGATATTTCTTATCATGAGAGCCTTTCTCGCCTCAATCTGCTACCGTTAACATACTGGCATGAAGTGAAAGACTTGAATTTTTTGTCGCGCTGGCCACTACACGTTACCCATGTAGATGATTACGTCAAGCCTAAAGGCACTCGTCTCACCCGCAACAGCTCTGATCAAGACTTACTAATTCCCAAGTGCCGCACAAAGCTCTTACAATTTAGTTACTTTAAACGTATTGCTAAACACTGTCTTAATTTGGAGCCTCAGTCTGCTGTGTGTCTCGCACCTTCGTCTCTCGTTTTTGCGACTTGTTCAAATGTATTTTTTCCTAGTCTTATTTTAGCATTATAGTCATGGTGAACGCGATTAAATACCGTAAAATTCCGAAAATAAGCCCCTCCATGTATAAGCCCCTCCAAATACAAGCCCTCCAAACCGGTAACACAAAAACCCTCCGTTAAATCGCCCCTCCAAATATAAGCCCTCCGGGGGTTTGTACCTGGAAAATTGCCCTCAAATACACAGTACAACAAAGCAAAAACAGTAAATTTACTTCCAACTATAAGGCTAGCCCAATCGGTTTTGAAACGCAAATTTCCCTCTTTAGATACTGTAAACCCCTCCGAATATAAGCCCCTCCAAAAATAAGCCCCTCTAAAAGGGTCTTTGAAAAATATAAGCCTTGGGGCTTATTTTCGGAATTTTACGGTAAATAAATAAATAAACATGTGTACCTTTCTGTCTTTCTCTGGAACTTTTACGTTAGCAGCTTTCTTCTTCTCTTCCATCTCATCATAAACAGCATCATACTCATATACAGTTGGATCTTCACGTAGTGCTTTTTGGATTTCAATCTGTGTCTAATGTCAAAGAAAAACAATGTATTTAATTTCCAAAGAGTAATACCATAAAATCCAAGTTTTAAGCCCTCTAATATGCACCCCCCCTCCCCAATTTTAGGGGAAGACAGTTATTAAGTCCCCCTTGTCTTTTACAGTGCAACTATTACTTCTTTCAAGTGCCCCGGTTTGAGTAGTTGCACTGTAAGCCGCCCTCCCTCCCCTAAGTTGCTCTTTATTATAAAATGTTACACTGATGTGGCCAAATTTAATCTTCAAAATAGATCTTATTTTATTGAACATTTTAAAGAAAAATGATGACTTAAACTTAAAATTAGAAAAAAAAATCAAATTTCACCTTAATATTAATAGTACAGCCATGTAGAGGATCATTTTTTGCTGTATTAAAACTATTTAAAACGTGTATACATTGCTTTCAAACCACTTAAATACATTACTGTTAGTCTTACATACTGTAAACCCTCTTACAATAGTTAGAATTAATAAAAGGCCTCTCTATGATGAGCTTGAGTTAAGCATTTTAATGACTTTTTGGGGGGTGACCAAGCTTTTAAATGACAAAATAGAACATTTGAGCAGAGTACTTTAGTGTGGAAACAAAACCATGGAAGTACAAAAAGCCTAATTGCTACTGGGTGAATAAGGCACCTGGGTCTCTACATAGGATCCCAGATGATGAGTACAATTTTTTTACAGATTTTAGAAAAAAGGAATCAAATTTCAGGTTAAACAGATTATTGTATAGGGATGTCTAACTGACACAATGTATATTTCCTAATAGGTTCTTAAATACTACATTCTTGCTTGTGGCTTTAACTGTATACAAAGATTTATACAAGAGATCTTAATACATATAGAGGGATAACTTCATGATCCTCTGTCAGGTGTTGTAATGGCTACCTACAGCTGTATACACAGCATATGTTTAATAAGAAGTTGGGGTTTGCTACTATAACTTCTATTACAAATAACTGTAATTAGTAATAATATGAGTAATAATATTAAGATGAACAGAATGCAATTTATTCTTTACCTGCTTCATTTGCTTCTTCTTTTGAGCCTCTTGAATTAGCGATAAATTCACTTCTTTGTGAGCGCTATCCTACGGAAATTATTCATAACAGTTAATTATATATATATAATTAATAAATAAAATTTCAGTTTAACTAATCCATGAAGGAGCAGCAAGTGTAGTCAATCTCAGGCGTGTAGCGGCCACAAAATTAGCAGGCTATTAAGGTAATAAGAAACAGAGAAATATATTTTTGAACAAATAATAATACATGTAAACTTAAAAGTACACTTTTGTCCGCTGTCCGGAGCAATAACTACTATAGAAGTTCTTTTCGAATTTACTCTAAACTCCAACTTTGTCTAGGTTTCCCAGGTTGTGAATGAAATGTTAGAGTACCACAAGCATTTTAGTAATTGATCTTATTCATAATATCCACGACATCTATGCACGTGCATGGGATAAAAGCAATTTCCCGTTTTACTCAGGGGGCAAACAAGTGAAAAAAATTTGTAAATGCAAGAAATCATGGTCGAGTTTGTCTATTCTAGACAACAGAAAATTAAGAACTTTTCACTTAAAGATGATAATGGTAAATTATGGGTGGAAGTCATCATTGTTACTCTTTTGGATGCAGAAGCAACTGTAAATGTCCTTATAGCAAACAACGATGTAAATCTTCTTGAAAAATGAACTGGACATTTTGCATGACTATTAAGTCATTGCCTCGTATAAAGATAGAATATACAAACTCGACAATGATTACTACAACGATTACAAAATTTTATCACTTGTTTGCTCCTTGAAATACCACATAACATTGCTTTTATCCAATCAATCCTAAAGACTGCCTGCACAGATGGTGGGTATCGTGAATAAGGTTTATTGTGAGAATATGATAGGCTGCATGTGTCATTATTTTCCCAAACAGGGAAACATTCTATGGTTTATAGCAGGGTTACCAAACCAACATATTGGCCTATATGTTGTTACACGACTCTGTTAGTTACAAAAAAGCTGCTTAAGTGTCAATTAATGTTACAGCGCGCAGACGCAGAGAAAACACAATATTCTTTGGTGGGCAAAGTTGGGCAGGGAATATACCCGCAAGGCTCGGATAAAACCCACCGACCGGATGATGACCGAATGAGGGGCCTCGGTACATGGCGCCATACCGAGGGGGTGCCTCATGCCTGTACTGCAAGGGGGGGCATAGTTCACGCGTGAAAACGCATGGCCGGCATAATGTCCTTGGGCCAAGTTAACCAAGTCCAGCAAATCCTATAGCCCCCCCTCCCTGACGGGGCTTCAGCACAGGGCTGAAGGGGTGCCGCAGGCAGCAATTCCCCGCCCTTAATGATTTTATTAAACGTCTCTGAATCTACAGACAAGAGATAGTGCAAATGCAGTGAACAAATGTAGGAAGGTTAAGGAAGGCAAGAAACAAAGAAAAGGGGAGGGTGGGAGAGGAAAAAACTTTGGTGCTGCTCAACTTGCAGCCTTCAAAGAAAGTGGCGATTGAACGGACTGGCGCAGAATAAGACAAAGAGGCAGGCTGCCAAATAAGGAGATCGCGTGTTTGGGATAAACCGCAGTAGCGATGCAGGCTCAATAGTTGTTGCTTGCCAACATTAACCTTTATTTTATGCTAAAATATCAAAAAGTATACCTCATCGTCACTAGAGTCATTTCCAAAGACTGCTAGCTTCTTTATGGGTTTGTTGCCAGACTTTTTGCTTGGAATTATGAGCCCATACCTGGAAGTCAAAGTGAAATAAATAATTGAATCACGTACACCTAAAATATAACATACAAGCCTGCTTTCATCACATCTTTCTTGGTCTCTTTTTAGACATTTGCTCTAAAAATATACTTTACCTGGTAAAGTATATCACATTTCATCAACTAATTTCCCCCAAACTTTCACCCACTGAGTGAAACAACAGCCGAAAAAGGTGTCTGTTCTCACAGGCTAGGTGGACTGTATTTAAAATACACAAATGCTGAAATTAAGGCTGAAAGTACATAATTTTCAGGTACTTCATGCATGCACCATAGTTTTTTTGTCATGAAATTTTGTTTCAAGTAACATGAGGCAGGGGTAAATTCTGAAGACACCATTTGTATCAGTTAATTTAATTGGCTACCCTGTTAGCCACCACCCTGCGAGCACAGCCTCCTTTTGTTTTCTTGAAAGAGAAGGTTGAAAAGGAGGCTCTTCCTGAATCACGTCAAGCCATTGAGGTCACGACAGCCCAAACCTCTGGGCTAGCTCTCGTCAAACTGCATTGTGGCTTTTTCGACTGTAGCATCTGTTTATTGATACAGCAATGGTTATGACTGAGCCCACTACACCAAGTGCATGGCTGTTAGTCCTGTGTTCAAAAATGTATCCTAGGAACATCCAACGCAAGCTCAACAATGATCGTTCTTGATTCAAGCAGAGTAGATAGATAGATAGATAGAAACTTTATGCACCTATCACTGGTTTGCCCCAGGATGGGGGGGCCGGGCAACCCACGGGAATTAGACTTCGTAAAGCGCACGTGGGTGGGGATTTTGACATCCACAACGGTCCCCAGGGTGGGAAATTTGACTCGACCGCCATCTTGAAAAGTGGAGAGGACCTGGGAATGAGTGAGTGGTCCGCCATCTTGGAAAATACCCAGAAGACATTTGAGCGAGTTTCCCTCGTCCAAGCGTGTTGCTTTTTTCAAGCAAAAATGTTGCTTTTTATGCCCATCAGTGCTCTGTCTTTAAAGTTCTAATAACATAAGGTATTTTTCCTTCAGCTTTGAGAAGAAATATTCGCACAAGAGCTCATTTAGATCAAAATTTACTTCCTACTTACCTGTCTTCAGAGGATGCCGCCCTGCCTTAAGTTTTCGATACCCTCTGTGTTTATAGATTTGCTAGTATACTCCAAATGTTAAATTAAATGAATTTCTGGTCAATTCTGGACCTCAGTTACAAACATCAGTTGGATGAAAGCGGAATACGACCTATTCCAGGCGTGACATAGAAGATGAATCCAGAAACCTGTGCCAAATCTCACCAAACAATGACAAGTAGTGCTTTATTAAATAATCTTATTTTTTGATACTTTCTATGTCAATTTTTTAATAATTCTACCCCCAAAAATTTTTGTCTACAAGAAATACAATTTGGATTGTTTTGAGAGGATCTTGTTTAATCGTTGTTTGTTCAAATCAGTGTTGTGTCTGGAGGAGTGCTGTAATAAACTTGTTGTGAGTGTTTATCATTTCGTTTAGCTTACTATGAAGGTCTGTGGTCCCCAGGGGTGGGAATTTGACTTACAATGGAGACCCAAGGGTGGGGAAATTGACATTTGAAAACCTGAAAATGTCAAATTTCCCGTGGGTTGCCCGGCCCCCCCATCCTGGGGCAAACCATTGATAGGTGCATTATTTATGTGTCAAGAAAGAAAAACTAGCCGAGGGGCAGGCCCTCTACTAATAGGGGACACCTACAGTTAAAATATAATAGATACAATAATTAAGTAGATAAAAAAAATCCATACAATATGTTACAAATTGTTAGCTAAAATACTAAAGCTGAGTACTAAAATGCTAAAATTGTTTCCGATGAGACATCAAGTATCTTTCTCAAGTACGCCAAAATCAAGGAAGCAAAAGAAAGGCTTTCCTAGCAGGATGGTTAACCACTATTGATGGTACCAAACCTAAGCGGAGGACATTTCTCTATGGCATTTGATAACATATTTTTACAGCACATTACAAGTATAAGATTATCAAATTATTATACTTCTTTGTTTATAGCAGTGTTTTGTGGGGATGAATGTAGTAGTTTCTATTGCTTGCAAGCGCCAGGCTAGACAATCAATGCGGTAACATTAGTCCAAATTTAACACATGCCCTCGAATTTTATGCTAAAGAAGCCATGAGATTTCACAACGTGGATGTCTTGCGCTACCGCCACACTTACTAGGAGTATTCACACCGAACGACAACTGACAACAATGAGCCAAAGAACATAACCGTTTTTGTTTCTCTTTATACCTCTAACATGCAGGAAAGACAGTCTGTTAAAATACTAACCTTTTGGGTTCTCCCATCTCGCACACAACTTCCTGAACTTCTCGCTGGTTACTCTATCAACTGTTTCATTAAAACCTTTTCGACCCTCGACTCCTTTCTCTCGGAGAGCTCTCCGAGTCTTTTGATTCAGCGGTCTTTGCCGCGAAACATAACTAACTTATTTATGACACACGACGTGGCACCCGGGGATTGCTGTGGGCATCATGCCGAGGTGGAAGCGAGGCCGGAGTTGACCTTGTTTTGATACAAACCTTCCTGCTTCATCATGTAAATCAAGTTGTTCTTATGCTAACTACTGTAGTATTTTTTCAAGGATACTTTCCATAACAAAGCAGAGGAGGTTTGTATCAAAACAAGGTCATCGTCAGACTCACATTCACGCGAAGGCTAGGATACTAAGTCCACCACTGTAAAATGGAATTTGAATTTTATAAGAGAATGTAAAAGGTTTCCGCTTTTTGAAAGATTCGAAATAAAAATTCGAAAAAATGACTCTTCTTTAGTTTGTGTTTTACAGTCAGTTCGCTTTTTATGCAGAGCCATTTCGAAGTATTTCCAGTCGTCGCTTCTCTCCCTCCGAAAAATAATTCTGATAAATAATTTCGGAGGGAGAGAAGTAGGCTCTTGCCGATTGTGCTAGCATAATTTTTGGCATAATCTGAGGAATTGAGCATAATTTTTGCCCTTTTTCCAAAAGTAGCACTGCTAGCATAATCCGTATATTTTCTTGTCTTAATAGCACAATTTTAGAATAATTCAAGAAAACGAAGATCTCAGCTACTAAAAACGATAGATTACTATTAACAGTTGCTTCCACTCCTATTTTTCGATTTTTTTTTACTTGTGTTGAGATACCGCGGGAGTTCGATGAAACGGAACCGGAAGTCTGTGTCTCGGTCCCAGACTCCTTAGTCTTTCTCCCAGTGCTCGTTTCAAAATGGCGGCCGCCACGCCAAACCAGTCAAGTGCAGTGAACTTACATCCAGATAGTTTACAAACTTGTCTTGTGAGTTGTGAAGTTTGTGCACAGAATAATTTTTTAAAAAAGTAGCATAATTTTGAAAAGCGAGCATAATTTGAGCATAATTTGGGCAAAAAACGAGCACTGCCACTAGCATAATATGCCACTTTTACTAGCACAATCGGCAAATGCCTAGAGAGAAGCGACGACCGGAAATACGTCTGCGGTTCGCGGGCTATTTCGAAGCCGTTTTGTGCGTTTTGGTGACCTTTAGACCCCGGAGGACGGGGGAAGAGAACTCACTATAATGGACTATAGCGTATACGGGGAAGCTCTGCCAGAAAGGGGTACCTTTTTCAGAGTTCAGATCTATGAAAAGGTAACGATTTCACTAGTTGAATTATATAAAAGGGCAGGGAAACTTGTCAATTGGGTCTGTAAAAATGCTACAGAAAGGGCCAACAGAGGAATATATGGTCGAGAAAATTTTCTGGTTTTGTGATTTTTTGACACTTTAAAGACAGTGTATTTCCAGCCGTTAAAAGGGGTGTAAAGTTCTAAACTAGGTATGTGAAAAAGGGTACCATTTGTCAATGGACGGTATACGAATTAAGGGGAACCTTTTCTTTCAAGAATGGTATATAAAAGGGTAACTTGTTGGACCTCCCCGTATAAATCTTTGTTGACTGACCCTCCGGTGTTTTAGATTCAAACTTTAGAAGCGAACTGACTGTAAAACTCACGATAAAAAAAAGGTGAGTACTTTTTAGTTCGAATATTTTCAAAAAGGGAATTAATAACGAATTTTGTTTATTCTCATACATCCCATTCTCCTATAAATATCAAATTGTGACGAACTCTCATAGAGCCTGGGCTGCCTATGTAGGAATTTTTTTCTTTTTTTTAAGCCCTGTTGTATGCATTCCCGTTTTTTCTTCCTTTTCTTTCTTCTTCTTTTCAGTTCAGTTATAGAGTTAGCCAATGTTATTCTGATATCTCAAACCTAGGACTTCATTAGACCATATATAGTTAGTGATCATGATTAGACCTGAAGCTCACTCTCCCTGATCTTGATTAGACGTTACCAAAGTTAATTCTAGGAGTACGCGCCAGGAGAATATGACTCTTCACAAAAATGATAAGATCTTATATAAAGCTTTTCATTTGAATTTTATTCAAACATGTATCTTGATGATTATTACGATAATAATAATAATATTTAAATTATTGTTCTGTATAGAAATAAGTTTCTCAAGGTTTAATTTATACGTAATATATACATATACAGGTTATATCATATTGCCAAAAATAAATATTTGTCAAACGCACGTCAGCGTTTTGGTTGCCATATATACATCGAAGGGAGGATTATTAAGTACTGTATTTTAAGGCCAACATAAAGGAAAACACAAAAATGGATTCGACGTTTACCAAGAGTGAGCTAATTATTATGGTAAAAAATCCAGGATAAAGGTTAATTGTATGATCTTTTTGAAAGACCTGGTTTGTAGTACGTTGGGCGGTTTGTACTTGATGTCCTTAATGCACGATGACGTTCGAATAATTATACGTGAGCTGCTGTTTAAACTGAGACTACCGTCCTTTTAACCTAGTCTTCCTCTACAAGAAAACCGTTTTTTTTTCAGCGATGAAAAATGGTGTAACGATATTCAAGAAGGTGTGTTATGTAGTCCCATTAATACGGAGCCTCGCAAATTTTCTGCTCGATTTTTCCTTCTCGACTTTTTCTCACCCTTTTTTATATCCGGACTTTTTTCTCGACTTCTTGCACCGTTGATCACATGCATCAAAGGCTCATTCATGCGTAGAAATGCTTAGACATGGCCAGGTTTGATTCCTGGCTTTGTAACTATTTTACTTATCGCTGGAAATGTAATGTTGTGTAGTTTGACCTCTCTACTTTCCTATCTTACAGCATGGCCGTGTCCACACTAATCTGTTCTCAAAGTATGCGTTTTCGTTGTTTTGGTAAACGCATGATCAATTCGGGTCCACACTACCGATCTGATGCGTTTTCGACTGTCCACGCTAGAACGTTCGAAAACAATAGAATTACGCGTCGTGACGCAAGTTGAACTCTATACGCACGCTTCAAACACACGCGCCAACGATATTTTCGGTCATCGTTTTCATTTTGATGAGCGTCTTCGACCGTTTTCGACCATCCACACTAATAAGATATGTATGCGTTTTCATTTTGATCCACTTTCAAGAGTGTTTTCAAATCGATGCGTTTTCATTGAAAACACTCAGCGTACTGGTGTGGACAGAAGGCCTAAACGCACCGAAATGTATGCGTTTTCGGACGAAAAAGCATTAGTGTGAACGAGGCTTAAATTAGTGAAAACTGACTGAACGTAAATAAGTTTCTTCTTCCCAATACATCAAATAATTCACTGCTATTTTCATATCATCTCCTCCCGAGTAACATCTATAATGAAGAAGTTATGAATCAACACTCCGAGATCCCACATGTCGGGTGACGCTGCTTTTTGTACTCGTGGCGCAAAGTGATTGGCATCTGAAAAAAAAAAATAAAAATAAAAATGTAATTTATTTGTGAATGTGAAGCTCTCGCTACTGTAGCAAAAATGATTGCAGTCGTGGCTTTAACACGAATAAACTCTATCTAATGAGGCTAGATCAGTGATGTAAGTAAAAGAAACGAAGATGGAAGACCATAAGAAAAAGCTGCCGCTGGATGCAAGTCAGCAAAAGTCCGATGCTTCAAGTTAACTTCAATTCCTACTTTTTTAAATTCTTCAGTAACGTAGTTCTAGTTTGTATCCCTTGGGCAAAATCTTTTGGTGTGAGTGCCACTCAAGGTTTTCCCTCGTTCTTTCAAATGGCCCTATTTTCTATGAATGCAATGTAGTCACTGTTCTGTTGGGGGACTTTTGAGAATGGAAGGATTATTTTGACTTAATAACCAGCCATACATTATGTTCTATTCGTACCTTCATTAATGCATTTTACAGCCAACTCTCCGTAAATGTCCTGTAGATGCGTCTCCAGCACGTTTAGAACAACAGATCCTATTTCGTCCTTTGTTTTTCCCAGGAAATAATCGCTTGCTCGTGCGAAGTGTTGCAGATCCTGCATGATTTGTACATCGACAATTATCGATACAGAAACACGTCTTCTTTGCGCTGTCCTCACATTTTTGAAAACGTGTTTAAATGTTAATACGTCCAAAGTTAACCTGAGGAAATAATGTTGTAAGTGAAAGAGGAAATAATACATACTTAAACTTTAGCAGGGCATATGTATAATAACTGATATGAATGGAAAATTAAATTGAATTTGAATTTTGAAAACGATTCCCATGCTATACACTTGACTGCTCTGTGAGAGGTATACCTTACAGCAAGTTATAATTTAAATGTGTAATATTCATTTTATTGAAAAAAAAGTGTAACTGTTTGAATTCTAGTTTTCTGCTTATTATGAGAGTATTATAGGACGCGTATACAATACCTTTCGACTTTGCTTAGACCTGCCCAGGCCCATAAACATTTCCACTTTCCAGCAACAGCTTTGTATTTTTGAGTCCTAGGAATACAACATCCCCCTGTGATGAAAAAAAAAAAAGAATTTGAAATAAAGGAAATGGAGAGGTTTATAGCACAGAAATTTATTACTGGAGGCGTCAGACATGAAGTCAGAGGACCCACGGGTCCAAGTTGCACACGGCATCCTCTGAACAGGCTAAACCAACCTTGGCGGGGGGAGGGGGGCGAAGAAAAGTCCAGAAAGCACGTAAATTCGGGGGTACGGGGGAAGGGAAATGAAAGAAGGGATCTCTCCGCAGTTCCCTAGGGAGCATTTTGCAAGGCCACAACTTACCAGAGGGTCTTTTGCGAAAGTATCATCGCTGTGGGCAAGTTCCTCTTTATTTCGAGTGGCAAGTGACGGGCCGCGAGAGAACGCACTCGCATCTCCTTTCGCGTGCCGCTCGCGCGTCACTTCTCAAGGCCGTATCTCTCCGAGAGCTTGCTCGCATGCTAGATAGTATTCGGCAAGAACAACTCCTTTTTTCGCTGAATCCAGATTTTTTATGGTCAAAAGATGTTTTAACATAGCTTGTTATATAGGAATCTGAAATATGTGATTCTAAACGGAGGGAATTTTTACCTTTTTTAATGAACTATTCACTTAAAATCCGGAACAAGAATATTGTAAATCAAGAGAACCTAAAGGCCCCGTTCCCTTGTGTAAACTCAGTATTTATTTCAACAGATGTTTTCAACTTCTTTTAATGACAATATCCAACAAATGTTGTCAAGGCTGAGGATTCTCCGCATATCTTAAGGCCAATGTTGAACGAACGATGGCTACAATATTGTGCTGATGTACTCTTTGTACTACTTACTTACCACCTCTAAATATGTAAAGAATGCAAAAGTCTATTTCAAGAAACTTTATTATCTATCTAAGGAACGTACTAAGTAAACTCAAACGATCTTAAAGGAAGTGCCCTTAGTTCTTAACATACATTCTTAATACATGATCGAATTCGAAAAAATTTTTTATTTGTTTTCAGTTCAAACGACGCCCTATTGCCCCTTTTTAAATGTTAATGGTTTCACTGACAATTGACAAACACTAAGTCACGGTAGATCTTTTGTTCTCCAAAACGCTGGAAAACTATAACACTGTATCGGTTGGTTACGTACTAGCGCAGCTCGTAGACCTCGTAATGTAAATTTCAGACATAGTTGGAATTGATAAAAAGTTCTAACTGAGACGAAAAGATCTCACAAAAGCAAGAAAATAGCGATGTACTATATCGCGGAACTCGAATCGCTTTAATTGAATATCTTGAAACCGAGCAGTTCAGTTCCGTCACTTAGGATTCTCTAGTCTCTTGACAGTCTTGAGCCTGTTTTCAAAAGTATCAGCTTAGTATCGTAGTTATCTAATGTTACAATTGGCATTAATCAGTTAGGCAAACCGCACACCTTTAGATTTATTTGTACCAAAAGAAATAAATTTAGAATTGAACATTTGTTGACTTCTCAAAATGCAAACACAACAAGCAGGAGTACCCAACGAATCCGCTCCTCAAAATATCCGCTCCTCAGGCTAAGAATTTTCTGGCTGGTAACTAACTAATGGATGAGAAACTCTAGCTGGGAATTTTGCCGAAACGCTTATCTTGCTGTGGTTGTCCCTTTGCATACCGATGCTGGCTCGGCCAAAAAAAAAAAACCCTTCCCCTCTGGCTTCCTGTGGCTTGTGAAAGTGTGCTCTGGCTAATTTGTTGGCCGGTTATTTTTTGGCTGAAGTAAAATGACACCTAGTAAGGAAATTTCAAAGATAGCGCTGGCTGTGAGTGACAACTACGGTGCACCGCAGGCTAGTGCAAAGTCGAGCGCGTGTATACAATTGTCACTAAATTGATAGAAAATTGAAAGGGACAAAAGGCGTGTACAAAATGTTAACTGAATACGTCAGTTATTAAAACGCTGTCAGCAAACAATGCAATTTCCCTGTCTTTTGTTATGGTGTCAGTGTGGGATTTTGACAGAGAACTCATAATATTTATTGCGCAAGGAATGCCATCTGAGGAGTGGCGGTCATAGTCGCAGTGGTTGTTTTGTGTCTCCATTTTGTGTGATTCAACTGAATGTTTACGGGTTTTGACAATTTCTGCTACATCCAAACTCTGCTGATTTCTAGGTAAGTAATCTTTTCTCTACGTCCTTGCTTTCAACTTAATACCTTTTGCAAGTTTTGGTAAGTTGCCTTATGGTCTCAACGGTCTTTTTGCATTTTATGATCAATTTTTAGTGCATCCTTCCAGAGCGGGCAGGGTCACTGTTCCGGTAGCCTGGTTAAGAGATCATCGTAAAAATAAGTCCAGCAGGTAAGAATGCCTTTTGCTTTTATCCCGATTATGTTACAGTATGCACCTCTATTTATAACCATTACTGTTCAGAGACAACATTTTTGTTTGACTGTAGCACATAATGCCTTTTCCTGCTAAACGGAGTAATATGTGTAGTTACTTACTGGCGAAAATATAGCCTACGCGTTTGTGTCTTGATTACCGGTAATATGGATTTCTCTAAGCAAATGGAAGCGAACCGTTCTTGCCGCTAAAGCCACCCCAAATAGACTTAGTTAGTCTTGTTACTTATCTACTATTAGAGGATAATTTACTGTGGAAAGTAACTAAAAAATACATTTGCCTAATCAGAGCGATTTTGCTACTAAAGTGTTTTGCTGGTATCGATCATTCTGGACAACATTTCATAAGGCGCATCCCTTCCGATTAACCTCAGATGTTTTTATCTGTTTGGTGTATTGCTTGACCAGATACATCTAGGCACGCTTCGGGATTCAACACCAATAAGTCGTTTTATGGATGTAGAACTGCCAAAGTATCAAAGCCTTTTTGAACAGGCTCCCTTGTTTTCTCTCGCTTGCCTTTTCTTTTACAAGTAGCCTGTTCACATGCTAATCGTCAATCTCTGGCACAACACCCTTCAAAATTTGTTATTACACGAGGACCAAGTGTTGCAGGGATGTTTGTTCTTATTTGTATGTTATAGTTATATAATATTTGTATGCTATTCTTAGTTAGCGAAATGAAGTCATTCAGTGCAGATTCTAACTGAGACAAATTTAAAAGAGCCATAACTGAAAGAACCATAAATTTTTAAAGTAATCTATGCGTCACTATTGTATTTTCCGGTATTCACAAGGCAAAACAAATACATGTTGTATTTCCAGTATTTCCCATCAGACGGGAATTGGTGAGAAATTCCTTTTTTTAGCCAACGGGAGCAAACGAGTGCATAAGGCCAATGTCTTAGTCTTCTATAATACTATGTTGTTTCTGGATAGACAGAGTTAGTTGTCGGTGCGAATACTGTATTGATCAATACCCACAAATGGCAACGGAAAGGAACGGCAGCCGGCAGACAGATGGTTTGTTACGTTATAAAATTTGCGTTGGAAACGAAATTATTAAGAAGGCACAACTGACAAAAAATATGGCCCTAGTCAAAACTGGATAAAATAGCTCACTGTTATAGGCTGTGTTTTCACTGGTGTTATTTACTAGCTGAACATTCTTTCTAAGCGTGACATTTCTTTTCACTGTGAAATTGAACCAGGAATTTATAGGTCACTTCTCCGCAAGATAGCCGTTGCAGTTTTCAAAACTGGTCGGGGACGAACCATGTTGAATGATTTCTCTTGTATTCGTTCTCGCTTTATTTTATATGCAGAAGACGAAGTTACTGTCAGAGAATGTACCTTAGTAGGTCTGTTCAGAAAAAGGAGGAGGCAATCATGTTGCCGACGGCCAAACACAATTTATTGCCGTGTTTTAAAAGCGTGAGATCACACTGGCTTATCCGATCGGTTCCTGGTCGAGGAACTGGAAAATGTAACAACAAGAAATAAATGAAGAGCCGGATCGTTTAATAGCCACGTAGTTTACGCGGCACTTTGATTGCCAGATTTTTTTTTGGCAGCTAACTGTCATTATGTGCAGCTCCATTGGGTGCGCTATTCAGCAGGACCAAATTATCATCTCACGAGGCAGTATAAGTGAATTTCCGGTTAAAGAGGCGACATTTTTAATTTGATTTTTTTTTCTGGTGAAAACAGCTTGCATTTTTCACTCGCTAAACATAAGACAATGTGTCTTCACTGTATTCCCGAACTCTTGTTTCGGCTTTTTTGTGGTCAAAGTTGCCCACTGAAAAATCACATAAACACACCAAATAATCATTTTAGCAATTAGCTTACAATACTTGATCTTATTGGAGACAAGCTTTGGTTTGGACTGACTGAATTAATGCCCGCTCGCATTTTGTGGATCATGCAGTCCATAGCTTTTCCACTTTTGGAATTGTGTGTGAAGTCACAGCACGGTGGTCATGGTTATAGAAATACACTCGAGAGGAATCGAATTGACATGCAAATATGCTGTGTTTCGCCTGAAATCGGGTATAGATTTTGTCCATTTTGGTATCGTTTTCCGGGGGAACTACGGGAGAGTATGGACGTATTTATCCTTTCGATTCCAAATTAGCAAGAAAGAAAGAAAAATACCTTATTCTTAATGGATTTTGATTTATGGTGACATAATTTCAGCCCAAAAGGCCAGGTCTGAGAAGCAATCTTCCGAGGTAAAATGACCTCGCAGTAGGCTGAACAACACATAACGTCTTGTGTGCTAGAGAATATCAAGCGTGTTTTTTTCCCGACGTTGACAATCGAATACTTATAGGTAAAACGGGCAACCAAACTGGGAGATCCTTGTTATTGCTAGTATTGACATGTTATTCCTGCAGTTTGTTCAATTCTTGACTTTCACGTGGGTAAATTTTGCTGTGGAGGATTATTGAATTTTACATTACTTAATATTTTTGCCAGTTGTCTCACAGTGAGGGGAAATAAAGCTTTAAATTGTTTCACGCGCATATTGATTTCCTGTGAAAATACTGTGCTGTCAGGATTTGACCTCTGATACAGAGTTTAGTGTTAGTTTTACTTTTTTCTTTGTCTTTTATGGGTAATGGCGCGTTTCTTTTGCAGTTACATAACCGTGAAATGTCTGAATGGGAATAACTGCTAGATTTGTTGCCAGTGAATGGAATAAATCCCTGCTAAGTTTTGTCACGCTGGGCCCACAGTAAATTCGCCGCGACCAAAATCGAACTCGCTCTGTTCCTTGCTTAAAGGATATCGAAATTATATTCCTTTTTCTGCAAACAGATCATCTTCACCGGTAAAACTTCTAATTAGACTTTTGTCTTCAAAAATTCCCCTTTCCTAAACTGAACCATGATATCCTTCCTGGCTACCGAGGCCAGGGTGAAATTATTCCGCGTGGACATAAGAGTACGGCTCGGAATTTAGTCCATGCAAACAGGTATTAAATTAACGACACGTTTCCCTTTTCCTGCAAACGGTTCATTCCAGCGAGTAAGGAAATTGTTCTTAACTTCCTTTCATATCTAAATTTTTTAACGGAGAATGCTTGACTACTTAACCACTACCTCTATGGATTTGGTCTGAAAAACGGGTGTGGGAAATTACATTTCTGGATTGAAATAGGGTCAGGATTTGGAGAAGCTGGCGGCACACACTCACATCTAGAATTCCCAGGAGTATCTCCGTCCCCCGGGGTTTCACCCTATCCAAGTGATAGTGTTCGTAACCAGCAAGACAACAATGTATTGTGCTGAAACCAGCAGTTGTTTATTTTATTTCATTAACATAACAAAAATTACAGTCACGGCCTTAAGTTCATTTTCAAGAACATTTTGTTTATCAATCAATGAGAATAAATATCGGTAACGACACGTAAGAAAGCAATGCTTAAACAAAGTTAACATTGTAAGCTTTAAATACGTCTTGAACAAGTTCAAGGTCAGTGAGGCTTGCAATGAACTTGGCCTCAACTTTGTGGGCCCTTGCTGGTCGTCTAGTATCTCCTCGACTCCAGATTGCGTCTTCCAAAACACGGCTATAGTGACGAAAACAAAAATTACTGCATTAAAAAAAAAGATTCTTTAACAAGGGATCACAGTAAAATTAAGGTTTTCAATTTAATCATACCATTCAGGCTCCCGTATAATGGAATTATCAATAAGTGGTGCCATAAGCTTGGACAGGCGTGCATTCATTGTTGCCTTTACTATACCATTCTCTGTCAACTCAATGCAGTTGTCATCTTTGGGGTTGGATGGATTTCGCTTCAATCGGTACAAATTGTCTGTCGTCAGGTCCTGTCCACGTCCGTAAAAGCACATTCCAACAGCTCGGATTCGTTCTCCGGGCGGTGCATTACTTCTTTCAGTAATTGTGACTTGTTGATAAGTAGACGTACCCGACATAATTTGTATCTATACGTTTGCAGCACAGAGACGCTGGCAGAAAGAAACAAATCGTCTTTGGGAGGTGTGCCGGCTGAAATTTTGACAGGCATCACATAGCAATCACAGTGCTGACTGACACACTATTCGAACTAAAATTTTCCTTCCGTCAACAAGGATACACACATGATCCATTTAACCGACTCGCAATGCAAAGTCAGGGCGGACAGGGAAAAAGGCATCTAATTGATCAAATAGTTTATGTAGCTTCAGTTAAAGCTCCTATTCATTCTTCTAAAATTTGGACATGTAAAATCGCTGTCGGTGAGAATTTAACATCTTCCAGAGAAAACGAACGAGCTCGGCCCAGCGTGATACAGCATTTAAGGAAAACATCAAATTCACGGACCAAACAAAAACGCTTAGTTATTCAGATCCAGAAGGAATTTTAGAGGAATTAATAAAAACGCAAACCCTTATATTTATCCAACTTTTATCCTTATTTAAAGAGCTGCACGCTTCAAAAGAGGTCAAAGAAAATGCCCTTGCATTAGAGGGGAAATCTTGCCGACCTTGAACAAAACCAGCCATGACCTCTCACTGCGAAACA